>JBBPDB010000002.1:12272232-12294132 GCA_037974465.1 Brachypetersius altus
GCCTAGCGGTCTTGGGAATCGAACCTGGACTTTCTGATCGCAGGGCGAATGCCCTAACCACTAGGCTACCAGCTGCCTCATATAAAAATACTGCATGTACATATGCACAGAGTCCAACCCAGTTTAATTCAGTGCTATTAACAATTACAGAGTGATATGAACATTTGGGCATCTTTTATGTGGTGCTGTGATCATAGTTTGGGTGATGTTGGATTCCTTTGAAAGTAGGGCACGTTTTTCATTCCTTTTTTGCATAGTTGTTCACATTTGCAACATTTGCCAACATTTTCTAAGGACCCAGATGGCCACATTTTTGAGCTGCTCACCTTTTAACCTTCGTCCTTACCTAAGTAAATGACAGAGAGTCTGGTCCTAAGTATTAAAATAAAATGCAAATACATACAGAGACTGTGATTCTTTATTTATTATAGCCTATTTAAATCTCATTTTGGAGTTTGGAAGGCAGAAGCATGCTAATATGATATGTGTCCTTTACTGAACCTCCATAATGGAAGGATTCTATTTCTTCATCTTGCACCATTTAGAGATTTTGTTTGCTTGTTTTTGTGTGTGTTTTTCGCTTCATTAGTGTGCTGTGTCTCAGGGGCTGGTGGTCTGTCTTTTTTGAGATGACACTTTTTCTCCCTTCTTACATGTATGTATGTGTGTATGCTATGTATGTATGTGTGTGTATATATATATATAGAACGGCGACTGAAATTATGCAGACTGAACTAGGAAAAAATGGGAGACAATGTATTAAAAAAAACAATGGAGAGAAAAAAAAACGTGTGTTGAATGTGTAAAAAAACAAAATGTGAAAGAAGCGTAAATGAGAGCGAGAGTGTGTGAGAGGGAAAGAAAGAGAGAGAGAAGTGATAATGACTAGAGTTATAGGTGTGAACATTCAGGTGTGAATATATCTGAAATGTGTGAAGTGCCAGAAAATGTAAACGAAGTCTCTAGAAATATACCACAGCCATTAATGGGATGATATACAGCATCTCTTTAATTATCTGTGCGACAGCAAGGGCGGGAGACTGGGGTAAAAGACAGGAGTCAGGGAGAGCGTGAAGGAGAAACTGAATAACAGAGAGAGAGAGAGAGAGAGAGAGAGAGAGAGAGAGAGCAGAAGTTAGAAAGGGCAAAGAAAGCAAGAAAGCAAGGCAGTGTGTGAGGGAAAAAACTGAATAGCTGAGGGATCAGGGCCCTGAGAAAAGAAAGAGAGAGGGAGCTTTGATTTCATGCAGCTAGGAGCGTGCTGTCTCTTTAGAGATAGAAACTGAGAGAGCACAGTGCCAGGGGAGCGCCTTCAGAGAGGGGCCTCTCCCTCAGCTCTGTCTACACAAATCAATCTCCCCCTCTCTCTCTCTCTCTCTTACTCTCAATGAAATTACCTGCCATTCTGTTCTGCATCAGGTCTTGGTTGTAACTTGATGAGATGAAGGCTATCAGAATTAGTCGTTGCTCTACGCTCTAAAACCGAAATCACCAAGTCTTCTTGTTTAACCTCGTTGTTGTTAGCTGTGAGAATAACTTACCACAGCTGGTTTGTACAGTCACAATGTAACTAACTTACATGGAAAAATCTAAGCCTATTAGCTTGTGTTGTGTCTTCTTCCACTCTTATGCATTCAAATGTACTCAAATTTTTGTGATTTAATTTGTAAGGAAAGGAATCTACAAGGTTATTTACGCCAAGCATAAACATGTGATTCATGCCTGTATCTTATCTGGACAAACTATGGCCAGACTCCATTTACATCTTTCACTGAAATGGTTTACCAGGATGGCCAGAAATTGAAAAACCTTTTTATACATTCTAAAAGCACACAAAATTGCACACAATGGTTCCATTATACTTCTAACATGATCTAAACATTTGTAACTGTTCATAAATGTACATTCATTTAAAAAATCAAAATGGGACATTTTCTCTGTAGCAAGATCATAACACAGAAACTAAAAGTGGATCACATGGGGTTACTGAAGACACATTTGAGGCACAAGGCTATGCCAGGCATGCTGTCCATTTTTCATCACATCACTCATGATGGATATTAATACCAAGAGTGACCAGGGCTCTTGCTTATAGATGATATTCTGCTGAAAGTCACTTCATATTTATGCAGTTTTGACACGCCACTTCTACCCAAGTCCATTTTTGGACAAGTACCCGTACTTTACTTCTTTATTTTATTATTTTACTTCTGCTTGATAACAGATTCAGGCCACTCTACCCATGACTGGATATGATGTCATATTGTCCACAAACACGAGAGCTGAAGTGAGTCAGATTTAAAATAAAGTCACTGTCTAACCACAGCATTAAAGCCGACAAAGAAGAGGTTACTATAACTCCCTCAAATACCATCAAAGCTATGAAACACAGCACACATCAAACCACTAAATATAGTGAAAATCTACAAAGCATGATCTCAATCTGCTTTGGCTTCAATCACTCCCACTCGAAGCACATAGAAGAGAAATTTTCTTAAGCCCAGTCAAAAAATCACACAGAACCCCGTTGAGAGCCGAAAAATAACACCAAGCCTTAAGTCAAATGCTCACTATGGCAGCCTTCACACGGAAAGGCAAGGATTTTAATCTGCTCAAGCGCGCAGCGCACATAATAAACAAGCCGGGCCGTCTTTTGCGCAACGTTTAGATGAAAAGCATGGTAATAGCCCCAGCCGATAGCATGACTGATGCGTGTGACTGCAGCTCTTTGGAGTGAGTAAAGGATGAGAAATCCTGCCCAGTGCCCAGCCTCAGGAAACACTTCCTCTCTGAGCACACTCATTAGAAATCTTCCCAGTGGCGTGATGGGTATTAGTTTGGGCCGTATCACGAGCTTCTGTTTGATCACACAGCCTGAGAAGTGAATAGTCTGAAATGCAGAATGTCAGTCATAAGTTGAAATTCTCCACATGTGAGCTTTTAGAAAATCAGACTGGAACATCTGAACGCTGTCCAGAGTTTGTTTAGGCCCAAGCACTGACCTGTCTTAGCTGTGGATACATTAGCAATAATGTTGTCTGAAAATATATATTCTGTTCTGTGTATCTTAAGCTTCTGTATTTGCATGTTTAAGTAGATATTATTGTGAAGTATAATGTCTAGATCTCCTCGCCACTAGGGGAGCCCTAGGTCATCATGTAGGTTGATTGAGGATTTCCTGTATAGAGCACTATATTAGGGCTGGTTGTTGAACTAGTACTTTGGGAAGCATTGCTGAATTCTTAGTGTACTGAGGGGTTCTTGCAATCATTGAATTTTATTGTTTGCATTTTATTTTTTGACCTTTCTTAATGCCTCCAGCTTTGCCTCTGGCAGTCCTAATTACACTTTTTGACTTCTGCCCTGTTTTGGATTCTGCTTGTTTACTCACCTGCATGCTGATGTTTGTCCCTCTCTAGCCCTGCCTGATCACTGGATTGTGGTTTTGAATGGTGTCTGTTTCCCTAATGCTGATTCTGGGCTGATTGTATGACATTTTACTAGTGAACTCCAAACCGCAACTAAAACCTTGACTAGTCAGATCTTACATGAAGGCCTACTTGACGCCTTGCAAAGATTCATTAAGGAGTGCATCTCTTAACAATTGTCATCTTTTGGATCCCAGGTTATTTTAACCAGCAGTTTACAGAAATGCTAACTTTGGGAAACTCACATTTGTTGTCATGACTGAAATGAATAACTACCAACTTTACATGAAGTCAGTCTTCAGAATCTTCTTTTCAGCCACCCCCCAAAAATCGTACTTTCATGTAAAGTCGGTCATTCAACATTATGTTTTTTCGTATAATCGCATGGTATTTTAATGTTCTCACTGATGTCAGGTTCTGACCAAGACAAACTGAAGCAGAGTGAAACAGGCAGCAATATTTATTCAATAGATCAGCTGAACACAAAAAACAGACACCGGCAGAGTTCCAAATCCAAAGTTCAATTCGACAAGCAAACAATTACAAGTCACCGTACCAAAGGGCTAGGTCAAATTGAGCAGACCAAATCCGGGCGCTATGGGAATCAAAGGCAGGGTAATTCGAAACAGTCAAATCAAATAAAACAGCTGGGTATGCAGGACAGCCCATGACAAGATATTGCAAATCTGAATGCGAAAATCTGAGATATTTATGTCCATTAATTAGAGTAATATGCTAACAACCAGGCATTAGGAGCTGTTGTGAGGAAGAGGGAGTCGGCGTTTAGTGTTCTGACAGGATCTGACAACTGGCAGTTTCATGAAGCTTGTTCAACACTGTGGAAATATTGGCAACTGTTGCGGCTGAATTGCAGAATGGTTTAAATGATGTAAGTATCATTTAGTTTCATGTAGATTTCAAACAACTAAAGTTACATGAAAGTTTCACTGTGTAAAGCTCCTCAGTGTAACATGACTGGTTTCACCTCCGCACATGAGAAAGAAATGGAGACTAATATTGGCTGAGCTTCATACTTCAGGTCCTCTAAGCTCTCTCTTTTCACAAGGCTTTTTCAGCTTCCCCTTTCTGTGGGTGTCCAAACATTTATTACAGCGATTTTCTTTGTCAGAAGTAATATTGGGAGCTGGAAGATATTGAGGTTTGACCTCTCTGCCCTTCTGCAGGAACGTGCTGGTGTATATGCTGAGAGAAAATAGGTCTACTGCTTTTCAAGTCATGGCACGCTTCCACTTTCTGCTCAATCTGGCAACAAGTTATTGTAGTCATAATGCTGACCCATAGCCCCTGACCCCTCTGGTGTGGAGCTTTCTGCTCTGTTCACTTTGTCACATTAACTCAGTTCTCTGAGGCTCAGCTCAGCGTGTGCGCAAGATCAGAGCACAGCTCAGAGGAACCTAATAAAGCTCAGACGGATATAATTACTACATCTGACAAGTGGAAAGACACTGTACTTTTTCTCAAGTGGATTCACAATGCATGGTCACATTTTGGATATTTGTCTCATAGATACAGGTCCCATTACTTCTGCTCAGCAAATTTGAAGAAAATAATCAATGGCTGACAGCGTGCTGTTTGCGCAGCTTCTGTAAATTACCGTGTAGTGTCAGTTCTTACTCCCTCCGCGCTCTCTGGGCTTCCGTGGCCCACAGGCCTCTCAGCAGCACTAATGAACTGAAGTGGAGAGTCCACTACCATTTCCCCCTTCATCATGCCACAAAGAGGCAGAGCTGCAAATCCTTCCTCTCTGTTTACACCACTCTGTTCCTCTGTCATCCCCAGTGGTAATCTCTAACAGGAGCCAAAGCCTATTTCCCCGCAAATTATTCATGAGGACGTTTTCTTTTATTCAAAGACCACAAAGAAGCACGTAGGCTTTATCTGAACCATTCGCCCAGAAAAAAGATGCTATCAGTAATTCCCCAAATGTTGACCTTCTGGAAATGGATTTGCCAACGTCATCCAGTCCTAAACTCATCAAACTTAAATCTATGCAATCTTTTGCAACAATTCCAGGAAATATGAAAAATATATGTAAATTTGAGCTTATAGTGTGACAAGGTAATAATATTCCGAATCAGCACTTTCTTGTAAGGACAGACAAGTATGAGGGTTGGAGTTGTGACACAGCGCTGAAGACTGAAGATAATAACCTAACCCTAACTTGTCAACAAGCAGACTCATAGTCGTTTCAACTCTGCCTGGAAGAGAGCAAGGCCCCTCTCATATGAACTGGGAACTGAGAGCAAAGCACTGCACTTTGTTCTTTGGTGTGATTTCATAAACTTGTGGGTCATACTAAACATGATGGATGGCGTGATTCTGACAGATATTTCCAAACTGCCAGCTAAAACTCCGTAAGGCTGCCTGACAGCAGGCTGCTAGCCAGTTGCCAGGGCGTGACAGCTTAAGGGAGAAGACAGCTTAACTTACCCAGACAGCTCTGTAGCGAACACAGTAGTTAACCAAATGTTACAGTTGGAATAGAAATTCATTGTCTTCCATCACCTTGGTAACTCACTGTCTCTGTTTCCATGGCAAATATGCTGAGACTAATTCTGAAAAGGGTCTCAGCATCTATACTGAGATCCGTCAGTCATACATAAGAATTTTAGCTCTGCCATTTAATTATATTCTCTTTTTAAACAAAAACACAGCAAATCTATAATCTTTGATTTTACACGTTTAAAGAGCGACAAGCCACCAACTGGTACTTCACTTATGAGATGTCACCATGGAATTCAGTAACAACGAAAATCTAACTGGATTTAATTTGGAGTTACAAAACAATCCACCTTCCTTCTATTTTTCTTCTAGCATTAAACATAGTCAAATATGACATTACAACTGGTAATACATTATATTTTTGGCAAGCGTTTAACTAGATTCCGTAGCTCTTGTGTCTCTGGTCATTAAAATGAGCTAAGCTGGAGTTGACGTGTTTGTGGAGTGCTAAGTACTCTTTCATAACATTGTGTGAAAGTTGCCTGAAGCTTTATTCTCTTAGCACAAAAGGGAAACTGCGGATGAAAGTCCACTCCAACTTTGATGAGAGAACAAGCTTCATCAATTAAACCTGACCTGTATTATCTTTTGTATCTATAAATATAGATACATCGAAAGACAGGTGAGTTTGGGTATATTAGGTATATTAAGTAGATGCTTATGCTTTTACTCTAGAGCAAAATTACAAAATAATAATCCGCCCCATTCTGCTGTCCATCTCCCCTCACTATGTGTACAGTGTGTCTTTCTTTGAAGCCCATCCGACACTTCCTTTATTTAAGCCAAGTTCAATTTCATTCATCACACTCGCTTTGGCTAAGACACAGGTGGAACAAAAGGTGTTGTTCCCTGTAGTAAATGACAATCTAAAAGAGCTTTTCTCTTGCAGCACATTCATTTTATTCTCCTCTCCAGCGTGCCAAGAAAAAAAAGCAGTCGCTGTACAAGGACAACATTAAGGAACCCTTTGAAATCCAAATATCTCGCTTAAAGGGAACACAGGCTGTTCATTCTTCCATAACCAGCCAAACACACAGGAATGTGACACACGAATGATGTTCACCGCAATGTGAAAATAGCAATCTGACAAAAGTGGGGGGTGTGAGGGTGTGGGGGGTGTAGGGGTGTGGGATCGCATTTCTGCAAAAGTGGGGGTGTTGCAGACACCCGTGTGCTACATCCCTGTCCCACACAGTGATGATTTCTCTGGTGTGACACACCAGTTAAACCTTGTAATGAACTAATGAGTTGAATCAGGTGTGTTTGAGCAGTAAAACGAACAAACGGTGCTGGACTCTGGCCCCTCAGTAATAGAACCAATGACCCTTGCTTTTGTGTTACCTTTGTTTATGTGGTACAATCACAATAATGTGCAAATCAGCAAATGACTCATCACAGTAAGATCTAGAATCATCTAGAATTAAGCCAAATGTAGAATTTTTCCTTATACATTACACTCATACATACTGATAAAACCCAGAGTGGGGCGGGGGGGCATCAGAAGACCATAACATTAGAAGTGTAAAGATGCAACTGAGGCTTTCTTTCCATCCACAGGATTGGCTATTAAACCACTGCTCAACACAGTCTTCAGACAAGACTTGGAATGCTCCCTCTCGCTCACTCAGAGGGGACAAAAGGGAGAGAAGTAGATAGGATAGATAAGATAGATAAGTAAATCTCCTGATGCAGAGCAGAATGGCAGGTAATTTCACTGAAACAGAGAGAGAGAGAAAGAGAGAGAGTTTTTTATCTGGATCCATAAGCACTCCAGCTGGTGATTAACTATGAAAAAGGTGATTAATAATAGATAAAGCGAAGGTACAGGTAAAGCTGCTGCTGATGGAGAAGCCAGCAAACACCTCTGACTGAAGGATATTTCTATGATATGCAATGGTATTCGGAAACAGCAAACAGCAGGCCAAGGATAAAACAGGAAACGTCGTAAGGCTTAATGTGGAGCTGCTTTTAGAAGTATAAACAGGGTTGCTTTCAGGTAGGCTGCTGATTGAAGCAGAGTGTGGGCTTTAAGGGGTGCTGATTGCCACAGGCCCACATGTATTCTCCCCACACTCTGCCAGGGCCTTAGCAGATGTGAATTTTAATTTTCTTTCATTTACCATAAAGTGTGAACACAGAGGTAAGCTGCCTTTTCTTCTCCCACTTGTTCCCTGCCTTCTATCAACGTGACCAGTTTTTCATCGCGTGTGTGGGTGGGCCCCTCTTGAACGTGGATGGCGGTTGTGCAGTACGTGATGAAAGTGTGAGTGTGCTGAAAATGAGTAGGTGTTTTTTCTTTCTTTTTTTTTTTTTCGACAAAGCAGAGCACAGATTATTCCTTTACAAATATGCATTAACATAGGCGATTATGTCCCCTGTTATTTCCCCTTTAACTGTTACCCTCTTAGGGTGAGAAAGGATTATAATACTAGGCTTGGCACACAGCTCTTTGGTAAACCCTATTAGAAAGTGTTGCTGATGATGATGATGATGATGATGATGATGATGATGATGATGAGAATAAAAGAGATGAGAAGAGAAGAGAAGAGAAGAGAAGAGAAGAGAAGAGAAGAGAAGAGAAGAGGTTTTAAGGACAACTTACCCCAGGGAATCAGAGTGCCGCAGTGATGTGATATTCCTCACTTGAGAGATTATTTTTTAATATGAACGTGACATTCACTCATACACTGCTACTGCCAATGCTCTAGACACAGAGCTCAAAGAAATGATCACAGCTCACATGGTGCTAACATCTGGCAGAGAATCATCCAGAAATGATTTTATCAAATTATAGATCCAGAAACACAGAGGCAATAACTGCAGTGAGAGGAGAGAAAGATGGATCGTGTTCATTTCCTATGAGATGGCATGCACATGCTGGAAAACTGAACCATCTGTCAACACTTTCTGTCTCAGCTGATCTCCAAACACTGGCGACTTGAAGCAGCTTTGAGCCAAACAAAAGCAGGAGCTGAAACGTATGTAGAAAAGATCCAGGTAGGTCTCTTAGCTGCTCCACATTTCTGCAGTGAACATTTCCACATGATGCCGTGATCATATTACAACAGTCGGGTGGTAAACCCTCTGTGCAAGCTCTGTTTGAAGCGCCACCAAATCAGTAATGACCAGCATAATCAAAGGTTCTGGATAACACACACACACACACACGCACACACACACACACACACACACACACACACACACACACACACACACACTTATGCACACACAAAGCTAAAACTAAACTTGCAGAATCACATAGAATGCACCAGCTGAGAACAGAGAAGTGTGAATGCTGTTCTTCATGTACACAGAAAGATAATGAGGATCACACCACATGTAAGTGTCGATACCTGCTGTGTGGTATCCTAAATATAGACACCACCTGAGAGGAAGAATCTTGTCACTCCCATCCGCTTCCACTGAGACACCTATTAAAGGGCCGATATCATAGAAAAATTAAAAAATATTCCCACTTGTTTTAAATAACAGAGTTTGGTCTAGTATGCAAACATTGTCAAAAGTGCTGCTCACTAAAAGTCCATGGAAATTATGCAGTAAAAACCCATTTTCACTGTTTTTGTGAAGTCACCAACGTCATCTCTTTTACATATACTCAGCTATTCAGCCCACTGCCATTCATGCAGAAGTTAAGAAACATTTCCGACTGCTTTACAAACAAGGTAGCAATTTAGAACATATATAATTTATATAATTTGGTCTGAAAGGTGCCATAACAAACAAGAGAGCAAGAGATCAAAGAACAGTTCAGTAAAATTAATAATCACTGATATTGGCTCATAAAACTCACAAATGCAATTCCCAAAGAAAGACTAAATTGGGGGAAATGTGTGAAACCATCTACACCCTTAACAACCCTCTATCAGTCCATTCCTCCCTGTCAGTGGAGCACTCTCCACCATATCTGACACTTTAAGAAAGCACTTGTCACATAGCTGTGGACCATGTGCCACCCAGTTAAGAACACAACACCCACACTCTCCATTTTCCTTTACATGCCACCCACATCCTCAGCCTGCTCTTCACTCATTAAAGTAGTCTGAAACATATTAACTGGACACATAAACAATACTGATCAGTGATGTCTGTGTGAAAATCACCTCAACTGATTTTGTATATAGCATATATAGTTGTATATATGTTATATCCTGTAATTGCTGCTTATTGCACTTCTGGTTAGACCTAAACTGCATTTCGTTGCCTTGTACCTCTACATGTGTAATGACAATAAAGTTGAATCTAATCTAATATAGCAACTATAAAGCAAAGCTTGTTAATATTCTACAAACATAAGAACAAAAGTTCAGATCAAGGGTATCTTAGTGATGACACTAGCTGAGCTGGGATTTGAACCCATAACCTTCAATTAAAAAAGTTACAATGAGATACCGTATGTGTGATATGAGATCTGTGTCAGCTGCATTCATCTCACCCTCTATACATCAGAGCTGGGCAGCCCTAGTTAAGTTATTGCATTTAATCTGAATAGCAAGGCTAAATGAACATTACATACGTCACGGTTCCTGTCTACAGCCGCTAGGGCTCACCCTCAGACTTCATACTTACCCCTAGGGGGCGTGCTGTTGAAGAACTCGCAGCTGAACAGGGTTTAGGTATTTGATTGTCTGTCCATCTATAGGTTACTTGTTTTGTCATTTTTGTACTTTATTTGCCGTGTCCTTAGTTTTCTTTGTGGAACACTATTTTCTGCCCTTCTTCATCCCGGTCCGTGTGCTCCTCATCTCCTGACTGTTTTTGTGTTTTGCCCCCCGTGCCTGTTCTGTTCTTATGTGTTCATTAATTCTCGTTTATATGGAAGTCTGCGCTTGTGCCTCCTCTTCTCGGACAGGACCATCTGCAAACCAACACACCACAATCTATTTTATACTACAAAAGAAAAGCTGTGGTTCACTGCCTGTTTTCAGAATAGAGAATGTATCTGGTATGCTTACAGGAGCCAGCAAGTTATTGTGACTGTGTTTGTCACCTAATCAGAAAAAAGGGCCCGAATGGAGTGGTGTACTCCCATATTACCAAGTGTTATAATTAGTGAGGTTAGCGGTAGCCATTCCCAGGAGCATCTTCAGATATTCAGAAGGCCTAACACTGGGATCAAGGCATAAATCCCACCTCACCCACACATCCATGCAGCTTGGCCAGCTTATGGGAGTGGGAGAGTGGTAAGACAGATATGTGAAGTGTGACGAGGACTGCTCACATTAGAGAGCTTTTGCAACTACAGGCACTGAGTAGTGGCAGACAATTTTTAGATATTCGTTCCCATTTATATATCTGCAAAATAATGTTTTAGTGTCACAAAACATTTTCATGAAACATGCAGTTTTATACGAATTTGTCACGGTCGGTGGCCGCTAGAGGCCACTGTTTTCTGTTTTTTGCCTTTTGTTTCATGTTCTGTGCTCTTATTTTGACGTTCTGTTCTTGTGTCACGTGTCTCCTTTGTTTTCACCTGCCCTGTGTTTTTCGTCTTGATTTTCTGTGTATATAAGGTTGTGTTTGTTAGGTTTTCCTCATGTGCCCATCACCTCATCACACCTGCCTGTTTCCTGCCTTGTCGTTAGAGTTCTAGGAGGCCATTGCACCTATTGGTTTTCTGTTTTGCTTTTTCGTTAATAAACACATTCGCATGGATCCCTGTGTCTTGGCCTGCTCCATGCAGAGAGGCAGTTCAGAGTGTGGGCTTCGCGGCCCCCATCCTGACAGAATTATTGTTAGCATCCCATTCATTTTCTAAAAATGCCTGTAGTACCCATAAACCCATAAATAAAAACATATTCATTGCACATTTTGTCTCCAGTCTTACTCCATGTAAAGAGCGTTAAAACAAGAAATGATCTTTTGTATAATTTAGAAGGCATTCTACAACAAGAAAAAGAGCCGACATACTGAATCGCGTGATAGTATCGTAGGAACGACAGGCTCGGGTTGAGCATATCTCCACATTGTAATGTCTCACTTTTCTTCTACATTTAGTTATTTAATTTCTCTTGGTTGTGAGGGACGATCACCATTGGCAGCTGAAATGAAAAATACGGCTGGCAAAATAAATAATCTAGTCGCATAGGCGACCATTTTAGTCGCCATCTGAAGCCCTGAACTTTATATCTGAGCTGTGTGAGCTGGTCTATATGTTACAGCTGAACCATGTTGTACACATCAAGGTGAGTTGTCACTTGTGATTAACAATCAATGCTGGGTTGCAAAACACCTGTGATGTTGCAGATGTGTTGCACATTTTGTACATATTTTGTTTGTATACAGTCCTCAGTCAGTATGCATATACCAGTAGACAGGCTGAGTGTCAGTATCTGCTGTCTAGTATCACCATGGTGATGATACTGAACAGAGATTCTACAGAGACATGGAGGATTAAAAATTGCTTCATTTTAAAGAGTCTCCCGTACTAAATATTTCCTAGTGTGTGCTGGAATGTTCTTCTTTCAAAGTCAAGACTGGGCTGCCTGTATATTCCTCCTGCCTTCCTCTGCATTTTTATCAACTTGTTATAGAAAAAAATACAAATTCTACCCTTCCCAGAACTGTATGTAGAACTGAGATGAACACAGTGTTATTATTCATTGCTAAAATGCTGCTGGTGTCTATTTTGGTCTGTACAGATGGAGTGGGGCCTTGCAGAGCAGAGTTATAGATCGTAGGACTTTCGCAATGGCCAAAGTCGAGTGAAAGTGTATGGTTTTCTGTCGTTAAAAGCGAACCAGTATTGGCTGTCTTTGTGATCTGGAACACTGGAAAACGCTCTAGCGAGATCTGCAATGGAGAGGTTGAACTGCCACGTTCACTGCTTGCAAATCTTGCACACATCGCTATTCTGTTCGCTGTCCTTCATCCATTATCTTCTTGACCGATAACTGTAGAGTTCCACACTTCTGAAATCTGACATTCACTGACCACTCCTTTCACCCTCAAAGCTTCAAAAACCGGTCTAATGCCTTCAATAGCTTCAGTACATGTAAAGATGCCCTGCAGCCCAGTATATGTGCTGTGATCAGAACACTCTCTCCTGGTAACAGAAATGTATATAAAGCCTTTCAGGCTGCCTTAAGGTGGTCACAGTTAGCAGCGACTTGCTGTTCAGGTAAAATATGAAATCCCTTACCTCCCAAACATCTTCAGAGGGGTTATGTTCAACTAGCTTAAGCATTGAACGACGTTTAGCACATTACTTTAACAAGGCAGCTAGTGGCCTTGTGGGTTAAGGAGTTGACCCTGTGACCAGAAAGTTGTGGGTTTCCAACCCAGAACTGCTAGTGACACCACTGAGGTACCAATGCAATTCCTCCCACACATCGCTCACTGGGTGCTGTGTTCCTGCCTGCCTGCTGTTTCACTTGGTGAAGGGGTTAAATGCAGAGAAGAATTTCACATTGTTCACACTGTGTGCTGTGGTGTGTTTATGTATGACAAATGGACACTTTACAACAAACATAGTTTACTTGTATGATTACTGTTGGTCTAAATCCAGCACTTGAGTCTGGGCTACTTTGAAGCCCTTACAAAGGAAACATTGCTCACAATCTCCTTGCAGTGGCAGACAGGAATTAAGGAACTCAGCTGATGAGTTTCAAGCATTGCACATAAAATACAGGCTGCACTAATGCTGAAGGGAAAAATAAACATTATGCATTCTAGATCACACAGCTCCTACTCTCAATTTCCTGATACCTCCTGCAGTGTCATCAGGAAGCCTAATTCAGCTCAGCCTCAAAGCTGCCTTGATGTGAGAGACATAACGTGAGATAAGTGGATTCATGGGGGTTTGAGCAAGATGAAGATTGCACTGAATACAAGTCTGATTCATAATGAATATGGGGTGGTGCATAGTAGGTCAACATGTACCACTTGTACTGTAATAATGTACTGTGTATAATTTTACTAAATGTATTGTAAAGGTGGATCGATTGACAGAGGTAGTAAATCATTTAACCACTAGAGGGGACTGTTTAACAAAACTCGTCCTCAGAAAGTGTGCTTCACATCATTGTTCACTCAATAGCAAAATGTACTGCATGTCCAGAGGTCTGCAGTGTGTCTGCCTACATCATGGGTAACACTTTGAGCACATTTATCCAGATTTCAAGTGCGGCAGCTCTAAAGCCTGTTCCAAATGATTTGTTGATTGAAGTCACAAAATTGGTTTGAAAAATGAGAGCTTTCCATTTAAAGGTATCTGATAGAATCTTCAGAATCTTCAGAAGCATCCATTAATGCAAAGGTTCTTTACCAGTTTAGGTTTCCTCCCACAGGCCACACCAGAGCTACGTGCTCTCTCACCCCTCCCAGTCCTGGGCTAATGCACACGATCCAGTTCATAATCCTCAAGCTCCTTAATGCTTTACTTACAGAGACTATTGATCTGTTGTTGCAGGAAATCACTTGGGTAATATCACTCTTTCAGTCATTGGCTATGGCTTTACCACAGCCACAGATACCATATCTATCTATCTATCTATCTATCTATCTATCTATCTGTCTGTCTGTCTGTCTGTCTGTCTGTCTGTCTGTCTGTCTATCTATCTATCTATCTATCTATCTATCTATCAGTCTATCAGTCTGCCTGTCTGTCTACCTATCATCTATCTATCTATCTATCTATCCATCTATCTATCTATCCATCCATCCATCTAGTCTTTCCATCCATCCATCCATCCATCCATTCCATCCATCCATCCATCCATCCATCCAGTCTTTCCATCCAGTCTTTCTTTCTTTCTTTATGCTATGTGATGACTATGAAAATGCCCTTTACCTTCTGTTTCAAAGCAGACGCATTGGAGCCAGACACACAGTGTAAGTACTCTTCTAGGCTTCTCTCTGATTATCTGTACTTTGAATTGATAGATGTTAATTCCCTTATAGTAGACATAATTTATATAAGCACATAAACACAGATAAATATCGTTAACCTTTAATTCTTTAACTTTCACTTTCAAATGAAAACAGAAGAATATTGCAAAGTTCTAACAGAAGGTATACAATAGAACAGTTTAATTTACATTGAAGCTATTACAAATAAACCTTGAAACGGATTTTGGGTAAAAGCAGAAAATAGCTTAGCAGAGCAAAGTGATGTTTAATGTTTCTCTTTAGATTGCCTAAGCTTCTTGCAACAAAATGCTTGAACCCTCAAGATGGTTGCAGAAAACAGTATTGAAATGTTGTTAATAATCTATTAAGTTGGAAAACCTTCACAGCAAAAGTTTTACCTGTAAAATTGCATTAATGAACTGCCAGTATAGTTTGTTTACAGTACTGACATTGCAATTACAGTGCATTGTTGCATTTTTTTGTATTTTTTAAGTGCAGTTTACTGGTAGTTGTCTGTATAATAAGAGTTCTGTATGACACCATTGCCCTGGTTTTCCTATTTTTAGAATAATACATGTTCTCTGGATACCTCCACAGGGATATGAATTGCAGGCATATTGTTAAATATCAGTTAATTATAGCTGTTTAAACCAAATGGAATGAGAATGTTATTACTTGCAGCATTAAACTCTTTAGCAAGCACACTGTATACACAGACATCATAGCAGTCATATACACCCATACCAGTCTTAAAGACTACAAAGCTGCATATTGACATTATGGAATACAAATGACCACCATGACTGGAATAAGAAATGCCAAATATATTCAAATAAATCTGGGTAAGAATAACATATTTAAAAGACATATGGAAGTAACAATGAATGAAATAAAAGATTATTAACAGAGACTAAAAACAGGAAAGGGGGTTGCTCTGCCCCCAGCACAACAATATTCAAAGAGTAAAAGTTTTCATTTTAAAACCATCATACATTGTACACACATTTGTAACCGAAGCATTTTCGTTCTTTTTGACCCCTGAGACAAACTTGTGCCGTCTTTGTTTCGTGTTAAGTTTGCCCTACTTTCGCGAGAAAAAAACCACAAAACTGAAGACTCCGTCTCAGAGACAACCACAGAGAAATTCTGACTTCCTCTTTCCACAGAAACCCAATAAGTACAGCTTTGCATGTTTAAACAATCGACACAGCAGACACAATGCTAATTTGACTCACACAATCATAGCAAAAAGCCATATAAAATATACAAGGTCAGTAGTTTCAAAGGAACGGTTTGCTTCTGCTACTGACTTATTAACTGGTGTTGCTTATGATACTATGTCTTTTAGAAAAAAATCAATTGTGTGAAATAAAATAAATCCTCAATATATACTAAACAGCCTCAACATTAAAATCACAGTGTATCACGACTTGCGGTGTTCATGCTAATCTCTGTCCACTGCTAAAGCACCTACAATGGGTATGTGAGCATCAGAACCCAATCTACCCCAATCTACCTTGCACCTTACAGGACTTAGCAGATTTGCTGCTAATGTCTCGGTGCCAAATACCACAGCACACCTTCAGAGGTTATGTGGAGCCCGTGCTCCACATAAGCAGAGCTATTTTGGTTGCACAAGGGGGACCTGCACAATATTAGGCAGCTGTTTTTAATCTTATGACTGATCAGTATATATTGACTCTACCTGCTCTGCTATGAAATTGGTGTATCCATGCTACCTGTGTTAACTAAGTGCATGTATTTGATTGTGAATAATGCTGCATGTGCTATAATCTTGACAAACAACCAGTTAGTAGCATTTAATTCTACTAATGTGACTTGTGAAGATGAAGATCCTTAAGCTGAACAGCCCTAACTTTGTCTGTAAACAGACAAGATACAATTTTCATTCAGAAAAAGCTAGAAAAATGTGTGATGGTTTTAATTCGATGCACATGTTTACTGCCTAGTTTCTTGGTTTTGAAACAGTATTAGCGGTTGATCATTTTAAGCAAGTATAACTGTCTTTTTAAAATGCAGGGACAGAGACATTATTTAAGCATGTTGACAATAATTGTTCTTTCTAACAAAAGTAATGAGATAACATTTTATGAACTCAGAAGTCACACAACCCTCATTTCATTTTGTCAGAAGCAATTAGTAACTTTAGATTACATTTTTGTGTAGATTACATTATTTTAGTTTAAATTATTTTTTGTGTAACTCCCCCAACATCATCCACTACTAACATTGTCATTACATCACACTGATCACATGCAGGCATACCAGTTTACATGGTTTTCCTTATCAGTATGTAGCCTTGTCCAAGACACTGCGTGTGTTCAGCTAGGCGTTGTCCCCTTCACCCACTGCAGGTTCTGGAACAGGTTTCAGTGGATTGTTCTCAGCCCACATACGGTCTTTCTGTTTTTTTGGAGACTTTGTCCTCTGCACGGTTAAAAGGAGCAGTCCGATGACCACCAGCAGTAAGCAAAGTAGAGGAATGAAGATGCCGAGGATTGCTCCAGAAGGACAGTCGTAGCTAGCTTCATGAATATTAGCTAAAATACAAAAAAAGTTAGTTACTTTTGTATAATAAAATGAATTATGTGTATGCAGTATATGAAATGTTTTGTGAGAATGCAATATTACCTTCGACATGGACAGTAAGTTCTTCTGATTTGCTTCTTGCCAACTCCCTCCAGGATTTATTAGGTGTCTGCAGCAACTCCACAACCTGACAATAGTACTGACCATTGTCACTGGAATCAGCACGAGCCACGGTGAGCTTGTAGAGCATGACACTTGGATGCTGATACACCAGACTTCTATCATTCATAGAGCTGTGGAAGGTTCCATCCGGCTTGACAGTGAAGATCTTTAGAGACTTTTCATCTGCCTGACTCCTGAACCAGGTCACTTCAAATACAGACTTTTCGCTGGAGCGAGAGCTGATTTTACACTCAGCTGTGAAGTTAGAGTGTTCAGTAATATTTACCAACTTGTCCTCTCTGTGTAGTTGTAAATTACTCTCTGTCAGGAAGTGCAAGAAAATGACAGTTCTCAGTCAAATGGGCAAAATTTAAAACATGAATTGACAACACAAATTAAGACTATATAAAGGTTTGTATATACGTTCATATAGGTTCATGTCAGCTGTAATGAAGGCTTATATGTATGTCGAGGACTTATGAACACTGTATTTTAGTAAAACAATGAATCTTTACGCACAGGTTCCCACTCTTAACCTTGGGAGTACTTTCAGTCTTTTAAATGTTAGTGTTTTTCTGCTCTAATACACACATCAAAACCAGGAATAGATGTAAATGAACTATGCTGAGTAGGGGTACTCCAAGACCAGGATTGGGATTCTCTACTGTAAGTGAAGGAGATCCAGTGTCAAGGTTCATTAAAATGAGCAGATGTGATGAAATGTGAAGAAACTGAACAGAAGAAATCTGGGGAAAAGTAGGTAGAGGACATATTCTGAATGAAAAAAGTATACGTTACCAATATCCTGAACAGTGACTGTAGTAAATTGTGATACTGCAGATCCTTTTCCTGTCCATTTCCCATCACAACCAAGCTGGTACTGTTCCACACTGCACTGGTACTTTCCACTGTCAGATGGAAGCGAGTTGAATACAGTGAGATGAAAGGTTGTGACGGAAGAACTGGAGAATTGTAGTCTGCTGTTAAGTTGTGGGTCTTCTGAAGGGTACAGCAGATGCCCATCATTGGTACGTCTCAGTAAAACAGTTCTTTTATCAGAGCCCTGTTTGACCAGCAGCCAGATGAGAGTGTAGCGGACAGTGGCGTTCGCTTTATCTGCAACAATGGAGCAACTAACATCAAACTGGTCTCCCTCTGCGGGTTCCAGATGAGGAACACGATTCTCCAAAACAAGTTTCTCTGTTCTTGGCTCTTCTTCTGTTGCTACATAGACATTAAGCTCTCCTGACTTGTCTTCAGCCACCCTCCTCCAAGAATCAGCAGCTGTCTTCAGCCATTCTACAACTTGACACTGATACTGACCATTGTCAAAGGGACTAACATCAGGCACAGTAAGTTTATATAGTGTGGCAGATGGATGACTATACAGCAATTGTCTATCACCGATAGCACTGTGTAGAGTTCCATCCTGTTTGGCAGTGAAGATGGTCATGGGTTGTCCCTCTTTCTGACTCTTGAACCAGGTCACTTCAAAATGAGTCTTATCACTGGAGCGAGAGCTGATTTTACACTCAACCGTGAATCCAGCACGACGATCTGCAATGTTGTGACTGAGGTCCACTTTTTCTACTTGTAGTTTGCTCTCTATTTCAAGAGTTAAAGAAAAATGAGATCAGCATGGATCTTTCATTGACATAATTCAACATTATTCAACGAATATGAGGTGAGAACCTACCTATGAAACGTACACTGACATCTGTAAATCCGGACTTCATGCCTGCTTTCCATTCTGATTTACCCTTGCAATCAATCTGATACTGATCTACCTGGCAGCGGTACCTTCCACTGTCAGATGGGACAGAATTCAGGATGGACAGATGGAACATAATATCTGTGGGCCGGGAAAAGTAAAGTCTTTGTTGAAGCTCTGTGTCGTCCTCCTGGAACTGCAGACGCCCCTCATGACTGTAGGTCAGAAGCTTTATGGTAGCAGGTTCTTGTTCTTGTCTCTCAAATGTCCAGATCACAGAGTAGCGAAAAGTGGAATCCAGCCCAATAGAACCCAGAGAGCAGTTTAAATCCACACGCTGCCCTTCTGTGACCACCAGCTGGCTATCAGACTTATCCAGGTCGAAGTCACTAGCTGAATGAAACATGTCAATGTGTTAATAAACATAATTAAAGAGCACTAATAAATAATAGCTGTAAACCAAATGACTATCTTTCCGTATCATGTGAAAAGGATAATTTGCAGAAAAGTGCTAGGGAGTATAAGAGGCCCACAAATTCTTGCATGTCAGAAAATGATGGAAAATGATGACAAATCAGTTTAAAAATGCATATGCTTACAAGTATGGGTTACACATTAACTGTGCAGCCGCTGAAAATTGTTCAATCTAATATTAAAGTATAGAAACCAAATTACAATGTCTTACACAAATTTCTCACTTGTGGGGCTAAGTAAGGTATATCTTATCTTACATAATCTGTGTAAAGGTGGAGGACAATCCTTAATGAACTGGTAACTTGTGGTATAATTATGTAATCATTTATCATGGTATATATTTTTACTTGGCGGGACAGCGCCATGAGCGGGCCTAAAATCCCAAAACAGTCATGTATCTGCGAAATGGTACGTTTACAGAAGAGGGCAAAATGTTCTTGACCTTTAATGTAAGCTAATGTAACAACATATTGTTTTAGACTACTTCTATCACATTATAAAGGACAGTTGTCAAAAAGGAAATCTTGGGAAAAAAGGAAAGGCATGTTTTGGCAACTGATCAGCCACTAATTTTGGGCAGAAAGCATGACTTTTCTCAAAAAATCTGTGCGAAAACCTACCTTTTTCATTCACAGCAAGTTCTGTGGTGACAGACTTTGCATTGAGATGGTACCAGATGCCATCAGGATCTTGAATCCATTCTTCTACTGTACAATTGTACTGGCCACTATCAGTTGACCTGACCTGTTGAATGGTCAGTTGGAAGGTTTGTTTCTCAGTCTTTCGCATGCTTATCCTCTGGTCCATCTCATGGTTAATTCCAGGACCCAGAGTGACCACCCCTAGTGTATCCATTTTCACCAGAGTCTGGGTTCCAGACATCCAAGTTACCAGAAAACGGGAGGAAGTAGAGACTGTTGCCTTTATCGAGCAATTAATTTTTGCATTACTCTTGACTGAAACATCCAAACGAGGTTTAGGGTTGATGGAGATTGACAAATTGCTGACTGCATGGGGTAAACGGAAAGAAAAACAGGTTATAAATAGTGCAGATTCAAATATTCCAAATGACCAAGGTTTTACTTACAACATCAAAATGTACCATTAAAAAAACCTAATCTTACCAGGACTGTTTACACTGACTGCCAGTTGACTGGAGCGCTTCTGTGCTTTCTGAACGTTTTCTTGATAAGCAGTAACCTGGCACAGATAAAGACCCTGGTTTCTATTGCTTGCCCTCAGAATCCTGAGAATAAACACTGTGCTTGATGTTTGCACTTGAACTTCAAGTTGATAGTCCTTCCGCTCTTTTGCACAGGATACAGCCCCATTGCGAAGCATACATACAATGTCTTTTTGATCCTTTGAGCCCGTTGGTTGAAATTTCCAGTGCACATCAAAAGGACCTTTAGCTCCACTTACTGTGCAAATCAAGCTTACTACAGAATTCTCAGTTGCAACCGTGTCTCGACCTTTTAGGGCCACTTGTAGAACAGCATCTAAAAAAGGAAAGAAATAATTAATCAAAGAAAAGAAGTGATTCATGGTACAAACAGTCCAAAAAAAGCCCTAAAGTGATGCTATAATAGAACAATCTGGATAGAAGTACCAACGTTTTAAAAATTTTCTTCAATAATCATTTTTTGTAAACATGAGTGAACTTTTAAGGAGCATCCACATTATTTGTATAAGTTCTGTGGGTTTTGACCTAGACTTTTATGTCCAATCTAGGGACCATTTAGAACTTTTATTTTTAAGAATTCAACATCCTTCTGAACCCGACAGTCATGCACACTGAGACAGTCAGCCATCGTCGATAAAGCAGTTACCAAAAAAATACCTTTATGGTTTTGGCTGGAGGTGACAATTTGGTGCATCTTACTATGAGCTAATTTGCTGAGCAAGTAAGTGAAAACTGGTCTTTGCTTGAAGAAACATCTAAAATTCTTCTTAAAAAAGCTCCTAAATAAAATTCTACATTGATTTGGGTTCATATTTCTATTTTATAGCATTTACCAGTACATTTACATTTACGGCATTTATCAGACGCTTTTATCCAAAGCGCCTTTCATTCTCTACCTACAGGGGGCAGTCTCTCCCTGGAGAGACTTGGGGTTAAGGGTCTTGCTCAAGGACCCAGTGGTGGTGCTGAAGGTAGGATTCGAACCTGTGACCTCTTGGTCC
>JBBPDB010000002.1:12301046-12346317 GCA_037974465.1 Brachypetersius altus
AATAATAATAATAATAATAATAATAATAAGAAGAAGAAGAAGAAGAAGAAGAAGAAGAAGAAGAAGAAGAAGAAGAATATTATGCAGGTAAAATTCTAATGCATAGTGATAAGTTTTCTCTCTCTCTCTAAGTCTCTCTGTCTCTCTTTGTACCGCTTTCTCTCTCTCTGTCTCTGTCTACCTCTGTCTCTCTGTCTCTCTCTGTCTACCTCTATCTCTCTTTCTCTCTCTCTCTGTTTCTTTCTCTGTATATCTCTCTCTCTCTCTACCTGTTCAGTCTCAGATCGCTCTATCTCTTTTTACACCAACCTGTCAGCTCCCACCGTTGCCATGGCAACGCACCATTGTCATGGCAACCCCAGCGGGTTGGGGGAGGACAGTGAGAGAGAGAGAGAGAGAAGGAAAGAGAGACGGCTGGACTGAAGAGAGAAGAAGAAAAATGAGAGTTAGAGCGAGAGAGAGAGAGAGAGAGAGAAGGAAAGAGAGAGGGTTCAATTCAATAGAAAAGGAGAACAAATAAGAGAGAGGGGGAAGAGAGAAAGAAACAGAAGGCTTGATTAACAAGAAAAATAAAAGAGAGAGAAGAAAAGAGACAATAAAATTCAATAGAAAAGAAAATAGAGACAGAGAAGAAAAGAAAGAGGATTAGACTGAATAGAAACGAAGAAGAAAAATTGGAGAGAGAGAGAGAGCAACAGAGAGAGAGAGAGAGAGAGAGAGTTGCCCATCTTTTCTCATTAAACGATAAAGGAGTCGCTGTGCTCCTAATCTTTGTTCCTCTGCGAGTTTATCAGCTCCAAACATCGGCCGCCTTCCTCTCAGAGTAAATAACGCAGCCCAGTTCATTTGCCAGCATAATGACGGCCATTTATTAATAGTGATGCTCGTATTAACTGGGACTCGGCCGCCACGGCAACCCACCCCATCCCCCGCTCCCCTAACTCTCCCACAGCGCACTGTTGAGAAGGAGAGAGAGAGTGAGAGACAGCCAGACAGAGAGAAAGAGAGAGAGAGACGTGCAGGAAAAACACTCGTCACGTTTGGTTAGGGTTCTTTTAGGTCTTCCTTTTTTCTTCTCCTCCCGTTAAAGAGCGTCGAGGGTTTCAATCATTCTGTAACAAGCGAGACGGGATGCAGGTCAGCAGCTCTGAATAAATGCATTTAACCCCATTACTGGTCAGCGTGTGAACACAAACGCAGCCGGACTGATTCAGCAGGCAGCAGCAGAACACACTGCTCTCTGGGGAGGGGTCCTCACACACTCACACACACACAAACACACACACACCCTAATATGTTTGATTAGATCCACTTTATTGGCTAGCTAGACTTGCGTATATGAGGTGTCGGTTGGAGAATATTAATATTAATAGTGATCATATAATACAAATAACACAAATTATTGCTTTGTATTCAGGACCACAGTTAGGTTTAGGCTAGGTCCTGGTCTTAACACTAACCTCAAGCTGAAACGTTTTATTTTACTTTAGACTTTATTTTTATCTAAAGGTGCCTTTTAAAACTAAAAATATGTCCTCTGAGCGGGGGGGGTGCGGGTGGGGGTGGGGGGGCAACTTTCAGGTTGTCACAAGTGGGAGATAATTGTAACAGGTGCAAGTGTGCAAAGAGTCCATCTGTGTGTGTCGTTTGTTATAAACACACACTCACACACACACACACACACACACACAGTTACATGTGTGTCAGGCATGGAAAATCCATGTCTGATCAATTTTCCTCGCTCCTTACAGCAGAGGTAGCATCCACGGCTCAGTGACCCCCCCACCTCTCTCTCGCTGTCTCTCTCTCCATCTCTCTCTCTCCCTCTGTCTCTCTTTTTCCTTTTGTCTCTCTCTCCCTCCCTCTCTCTCTGTCTCTCTGCCTCTCCCCCTCTGTCTCCTTTGTTCCCTCTGTCTCTCTCTCTCTATTTCTCTCTCTCTCCTTCTGTCTCTCTCTGTCTATCTCTTTCCCTCTGTCTGTCTCTCTCTCTCTCTGTCTCTGGTTAGATGTATATGGAAATAATGTTCTGCATTAAAATGACTTCACATGTTCACATGGTTTAAAAACAGATGAGTTATTACCAAGACTGGTCACTACACTCAGACAAACAAGTCTATTGGTTGTCTGGGCAGTGTCCGGTGTGTCCGGTGACGCACACAGAGCTGGTTCTGCCCGCTCCCTGCAGACTTTTCTGCTTCTGAGATCCATGTATTGACCCAAACAGCTCAATACATTAATAACTGAGTTACAGATGTTTAACTAGTATCTCCAGCCAAATCCTGGTCTGCTCGTATGTGCTGTTTTTCAAACATCAGTTATTAAAGTTCAGTAAACCCCCACTAATTCACCATTTAGTGTTTACAGCTTCAGCCAGTTGCAGATTTTTTTTTGTAGAATCCAACTAATGATTGTTCACGGAAACTCCTGCAAATATTCTGGGACCGCAGAAAAATTTTTTTGCAATTTTTTTTTCACGGCAATATGTAATTTTAATGCATTTTAATGCTAAATTATTAAGAAAAATAATAATGGTTTCGTAGTGCATACGTAAGTGGACATAACTAGTCTCACTTTATCAGTAGGAACGATGGTCCCCCCTCGTCCCTCACCACTAGCAAACAGAATTAACCTTTTGTGTGAAATTAATAGAATTTGAAAATTAATTTGAATGGAATGTTGTATAAATGTGAACTAGTCACCTTACATTACTGTGTATTTCATTTGTTTCGTTAAAGACAAAAATGTTCTCCGTTTTCTCAGCATGCCAGGCTTCACCATGCGCTCCGTGTTGGGTCTTGACTCCCTTCTTTTTCTGACAGTCGTTCCGGAGCGTACCATTAAAATCCACATGTCCTACAAGGTCAAGCCCCATTCTCCTTTTGATATGTTAACGAGGTCAGCTTGAAGGACAGCAGAACACATTTGGCAGCATAAGAGAGACAGAAAGCCCTGCTTGGTGAGTTCCAGTGGATTATCAAAGGCGTTTTGGTCAGATATTGACAGGCTGTATGATTTCCAGGATACCTGGAGTTTCCTCCACATGGGAGCGGTGAGTGTTGTCACCGAGCGCCTGGTGCAATAAGCCTTTGTGCTTGTTTCACAATGTAGTTTGTGCTGGTTGTTCTGCCCACGTGTGTGGAACAGGCCTTTAGTGGAACGTTACATGAACAACAAGAAGCTGCCTTTGTTTACCTCATAAATATGCATTCAAGGAGGGACTGGGCGAAACATGGGGGATATATAAGGAATACCACTGAGCACATATTGCATTTAATTTACTAAAGTTTTGGCAAGTACCAGTCAGGTTTTCATGGGATTTTCTGCCTCTTTTAAAACTGTAAATTAATGAGAGTGTGTTCTCAGTAGATTTCTTCTAATGAGGACAGAAAAGACCACGGCCAGATGGAGGAACAGGCACTGAAAGAATATTGAACACACACTGAAACAAAATAACACTAGTATGATGTCACAGCACTATTCATAGAGATAATAGTAAAATATGATATTAGAGTATTACAATGACTCTATTACAGCACCATAAACACAATTACAATATAACCACACTATTACAACACAATGGTGCGATTACAGCATGAATGATGCTACAACATGATAACACTGTTACAACACAACCTTTGACACAAAAATAACTGCAGATACATAAATATTATTACATAATAACAGCACAAGAACACATTTAAACACTAACTCTAACATAACATTAACACTTATTAAAACAATAACACTATTATTAACAGTACAGCCCCATTATTGTCTTACAAGGCAAAAGAACTATTAAAACCTAACAGATTTGCACAAATGGTGAGCAGCGATGAATTTTTTACAATTCATGATTAATCGTGATTAATTAGGATTAATTGAATTGTTATATGCCAAATTAAATAATTGAAAAGTAGTATTGCACACTTATTATCTTTAAACAAATAAGGAGCTTTTTAACAACAGTGTTCCCTTTAGCCAATACTATTGTCCATATAATATGTAATGGGATGCCTGACCTACATGAATGCTAGCCGAGACATAGAGCTGCGTGCTGCATGCACCCACAAGCACAAAAAACAATGCATTTTCAAAATAAAAGGATTTTTAAAAAAACTGCATTAACGCGTGATAATAATTGTTGGCGTTAAGTAAATGATGCATTAATGCCATAGCACTATTACAACACAAACACAACACAATTACAATATTACTAACAGTACAGCATCATCGTTGTCTTATTAGACATTAGGGCTATTAAAGCACAAGAACACTATTACAACATTACAGTATAGGAATATAACTGCACTATTACATCCGATTAACATTATAACAGCATAAACCTATTGCAACAGAATAGTGCTGTAACAGAATACACTTTCAAACTCTGTTACATTCTTTAACTTTCAGCATTTTTAACACTATTATAATGCTCTAACACTATATATGTTTTAACACCCTTTTTAAAACTACAACTTAATAATTGCAGTATAACACTATATATCAACACTATAACAGAACAACACTATAAAACAACACTATCCCAATACACAGTCAATACATTCAAAGTTGTGAAAATGAACTCCAGTTGTGTGATTGAACTCCATTAAATTGAATGTAGGTTTGTTTAGGGAATGTAACTGACTGGTGTTCAGATCACGGCACCTTGTTTTCCAACTGTTTCATGTGGGGCTGTTTTTGTTGTAACACCTGTCACACAAAAACAAACACTGTTTTTTCAAGCCACTGAAAAGTCCCTCCCTGCCAGTCCCACCGAAATAAATCAGATTTGTGCCACTCCAGCCCTGTAATGTGAACATAACGCGCATTCTTGCAGAAAAGGCCATGCATCTCCACACACTCAAGCCGTCTTGCACCAGCAAGGTGAGAAAGCGCTGGCCGTGTGCGTACAGAATCCGATTTGTTCTTGCATGTTCCTGTTCCCCTGTGGTCGAGCGCACCTCCTTTCATTCGGGGCTGGAAGTCCACGGCCTCCCTGAACGGCGCGTTTGGAGTACAAGAGAGGATGAAAGGCTTTGGAGGTCAAGCGGAATGTTCAAGCCGGCACTAACACTGCAGCGGCTTACGGTGATCCACCGAGCGTGAAAAAACAAGCCGGAGAGAGAGAGAGAAGGAGGGAGAGAGGGAGAGAGAGAGAGAGAGGGAGGGAAAGAGGGAGAGAGGGAGTGGAAGAGAGCCCGGCAGGGTTAATTTTCGGGCCGCGGCTGCCCGCCGCTTTCCGGTACACTCTGCCTTTTGATGTGCCTATCATGAAAGAGGGAGTGAGAAAAAAGCCCCACTGTAACGAACAGCTTTGAAGGAAAGTAATTATGCTCACATGCACAACCTGTATTGCCAGAAATGTAGCAGAACTGTCCAGGACCTCCTTACAAACACACATACAGACACACACACACACAGGATTTGTTATGGTGTGTAACATATCTGGCAGTAACTTGGTTAAAGCAGGTGTTGATTTTAGTGCAGCTTTACAGGTATGAAGAGCAGATGTGGACGATTTAAGCACTGATGTACGTCACTCTGGATAAGAGCGTCTGCTAAATGCCATAAATGTAAACACACACACACACACACACACACACACACACACACATATATGGGGCACTTTCAGGCAACTTGTGGAAAGAGGAAGATCCATAGCTGTTGGATATGCCTGAATGATAGTAATTCCACTGATGTGGTGGTGGCCTAGTGGGTAGGATACTTCCCTCTGGACCAAGATGTCATGGGTTTGAAACCTACCTTCAGCACCACCTGAGTGTCATGTCTACTCCACCTCGGTCACGCCCCAGCAGGCTCCGTCACCAGAGCTTTAGGTAACCACAGGTTCTGGCGCATCCTAGTGATGTCATGTGGTGTTGTGTGTGTGGTTGTCTGGTGCCTAGGCAACCCAGGCACCTTGTTAGTGGGTTTGCTAGGTACAACCTGTCTTGTGTTTAGCTTTATCGAGAACTTTATTGTCTGTGCCCAGCTGATCCGGCAGAATAGTTGTGCGGCCACCATTGTGAATGAGCCTAATTTCATCTAGTGTCTCAGATGAGCATCTGAGCACTTCCCCCCCATCATGAAGCTGAGCCGCATCTGGAGTGAAAGTCCTCTAGGATCGGTCCCTATGTTTATCCTTTGAGAAGCTTGTTTTCGTTTGGAGCTCCATGAAGCTCAACTGTAGTACTTGTGTTCATTAAAAATCCCTATTGGTATCTTAAGCCGTCTCCTGCAGTTGTGTCCACCTCACGTGGCCAACATGACACTGAACAAGACCCTTAATCCCAAGTTGTTTCAGGAAGACTGCCCCCTGTAGTTAGGGAATGGAAGTCTCTTTGGATAAAAACGTCTGCAAAATGTTGTAAATGTAAACAAGATTTCTGCAGGGATTTCTGCATATCAGGAAATGGTTCTGTCTGTTGAACAATTTCATACAATTCTGATGTTAAAACGCTTACATTGTGGAATTTGGAGGTCATACAGCAGTACATTCTGCTGTGAAATGAAAGGTTTCATGAACTTGTTTTCATGTACAGTCAACTAGAATTTTTGCACATTTCTCTTCTGTACAGTCATTTTAATTAATAGTCATACTTTTCGTGGCAAAAAAGTATTTTAAATTACTGTATTTAAGTGGTCTTAGTCTTAATGTACTACACAGGTTGCCAGATTTGGGGAGTTTGTTGCAGTTAAAAAATGATATTTACCAGCTAATGGTCATACACACACACACACACACACACACACACACTGCTCACACACACACTGCTCACACACATTACACACACACACTCCTCAACAGGCCCATTTGTTCAGTCATTTGTTCTGTTTGCTGCGCTGCGCTTTCCTTTGAATTCCACTCCTTCACTCCTCCATCTCCTCGTTTCCTCAGCTTTGTTTTTTTCCACTGCTGATGAAGCACCAAGAGCACTTCCCCGACGTTACCGACCGGCCAGCTAATTAGAATAAATTAGGCCCACTGATTTAATTAACCTTTCTGGAATTGGTTTGCTGGCAGTGTGGCGGGCGGGTTTTACATCCTGCCGACATCAGGCATGACAGCAGAGGACACCGGTCAGGTTTGGTGGGTTGTCCCCCTGCGGCCTGCATGCAGTTTCGCTGCTTCCATGATGAAAACTGCGGTGCGACTGCTACTGCCACATATTCATGGGGGCTGGAGACAGACCTGGGTGATTACTGTGCATCATGCGTCACACTATCAGAACAGTTGGTACGAGCTGGTGGCTGTTATAATGTCTTGCATCTGTACTGTTATCCCATATTGTTTTCCTGTCAAAAACGCATTACTATCAGTGGCTCGTACTATTAACATAAACACAGATCTGAAAGCACCCATTAACGGTGACAAATAACCGGGCTTCCAAACCGTGGCACGATTTGCTTTCAAATGCCATTCAAAACAGATGAGGCCTTGGGGGTCCTTCAGTTTGTCATGAAGCCTGAATGAATGTAACTGTCCCGGTCCATCACCGAAACACCCCTCCACCATCCACGGCTGCAATATTTACTCATTTGCCATGAGGGATGGCCGCGAGACCTCCTCATTCGTTGGGCCTTGGGGGCTATGCATCTTCTAACCTGCCCCCAACGCTCTCCCCCCAGCATGGCATGCCTGTGCGCAGATGATCCATTTCAAACAGCATCAATTGCACATTACTTCAACGGCGTGATGCATTGGGCCTCTTTAGCCAATCTCGTACATATTTATCAGGACGCGTGCGTGTCATGTCGCAACCCCTCAAGCGCACCAGACGTGCGCCCGATCGGGGTGATTGATTTTATGAGGCTGTGTTAATTTGAGGTATTGGAGTTCGCTCCTGTGTGTGTGTGTGTATGTGTGTGTGTGCACAGTGGGCCGATGTAAGCACTATGTCATGTTACCAATTTTATGGTGATATTCTGGTATGATCAAAAATAGCCATGTTTTAGTTAAATAATTAACAGCCTTACTGTTGGTGTTGACGTTTCTACGTTCAACTGAACAGGTAAGAGTCCGTACAGCAGAATTAAAATTAAAAACTGTAGTGAACATACAGGAGGATCAAACTAAAGCGAATTACAAACGAAAGTACGATTACACTAAACCCCTGTAAGCTGTATGAATTCAAAATAACCAATCACAGGCCAAACACAGTGAATATACTTATAGAAAGTACTTATACATTATCTGTGTACCCCCGACCCTTGTAAGGATGAATGAAAGAACGAACAAATGAATAAATATATACACTCTGCATACTGCTGCTGTGGTTACCAACCCTGGTCCAACTGGAGCTAAACATGGTAGTTCTCTGGGAGGAGTGATCACTGCTCTACAGGGAATTTTTTTAATACACTGTCATGGTGAAATTCCTTTAATGCCATATTTAAATTGTCTTCTAATTCTCTCTTTGAAATGTATGGTGTAATCTGCCTGGGGGTGCTCAAACTTTTGCATACAAGCAAATGCATATGCAAGTGGTCCTGATAGTAGGTTTGGTTGTTCAGAATAGCAGAGTATTTCACATAACATCTATAAAACTTTATCACTACGAAACAAAACGCCATAATTTTACCCCTAAAATTACCTTAATACAAGAAATGAAGAGAAAAGGTGCACAGACTAAGGCATAAAACTGATGAATTTTCTCCTTACATTTTCAAATGTACTCCTTAAATAATAGAACCTCCTGAATTAACTACTTAAATTTAAGATTGAAGAGTTTCACACTCAGGCTTCAAACCTAATATTAAGGTAAAATTAAGGGGTCGGTGTCACAAATGAACGGTTACTAAATTCAAATGAAGGGTGTTGGTGTATTTTCAGGGTAAATTAAAGGAGGGTTCAGCATATTTTAAGTACATTGTGTTTTGTAGGGTCTCCACTGATCCATGCAGTGACTGTGCCGGCCCAATGATGCACCGGTGGGCCGTGGTGAGGTGGGGATGCTGGTCTCTCTGTGTGGAGGGTTTGCTGAAGCTGAAAATGCCACAGCGCTGAGTCCCACTGAGAACACAAAGCGTCTAATGGGCCTTATTGATCGCCCAACATGACCGAGTGACGAATGGCAAAATAAAAGCCCTACACATCTCCCCCCTCCCCATCTCCCCCATCCCTGCTCTGCTAACCTCTGATCAGCCTGAGAGGCCATTCGGCATGTCACCAGCTGCAGCTTCAAACCCTTATCACCCCAACCATAACCCTCCAATCCCCCCCAGAAGAGAGTGGTCCGAGGGCTCCTAATTGGCTTCAAAATAAATATACATCACACCAACATCTGCTTAAACAGGACCATATTTAACAACAGAGACGCCTCTGAGCTTCAGTGCTGCAGATTTAGGTTGGGTTCCCTGCAGAGGAGGGAGAGAGACAGAGAGAGAGAGAGAGAGCATGAGAGAGAGAGACAGGTAAAGAGAGAGAGAAAGAGAGAGAGGCAGAGAAACAGACAGAGAGAGAAAAAGGGACAGAGAAAGAGAGAGAGAGAGTGAGATTGATTTGCATATTCTGTGTAGATATAATGATATGTGTGTTTTGTGGGGGACATCAAGGCATGCCAGCCCCCCATTATGGCAACAGGCTTCTAGATAAGAAATATAATTGTAGAACATATTCCAGGACATAAAAAGTCATGCATAAATTCATCTATGAGCAACTTACTAGGGGCTCCTTCTGTAAAGTAAAGTCCTTCAGATCGTGGTCAGGAATGAAGAGAGTAAAATGTGATGAATGCAAACACAGACAGGAGATGAGAAGATGAGGTTCTGACTGAGTAGAAAATTAGCTAATTTGGAGAACACCAGCTTTGAGAGTGGGCCTCAGAGCAGAATCACCCTGAGACAACTCAAGAGTAAAGGGGTCATTAGAACGAAGGAACTGATGGATTTCTGTGGAGCTCCATTCCAAACTTTTTGGGAAGAGATGGTCTAACATCAGTAGAAGACCACACTAATACTCTGGTGGCTACAACCAAATCCTCACCACAATGTCCAAAGAGCCTTCCCATAATTTCCAATATAGAAAGGTAAAGTAAAGTATGAACAGTTTGAACAGTGTCTGCATTTAAAAGTCTGCATTTAACCCATTCATAGAGTGAAGCAGGGGGCTGCCACCAACCAGGGGCACCCGGGGAGCAGTGTGTGGGGACGGTACCTTGCTCAAGGAAACCTCAGTGGTGCCACTAGCAGTCCTGGGATTCAAACCCACAGCCTTCTGATCGCAGGAACATCATCTTAATCACTAGATCACCAGCAGGCCCTGTTACTGACTATTACTGCAGCAAATAAACTGCAGCAAAGAAAAAGCTTGATGAGCAGATGAGTCCAGAAAGCTTCAACGTTTAAAGAGAGAGAGAGAGAGAGACAGATACACACAGAGTGAGAGAGACAGAGAGACACAGAGTGAGAGAGACAGTGAGAGAGACACAGAGAGACAGTGAGAGACACACAGAGACATAGAAATAGAGACAGAGAAAGAGAGAGACACAGAGAGAGAGCGAAAGAGTATGTGTGAGAGAGAGAGAGAGAAAGAGAGAAAGAGAGAGAAAATCATCTCATACAGTATTCAGTGCAATTTTTATCCAAACAGTGGAGTGGATACTGGAGGGGACCCAGAGGTTTCATCATTAAAAAGCTTCAACAGTCACGTCTGGGTGCTGCCAGGTCATGTGTTGTCATGGCGACAGGGATGCTCTCTACTTTCATGCGACTCTCCTCTCCATCCCCACCACTGCTGCACTAACCATGACTCAGCTACAGCCGCACATACAGCGATAAGGAGGAAATACACATTCTGAACGAGTGAACAGAGAGTGAGAGTGTGTGTGAGAGAGAGAGAGAGGGGGGAAAGAAAATTGCATTGTAATTGAGACGATGGCTGGAACAACAGCCCGCAAAAGCCATTATGTTTGTTGTTGCGGAATCAGGCTTAATGTTATCAGATGAGGGAACAGTGCCAATTATAAATGTAGCCTCTCTCTCTCTCTCTCTCTCTCTCTCTCTGTCTTTCTCTCTCTTTCTCCTTCCTCCCATTTTCTCTCTTCTCTGAGCTCATTCTTTTTCTCTGTTTCCCTTGGCTGCTGATGCCTTTAATTCGGAAATCAAATTAGCAGGGTGGTAGGCCCACACACACACACACACACACACACACACATACACCTTTAGACACACTCTCTCTCGCTCTCTCTGTCTGTCTTTCTCACTTTCTCTCTGTTTCTCACTCTTTTACACTCTCTTTTTAAATATATATCTCAATCTAGATCTCAGCTGTCCAAGTATGGTCAAGCTGTCTTTTTAAACCTATCAAAATGCTTAAATCATGGACACAAAACCTTTTTAGTTGCCAATAGGAAGCCCTGTCTTTACAGCCTTGTGTCCGCCTACCCCTCGACAGATTAGCAGTGTTCTGTGTAGCCTAATGCTAGCATTTTTTCCCCCAGAATATATCCCCTCACAAAGATCGGGTTTAGCATTTGTATTTTGGATCAACATCATCGAAGTTGTTTAGAGTGAAGTGTGTGGTGTTGTGTGATTGCTGTTTGGTATAATGTCATTGTCGAAATAATATAAAATAGCTAAAGCTATTTTAGTGGACTATTAAAAGCTATTAAAAGTGGACGTCTCCAATCTGGTCTCTGCTGCTGCCAGCAAGACTGAATCAAGTTGGTCAGTGAGTTCTTTGGCTTTAGTGATGTGTCTTCAGCCTGATTTAATGTATTTTTCTAAGTATCTAAATGCCTGTAGTAAAATGTTGTTGTTGAATACTGGGTGCATCTCTTTGAATGCTCTGGATTGTTGAAGATATACAAAAACTGACAAAAACTTTGAATGTGATTTTCTCGGTTTTTCAGTTAGAAAATGGTGCTGTGCTACCATAATTCAAACGATTGTAACATGACAACCGTTTAAGATACAGCTTTAACCAAGATATCATTTTAAAGCTTATTTTCTCATCTTTATAATGATATATTGATTTTGGGTCACTTTGACTCATTTTGCCAAATCAGGTTACATATATATCTCATGTGTAGGCAGTGTCTTGCATTATTGAGAACCTGAGACACTGCCTTCAGATCAGGTAGTAAGGATATCATGAGAACAGCAAGAGCCTACCTTCCCCCGGACATATCCAAAAAAGCCACTTCCAGGACACTCAGGAAATACCTCCCTGAATGCGAATAAAACAAAAGAGATGGCTGTTGACTTCAGGAGGGCATGCTATGATCACTCTCTGAATATCCTCAGTAGAGGTTGTCAAAAGCACAGAGTTCCTTGTTCACATCACAGACAGCCTCACGTAAACCCTCAACCCCAGCTCCATTGCCAAAAAGGCCCAGTAAGCATCTGGGCCCCCAGTCCTCACCATGTTGTACAGAGGGACTACAGAGAGTACAGAGGTAACTGCGTCACCTGGTAGGGGAACTGTTACGTTTTGGATTGCTAGACCCTCCAGAGGATAGTGAGGACAGCTGAGAAGGTCATCTGAGTCTCTCTACCCTCTGTCACAGAAATGTATACATCATGCTACATACGCAAAGCCACCAACATTGTGGATGACCGCACAAAGGGTTTCGTAGCATACAGGCCTCCACTGCCAAAAGGGGAAACTATTTCTTCCCTCAAGTCGAGTTCCTAAAGAACTGAAACATAAACTGTGTCCCTACACACACAATGCACTTTCACTGGTCTTTTCTACCCTGAAAAAACAGCTCACACTCTAATTGCCAACTCTTTGCTGCTATAAAACAGTGTCTGTCATAATACTGTATTCATTTAAACTAGCGCTATAGCCGTGGACTGCACTAAATGTTGCCTTTTCCTGTTAATTTTGCTGCTCTTGTGTTTTTTTTTTCTTGCACCCTTCCATCCTGTGTGCACTTGTGGTGTTCTGTTTCTCTTCTTGTGTTGCACTATGATCCTGGAGGCATGTTGTAGTTGGAATAACAAAAAACCTACTGGACTTGATCACATTTCACTTATACTCTGATACCAGTTCAGGTAAACCTTGATACATTAGCTGATGTGTTGATTCAGGTGTGTTTAATGGGTCTAGCACAGTACACAGTATGCCAGCTCTTCTATGCTAGTTATTGTATCCTGGTAGCACAGATGTGTCCAATTTTACTTCACTAAGGGCCATAGTGACTGTCATCTTAAATAAGGTGGAGCACACTTGATGTTAGTCCCAGTCTTTAAACAGCTGAGCATGTGTGCTTCTGCTTTGTTTAAATGAAAACTTTATTCTGCAGTGACATAGCACTAGAGAATAAGGAGTAACAGGAGTCTATAGAAAACAGAAAACAGTACTCAGTAGGGCTGTAACGATATGCAATATGAAACTGAAATAGCAACACTCAGATCCACGAACCTGTGTTGCGATGTGAGAAGGCAAATTTGCTACACACCTCTTCCAACTCCCAGAGTTACCCTTGCCATCCGGATCCGCTAAGGAGGATGGGCCATGGACAGTACACCTCCTAATAAAACCTTTTTCGATCGTGATTGGTGTATTTTCACATCAGTTTCAGACAGTAACCAATAGTAGAGGTTGTTAAGATTCAAACAAGCCATCCCGCGAATCTTTCTGGAGGCGCGTGTGTCCGAGCTGAATTTCTTCGAATGTAAGTAAAAGGAAATCATGACACTTCAATTTATAAGTGTCTATAAGCTGGCTGGTTGTGATAAAATTGCTGGGGAGTTTGTGTGTAAGACAAGTTTGTTTGAGCAAGTTTGTTGTGAGTGTGGCCAGCTGGGCGGAGCGTGTTTTTAGTTTTGGACTATGAAGAATCAGTTCTGTAGCAGCCTGTGGTGATTCCTTGGGGTCTTCTGTACAGATAGAATGCGGTGTTGCAGCATCTATTGGTTCATAATTCTGTGGTAAATATGAGGATGACTCGAAACAAAATGCCATCTCAAATGGTACTGCACTAAAAGCCCCCCCCCCAAAGAATTGTGTTATGAACTGAATCATGTGTCAAAAATTGTGATACGCACCGAATTGTGGGTTTGGTGTACAATGATGGCCCTAGTACTCAGTAACACTCCAAATCAGAAAAATCTTCTGGTATTGAACGAATTATTTGAAGTACCAAACCTTTTTCTGTTTTTTGTGTTTAGGTGATGGCCAAACTGTTACAACAACAACAACAACAACAACACCTATTAAACAGCCACTTACTGGAAATAATCATAATGCAATGTCTCCAGGTAACAGTAATGATGTCTAGCTAATTTTAATTCCTTGAGTTTTAGTTTTTTTCTGTCTGAGACTTAATGTATTTGAGGCTTATTTTATTTTATGGCGTGCTTTTCTGTTTGTTTTGTTGTATGTTTATTATTTATCTAATATTAGCACTTATTACTAATTTTGTCTTTTTAGTGATCTACTGCTAAAACTCATTTATACACTTGATATTCACTGTTACATTTTACTAAAACTTGTGAGTAACCATACTAAAATTTTAACTGGTTTTCCGTTTAACTGATTTTCTAATTATCTTAAGTCTTGTTACTAAAGTCGATGAACAAAGAGTGTAAACTAGAACTAGGCCTGCCAAAGTCAATAAGAACAATAGGAAATTGAAAATGTAATAATTAATGCAGTTAGTAAGAAATGTATTTATGTTTTGGGTAAGCTGACATAAATAAAAACATAGAAGAAAGAAGCCAGCTTAACTATAGAACCAGCAATGTCACAGTAGCCCCGTTTTCCCAACAGTGGCTGTTCAGGAAACCAAAGCCTTACTGAACTCTTACATGTTTTTGTTGGGGTATCACACTCCACAAACACACTGGCCGACTAGGACTTTATGATTATACAGGTTTTCATCTCAAAACTGTGTAGTAGTCTGTACAGGCCATCTCTTTTACTCACAGAATGCTCAGCCTCTCCCACGAGCCATGAGTCATCATGACTTAATCTTAACTGCTAAGAACTGTTTGACATGGGACATGGGCTGGGAATTTTTTGAAAATCTGCTTTAGATGTTCCAGGAGCTATGCCAAAAAAATCTTGGTTAAAGTTTTGAGACATTTATATGATCTCCACCATCCACATACATGTGATTTTCTTAAAAAGGCGCTTAGCTTGGGCTAGTAAACTGAGACGGAAGATTTGTCATGTCACTCTTTTGTAGTTCCAGGAACAGTTGAGAAGACGATAGAGAAGTATGAAAATTATTCACAGAAGCCAAAAGTATTGTTAAGTGAGTAGCAGTACCCTTTTACTTGAAAACGTTCTGAATACTTTTAATAGAAAAAGCAGAAAGTTTTGATCTTTTTTCCTTTTTTAAATTTCTTTTATTTTCAGCAAGGGATGCTGACCAGAAAAACTGACACCAGATAAACACGTTATAATATAGCAGTTTGGAGGACCAGCGTGCAAGCACACAGAGACTGATAATGCAAAGAGTTAAACTGAGAATGTCACAGGAGGATCAGCGCTGTCAAAAGTAGGCCAAATATCTTAAGACTCCTTAGGTCCAGTGCAGTGGTACCCAACCCTTTGTCCCAGGCCAAACTGAACTTGAACTTGAAGTGAGACCAGGGACAGCACGTCTATAGGGCAGTAGGATAGATGCTACTACAGAATTTTTGGTGGAGGAAAATACAGTCTCTTGACCCGCATTTTTTTACTTATTCGTTCATTTAAAGCCTACTTCAGATTTGCTGTTTCCTACTTTTCTAATACTCTGTTTATGAGAGACCTGGTGTGTATAATAAGATTACACTTGGTTAGGATTGGCCAGCCCAGGATCCCCAGTGGCCAAGTATGATAAAGATCTACAAACCAAAGTGCTTTATCAAAGTGAATATATGAAGAAGATATAGATAAGAAGTGAGAAGACAAATTATTCTGTGAATAATATTTTAAATACATTGTGAGTTACATTGATGCAGAGCTTTATTTTATAATTTGTTTTTTTTATTGTAGCTAAAGAAAAAAAGCTGCAGTTACAATTTGTACACTTCTTTGAAATCTCTGTTTCAGTAAAGCCCGTTTCCTCACCTCCTACATTTTATTTGTTCCAGCTCAGGAACCGCTTTATTGAAACATCACAGCAGTACTGAATGTAAATCACATGCTGTTGCGTTCTTTCAATCATATGTTCGTCTTTGAGTGTTCTACTAACAATAGCACTAAATTATGTATTGTTTAATTCACTGTAAATCTGTGTGTAGATTATTCAGCAGTAATAATAATACATAGCACAATCGCTATTGTATTATTACTATTATTTGTGCCACTTTTGAAAACAAGTGGTTGCGTATGAAAAGTTTTATTTTGATTTCATTCTATCAAACCTTTAGCCTGCGAATGTTCCAATAATTATTTTGACCATGTATTGATGCACAGTTTGTAATGAAAGATTCATTTTATGTATATGATTTTAATGTATCTCTAAATATTCATATTTCTTTTAATATGTCTCAGAACCTGAGTGTGTTCTTCACCCCGTCTCTTTTTAAATGCTCCAGCTGCTTCTGAACTTTTCAGTGTTGATCTGTTCTATAATATTTATCTCAATTATCTTACAGCTGTTCTGAATACAATCCATTCTTTTGCATGCAACTAAACATTAAACAGTGCCTTCATGCGTTTTATTTGCAGGGTGTGGTGAGGGTTAGTATGTAGGGGGCATCTAAAAAAAAAAATGTACAAAAACACTGCTCCAATATTTTATTAAACCACCGGCTTTGATTACTGGACACATTCACTGTGTATTGATAACCTTAGGCATCTTCACAACACATATTTCCATCCAGGACATTTTTGGCCAAGAACAATCAATGTAAAACAATGAGGTCTACTAACTGGGTAAGCCTTATGCAATATTCAGCATCAATATTTAGATAATTATGAACTGATCTGTATGAACTGAGTAGTTAGTACTGAGTAGTAATGCTCCATGCATTAGTTAAGTCCTTGTTTTGTTTGTGAGAATAGTGCATATGTAAGTGGGCTACAAGGATGATGTACTGATGGGTGGTGTTCGACCAGTCAGGGTGGGCCATTTGAGCCAAAAGTGCCAAGGCCAATATTTTCTCTCAGTCTAGCCCTAATCATGCAGTCTGTTTTCTTGATTGTGTAGGAGCAACATCCAAAGTTATCTTTGAACTTCCAAATATGATACCAGCGCAGGGATATTTAAAATGAATTTGCACAGTACAATAATGTTTTACACATTAGCGCATCATCTAAACATTGGTAGTATTAATTAGAGCATTTTTATTCTGATATCAGGCCTCTTGACCCTAGTGTAGTAGTGTAACATGCAGTTTAGAAAGTTAAATCATGTAACTAAGTTTCTAGAAGAGGTTTTAAAAGGTCACACTAAAAGATCATCAGGTGTTGTTGAAATTTCTGATGCAACTTGTCAAATGCCTTTTCTGTCATAAGACACTGAGAATAAACTGATTATGGAGTATCTATGCAGTTTTGGACGTTCTTCCTCTCCATCTTATTGAAATGGCTGTGGTTGTATTAATCATGCATCAAAAGGACAAGCTTGTTCATCTTTTTGCTTTGTATACTTGTACAGCTTTATTTTTTTCTTTAAAAAAAAAAGAAAAGATTTGGCGGTCATGTTACAATTTCAGGGCATTTTCACTTCCAACCAAAAATGTTAAAGGAAAAAGGTTGTATAATAAAAACATTTGTTGTTCCCCTTTCAAAAATAAATTCCAGATTCCTTAAACTTATGAAATTCACTAAGAAATGTACACATTTATGCATCAAAATTAAGGTCGTGTAAATTAAGGTCACGTAAAATTAATGATTCACTTTCATTTTCACAAATGAAGCCTGGTCCAACAGAGATTTTTGCAGTAAAGGATCTGACCGTATGATTTTACCCAGGTTAAATTACATTAAAATGGGTTAAAACATATGATGCTAAAGCCCTTAATTTATAACTAGGTCACATGTTTTAGAATACAGAATTTAAATAAATAAAAACAAACAAAAAAAAACAAAGGGGAGAGCATCACTACAGACAATGAACATTTGTAGTAAAACATTCTGCAGCTTTAGCTGCTACCGTTATTTCAAAATGGCAGGTTCAGACTCGGGGTGCTCAGTCAGCTTCTTCTTCCTCAGACTCCGATTCTAGAAGAGATGAAAATTCAAAGGTTTCACAATTCATACTTTCTCAATAAATTGAGTTAGAGAAGCTTTTCCTGTTCTGGAGATTTGCCAACAATTCTGGCACTTCCCCTTCCGAAAGAATAAACTGGACTGGAATGTTTGTGTATTATACTTGTCATTTATTGTAGATTTATCACTCTGCCAGTAGGAAGACAAATGCATTTTGGATAACAGTAGTGACATATGCCAAGACAATAACAGTCACTACAACACCAATAATGCAATGCCCTCAAAACTCAACACACTGCCATAGGGGGGGGGAGATCCACTAAAGTTTAGAAATAAAAGATTTTAATTCACCATCATTCAAATTAGTTTATTTAGTGTCTTCATGTGTGTTGGTAGCAGGGAAAACAAACCAATACAGAGATCTACAGTACCGCTTTCCACGAGGGTTACGGTCCAAGAGCACCCACGTATAGTGGAAAAAGGCTATGATGGTAAAAACTAAAAATGCTTATTTTTACAGTGTAAACCCTGCTCTCCCAGAACGCTTTCATTTTAAACTCAGTTTAATGCATTACCCTTTAAGAAAATAAAAAGGTAAACCTCTATTTGCCTCTTAATTCAAATTCCACAAAAGTATTGGGACACAACAGATTTCTGCGTAAAACTAGGAGTTTGGTACACATAAAACTGGGGGGGGGGGTTACTGTACTCACCCTCCTCTGCATTTTTGAGCCACTCCACAAACTTCTTCATCTGCTCCAGGAAAACACTCTTTCCTTTAGCAAGGTGAGCCTCACTGTACCACTTCAGAACCGCCTCTTCGCTCAAAACGTCCGCTGTTCAACATTAGAAGAATAAGATAAGAGAATGTTTCCATTTAACACAGAACACCTTCAGGGTTCTAGGGGCACAGAGAACACTTACCCTTATAGAGTAGCACCACAATCTTTTGGAAGGCCTTCATGAAGTGGATGTTGTCATAGCAGTACTCCTGAATCTTTAGCAGTAGTGTGAGTTCTGATGCACCTTGGGAGGTGAAGGCCTTCAGGAGAGGGCTGTATTGCTAACAATAAAAAAAATCCATAACTAAACACAGTACAAACAAAAAGGTCCAAATAAAAATCAACTGAAGCACTCTTGCTCCGCATGACTTTAAAATATTGGCGCCGTGTCATCTGAGTGGAATTCACTACAGAACTGGTTTGATCAGGTAAGTCATTCCCTGATGGTGACTGCTTGGGGCTTCATATCCCATTTGACAACCATCACCAGATCACATTTAGGTATATCTAAGCCGAAGAGTTTACAGTAGACCAAGTCCTCTGTTTGTTACAATCAAGAACCATCTAGGACAACTCTTACCTTCAAGTGTTTAATGGCTTGTTCAGTGACTAGCTCTTCCTTCTTGTTCCATTCCACTGAGCTCATGACACTAGTCCAGACAATTCCAACCATAGTTTGCTCAGAGATGTCAGATTTCTTCATTTCTTCCCTGACATAGGCAATGATCTTAAACAATAAACATTACTGCAGTTGGAGCATTTTATACACATACAGCTTTAAGTATTGCATGTACTTTATATGTTATTCAAAAGGACTTCATATTATTAGATGTAGAAGATTGTATTATAAGTAGGATCATATACACATATACAGGAGGTAATGGTGGGGAAATAATCTCAAAGTCTAAAGGACCTTCATTTACCTCCTTAAAGGAATCCCCACGAGACATCTGCTCTTGGAGTTCTTTTTGAAGCTCCTTGCGAGCACCAATAGACTGCTGATTACGTGCAAAATCTGAAAGTTCCTTCAGCCCTGCATCAGTGAAGTATTTTGAGAAGTGATCACAGCTTCGCTTGTTGGCTGGAAACAGTTCCTGGGGGAAGGAAGAGGAACAGGCTTGAGAAGTTTGCTGGTGGCATTTACAGAACACAAGCCGAGTTAGTCCTGACTCAACAAAAACACAATGAACAGAAATGACCATAATTTAATAGAACCCACCATCAGTCTATTATCCATTCCAACCTTGCGAAGACTGGCAGAAACCGAGTTGATGTCCTTCTCATTAATCCAGGACTTAAACAGTTTCACAGCAAAGGCAGCAGAAACACCTAAAACATGGAACATATGATCATACAAAGCAGACAACAGCTTGGCAGATCACATATTGTGGATTCAAGAATTTTTCTTTAGACTTGCCAAGTGCAAGTTCATCTTAAACACAAACCGCCACTCAAAACAGCTGTAGAAGCACATCAGTTATACAACGCTTCTCAACACAACGCAATTCAGAATAAAGCACAACAGTATTAGAACTAATTAGTTTACCTTCTTTAACAAGGTTCTCGTTGAAGAGGCTGCTGAGGATTGAGGCTGATATGTTCCCATTAGCCAAGAGGATGCCAGTCAACATGGCAAGCTTGTTGCGCTCAGACTCTGTGAATCCCTTTAGAAAGAGCAGCAGCTGAAAAGAATAGTTGTGAATGAGAGTTTTGTTGACGTCAAAGCAATTAGAACGCACCACTAGCAATCTTGGGATTAGAACCCACAACCTTCTGATCACAGGACCACCTCCCTAACTGCCAGGCCACCAGAAGCAGATTTAATGACATTTATTGACTTTGCACTGGTGCAGAGCCATGGTGGAATAGAAGAGGGACTTCATCAAACTTGAAAGCATGGCATTGTCCAAAACGTCTTGGTATGCTATAGCATTAGGCCTTGTTCACACGAATGTCTAAATCAGGCGTTTTTCTGGTGTTTGTGGAGTAAGAGGAGGGCGGACCGGTTTGATATCCAGCGTATTTGAAAGGATAATAGAGGGCCCATACTTCTGGATACAAAAGATGTAATAACAGGCCAATTCTGTGGAAATCTGGCTAATGGCAGCCTTCAATTATAGCTTCATTGGAAAACAGACACCAAAATCTGATACATACCCATGAAGTATGATGACTGTTTAGTGTTGTACTCCATTTAACTACCTTCCTAGTTTGTGCTCAAATGGATTCATTTGTATGAAATTAAATGGTCCTGAGGCTTTTGTATGGGCATGAAACAAGAAATCAGTGGAAAAAAAATGCATGTAGGATTCATTTTAATGGAGAAAACATGTTTCCAGTGGTGATCAATCTAGAAATCCATTGTTAGAATGAAATAATTCTATAACTCACACCAAGTACTGTAGAATGTATTGTTGCCAACTAGATAAAATACCTTCTTAATCTCCTCTTCAAAACCTTTTTCCAGGTACTTGTATCGCCTGATTAGCTTGTTAAAAACCTACAAAACAGGAGAGGAAGAAAACAATTAGGTCAAATCAAACACTGTTTATTGATGGTCAGATTGATTACATACACAAAAAAATGATACTAAAACATGTCTGGTAACCTGCTGTATGGGAGAGAGACAAATCATACCATAAAACCACTTTCTGTAGGTCTGCCCAGAACAAATACACTGAGGGTAAAGTTCCAAGCGACTCAGCTCTGTTAAATTGTTCTTTAGTCCAATGTCCTGTCAACTTGCATCAGCCCACACCATGTTCCATGTGGGATGCCACCATGGCCCAAGACATGATAACTCCATAATGAGTATTCCCTTGATTCAAAAACATTCATACTAATTGTCTCATTAACAGATGTACCCCTTGACAACCAAACTTCCCCTTTGTTTCGGTTTCAAACCATTGGCCATTTTTCTAAATGTGGCATTTACATACATTGCCATACCACCACAGCACAGCAACAAACAATGGTGAAGGTCTCTTCAAATCAGATTCTGCATTATTCATTTGACTCTAGACATTTTTTTCCCTTGTCTTAATCTTGACAATTGTCCCGATCAAGAAAAAACATTAAACGAAAACCAATTAAGCAAGTTTGTTTAGAAATCAGAGAGCATTCTCTCCTAATGTACTTCTTGCACTACTCTTATATAAGGATTTTAGCACTTTGACCTCTCCTCTGGTTCCCACACTGTCTTGAAACTTGAGGGTTTCCTCATATTGTATGTCACTTTCGATAAAGGTAAGAAACAGTTGTGGACTTCTTAAGCACTGATGTAGGTCACTCTGGATAAGAGAGTCAGCCAAATGCCGTAAATGTAAAGGCCTCAGTCTACCAAATGAATGTAATGTGAAATGCAGTCACGGATTGTGCCTGTTCTAGAAGAATTTGAAATAATTCTGGCACTGGCTTTCTGGGAACACTCAACCCTGCCAAAACTTTAGAGTCAACCTTGACTGCAGTTGGTCTGCAGTATAAGTGTTTGAAAGGAGCTGCCCTTTAATGAAATAATACAGAGTTAGAGTATCCTCTAAAGCAGAAGTCCCCAGCCACAGCCCGCAAACATGTCGGGCCGCACAGAGGAACAGAATTTAAACAAATTACATTACAAATGACAAACATTTAAACTCATATGTGCGCAATGATGCCCCTAAACATGAAACATTACCTGAGCATATGCTTGCATAGTCTCAAGGTCCTCTTGAGCAGTGAAGAGGCAGAACTCAGTCCGGGTCACGTCATCAGCCAAGGAACCACCCGGGGCTGAATGGCACAAAAATTAGATCATTTAAAGAGACCTCTATAAACGCTATATTAAAGAATGTAACCAGATTACTAAAGCACTTACCCAGCATTCCACCAGCCACCAGGATGTCAAAGAGAGTCTCTGCATAGCGACGGTAGTCAAGTTTGGCCCCTGAAGAGTCAAGGAACTTGGCAACAGCCTCCAAATCAGTGCCAGATTGATTCAGACCTTGTACGATGCTTTCTTGAAACTGGGCAGGGTCAAACCTCTCTTTTTCATCTGAGAAATAACATTTTAAAACAACATTCATTCAGATTTAATATATTCAATGCTAGCCTCCTTCAGGTGCCCAAAGCTCACCTCTTTTTCTAGGTTTGAAACGCTGGCCTGTTAGCGTCGGCTTCTGCTGCTTTTGATTACTCATAAAAGACACGCTGTGAAACAGAAAATGAACCATAGATTAATGTAATTCGACAGCATATGATTAACCCTCACACGAATCACTGTTTCTTGAGTTATAACTAAACGTATGGTGACCATAAAACTTGCCGCTATCCAGGACACTTAAAAGCACACAGCTCTCATTAGCATCAAGGTGAACTGAGCCATTCACAGAGCCATTCATCAAGTGAAGCAGCAGGCAGCCCCCTGGGAGGAGGTACTCAAAGGTGCCTCAGTGGTGCCACTGACTGTCCTGGGATTAAAACCCACGGCCTTCTTGTCACAGGGGCAACTGCCTGACCACCAGTTACCCAACTGAGTAATACAGATACAGGTTAGCTAGTTGTTATGAGTGCAGTCTGATTAGGTGACTACCAAACTTGCTCTGTCTCACAAACCTCTTTAACGTGGCACGCAATATAGGATCGGGCTAGGCTAGCTAGCACAAGGACCAATGCAACTCGTTACCTGTCCGTTTAGCATTTGGCTAACGACGTGTTCAGGAACATAATACCTCTAGGTTATTGAGATAATTATAACACGTCAATGTGCCTCCGAAATTAAAAATGTCTCGATTTCTAAACCAGAACAAACCGCGAGTTCGCCCCTCTAACGTATTTAATTCATTTATCCAGTTTGCGGCTACAGTTAGCTCAACACAACTTAAAAAACCTAAAACATTAACGACCCCGTCATGTAGGCTACACAATGCTGTTTAAAACCCTAGCATCAGCATATTATCAACACTTACCGAATTGAATTAGTTGATCAAAAGAGTTAAACACAAGACGAAGAACAAGTCAAAATTGATAGCAAACTGGTCCTGGTCGTGAAAGAGCACCCTTCATGAAGGTGGATTCGTGCACTTTTATGGGGGGAGACAGGACCATAAAATTGACCGAAAATTGAAAGATCGGCTATGTTTCGCCTATATTTAAATGTAGGTTGTAAATACTGTCGACTGGGATTTATTTATATGTTTCCGAAGACATTCAATATCTCTTTTTGAAAAAATATGTACGAAATCTTGCCTGTTCTTCCCCCCACCACGTTCACAGTTGGCAGGTTCCCAGTGCTTTCTTACATTTTACGTCAAGAAATGACAGGCTATTGCTTAATTTCCCGACTTGTGCGTTTCGGCTGATTCATCGTTGGGTGACTCAAGTAGGGCAAGTAAAACAAAATGGGTCATTCCTACAGGATCTCTATCTCAATTGCCTTTTTTTAGACACGCGAATGACATCAGAAGGCCATAGTCACGTTGTCAGTGGTCAAAAGTGTTGGGACGCCTGTCCATGACACCAACAGATACTTTAATGACATAGTATTCAAATACATAGACATTAATATGGAGTTGGCCCCCCTTTTGCAGCTATAACAGCTTTCACTCTTCTTGTGAATTTGTGCCCATTCATTCTGTGTGGCATTTATGTGGTCTGACACTGATGCTGGACTGGAACGGCAATTGGCATTCCAGTTCATCCCAAAGGCGTTGGATGGGGTTGAGGTCAGGGCTCTGTGCAGGCTACTCAAGTTTTTCCACACTAAACCATGTCTTTATGGACCTTACTTTGAGCATCGGGGCAGTCATGCTGGATGGAAAACGGTCTTCTCCAAACTGTGTCCAGAAAGCTGCAAGTATGGCATTGTTCACAATGTCTTGGTATGCTGAAGGTAAAATATGTGCTGGACTGATACTCAGTATCGGCCTGATCCGGGCCAAGAAGTTTGGACATGAATTCCTAAGAAACAATCTGAACAACATACCTTAAAGAGAGCAGTGGTCCCCAACCTTTATTTCGTCAGGGACTGGTTTAATATCATAAACTATTTTCACGGCCCGGCCTTTAAGGAGTGGCAGATAAACATACGTATATGTATTTATACAAATCAATGATACGCATAAAAATGGGCATATTTAAAACTATATAATAATGGGGTATCTTTAAAATATAATAATAAACGTAAATCAAATGTGTACTCGCATGTGTACAACATAACACGGTAACATCCACGTTTTTTTTTTCTGTGCAGCCCGCGACAGGTGTTATTAACACCGGTACCACATGACCCACGGCCCGGCCCGACCCACGGCCCTAAAGGATGCACTTAAAAGCCAGGCTCCTGTACCCAAAAACTGTCTAACCAAGAGCCACTGGAAATTCAGCCATGTGTGCAGAATTCCAGAATGAATAAATTGTGCACTATATTGGCTTAGAAACTCAAAAGTACCTCAGATGTGTGACGAGCAGCCCTGGGATTCATACCTAGACCTAGACATTTTAGACAATGCCATGCTTCCAACTTTGTGGACGCAGTTTGGGGAAGAACCTTGTCTAGTCCAGCATGACTGGGCCCCAGTGCACAAAGCGAGGTTCATAAAGACATGGCTGTATGAGATTGTTAGCCAGGTCTTCTCGCCCAACATCTGTGCCTGAACACATAAATGCTCTAAAGAATGAAATGGCACACATTCCCATACTCCCAAGTAGAGTGGAAGCTAATATTGCTGTAAAGGAGAACACCTCCATATTAAGTCTTTGTATTTGAATGCAATGTCAAGTCCCTGTCGGTGTAATGATTAGGGAGGGAGAGTAAGTAAAGCAAAGAAAAAAACTGACGTCTAGAAACAATTAGTTATTCAGTCATTTATCTCCATGTATATGACCCAAAGTGATTTGAGAAATGTGTGTGGAAATGGTTTCCCCATATTTCTTATGTGCTTTGAATGGTGAACTTCCCCTCTTCTCTGGAGCACATCAGCCTCAGGCAAACTACTTCTCTAATCACTCCCCTCTCAAAACAGATTTGATTTAGCTTAGTTTCACTGTGTGGTTTTTATTTTTCTTTACCAAAACTAATAAACTCAACCCTGGTCTACTACATCAAATGCAGGAAGGTCTATTTTTGAATGGTTAATGCAATGTAATAGTTAGGGAGTGTTCCAGATGTGTGGTAGTGATCCATGTGGTGTTGATTAAAGGAACTGTAACCAAATACAGAAATCTATATATTGGCTCTGTAGAAAGTGTAGCGGATGCAATATGGAATTTTTACGATAATTCTCTCCTTCTGAGAACACGCTGTAAAGAGTATCTGTTAGGCTACGTCATGCATCTTTGTACACTGTAGCAGATGGGAAACCACACACTCATTCTGGGCAAGCCAGCTCAGCAATGTTTTGGGTGTGGTGTTTTACACCATATAACTGTTTTCTAGTGTGTCGGGAAAAAATGTGTCTAGTAGTATTAGCCCAGAGCATGCTTGTAATAAAAACATGCTGACTTTGTGCTGTCTTTACATGTAATTTTTTTAGACAAACACAATAAATACAATGCAAAGTAATTAGAAAATAGAGTAAGATACACTTATTCTGAAATGATAATGCATATTATCTTGCAATTTATTATATCCTTTTGCCAAAAGAGCAGCAGGGTCTTCTCTTGTAATGTTTTAAGACTTGAGAACACAGAAGTTGTTTTGACCTTTCCACGAATCTGGATCTTTTCTGTTTGAGCTCAACCCACAGTTTTCAGATTATTTTTTAAATGAACTTACATAAATTAATGTATAGTTATTGTAAATGAATCTCAAATTCTATTTTCTATATAATAAATGTCCTAATCATATGTACAAAGTAATTATAGAGGGCACTGTAGTTTTTCTTGAATACAGAATGCAGCAGTGTAGTAAAATACCCAAGTACTTTTAGATAAACAACACAAAAACTGTGTCAGTCCATAATTCATCAGAATCGGAAAACTTTATTGCTTCCGGAGGAAACCGCTTAATCCAAAGAAATGACTAAAGTCAAAAACATTAGATGAACCAGAATCACATACAGATGGCACTTTAGACACCATGTGTGTGAAATGCACCCATTAAGGCTTGTTCATGTTTTTGGGCATTCATTCAGACTTTTATTTAGATCCAAATCCAAGAGATTTTGTGGTTCTATGCAAAAAAAAAAGGTACAAAGTCATTACTGAAATCTTCTTCAACTAAACAATATCAGACACTTTGCATTTGCAACATAGTTCCCTGCAAAGCTCAGGTAAAAAAATAAAAGGCTGTATATAGCCTCAGCACAGGTCTTCAAATCTGGACCTTGAATCAAGCTTTTGATCCTGGATTTTGTAATCAATGATGGTAAACTGAACTTGCCACCTGGTGTTACACCATTCATCCCTTATCTGATCAGCTGGTCCTAACCATGGTCCCAGGGTGGGGTGAGGTGAGCGGTCCTGGAGCCTATCCCAGCACTCAGTCTATCACAGGGCAGACACAAACATGCTCATTCACTCACACAGTCACACTGAGGAGCAATTCCAAATTTTCAATGCATCTAAAGTACTCTGAATATTTTCTCATGTTAAATAAGTTCAGTTCAGGTACATTGATTTTGTGTTTTTATATATTTTATACATATTTATATACTCACAGTGTGAAAATGTACATGCCTAGAAAATGCACAAAAATATTTGCAAACTTGTGTTACACAATAAGTAAAACAAAAACCCAGAACCAATCATTTTATACCTTATTAACAGAAATTTCACTGAGCAAAATCAGAGGCGTCACTGGGTGCTGTCTTGACTGTAAACTACACCGACTTGTCTTCTGCATTCATCCATTATCTCTGCAAGAAGACTGGAGTCTGACAGGGACATTACAGAGCTCTCCTTCTGTCCTGGATGATGAAAAAGATTAGCTTAGTCAAAGATTTATACAAGGTAAATGACATTCGAGGTGTTGCTTGTTATTATTCTATCAGTGTTTTATGGCGTCCATTTAAAAAGGCGGGCCCCTATAGCTTCAGCCAAAGTGAAGTACCGGCCAAGCAGAAATCTGCACGGTGTTGCACAACCAAACATGACACAAATATGAGGAAGTACTTCCTGAACTATGACTTTAACAGAGACATGGGGAAAGCATTCATGATACTGATCTACAAACAATGCATAAACAGATTTCTTTATATGGGGGGGAAAAAAGTGCAGAAAGTCCCTGAAAAGCCTCACATTATAGGGCTGCCAATTATTGTGAAGATTATTCAAAGTGATTTTACATTTTCTGTCTCAAAACAGGCTTTGTGTCATCAGGTCTTACCACTAAGAAGACACTGGCGTACTTCCTCGGCTTCATAGCGCAGTCCTGTACTGTGGGTGAAGTTGAGAGGTAGGCCAGGCTCTGGCAGCGCATGATGAATAACCTTACCATTTACTTCCAAATTTACAGGACACCACATGTGATCTGGAATCTACAACAGACAACATTGCAGCTGTATTTACAAAAAAAAAAAAACATTCTTTCAACAATGCCAGAGAAGAACCACTTTTGGTTGTCTAAAATACATTACAATTGATGATTCTTCAGAGAACTGATTCAGTAAATGAGATGTGTGGACATGAAGTGTGAACACTTGTGAGTGTGAAGTTCAAAAAGCTGTTCACACTCACAAATGTCCTTTTCAAACTTCTTTACAGCAGGGGTTCTCAAGCAGGGACCCCTACCTCTGTAAAATAAAAAAAAGCCAAAGATCACTACACTCAAAATTTTCAAATATTAGACACATTAGACCATTATGTAGCTGTTTTATATGTGCCTGTTCTTATATGCAGTATTTTTTAGTATTTCGTATTTACAACTTTTGGGATATTGTATGTTTACTAGTGCTGGGCCGTTAACAGCGGCAGATTCTAATCACGCGATAAAAAAATATAGCCGTTAACTGCCCCCCGGTCTCTCCCCCGGACAGAGTGAGCTGTGTCAACACTACGCAAGCTATGGGGGGAAGGGGGGGGTTAACGCCATTAACGCCAAGATTCCAATGAGATTCATGGCGTTAAAAAAATTAATCTATGCCCACCTTTAATGTTTACCATGATCAATTGTGTCATACATGCTATTCTAAGCATAATTAGTCATGTTTAGCCGAATATAGTGCAGTGTTGAATAAAATCACTGCACTCAAAGGGTAGTTTCAAATGTGGCACTCCTGAAACTGTTTACTGTACCGTTGTATCAGTAAAAAATGAAATAGTATAATGCTTAATATGTTTCATGAAAAAGAAATTATTTCCACCCTGTCCCCTCCTAACTGAAGTGTTTTCCATTAATAAGCATAGAACATTTGCTAATGTCATAGTTAGACTGCTAGCTTAGAAAAAAAGTGACACATGTCCCTAATCAGGAACGTCCTTGATATAAACTGCAGATCCCTGGAAGTCCATGGACCTCACAATTTGGAGAATTTTAAGTGGTTCTTCTTTGACACTGCTCAAAGTAAACTTTGTGGCACCTTTTTAATTAGTCCTAAAGAAATCTGCTTAAGTTATGTTTGTGTATTTGTGTATTTAGCTGTGAGAGCATTAGTCAGATCAGATGCAGGTGGAGAATCACTACTTCTGAATCACAAACACTACTTAAGCTTATCCTAAAAGTACTGAATGAAATTACAAGAAAATTACATTTACCAAGAAATTAAATTTCTCTGCTCTACTCTCCTCTGCTGAGGGGCTTTATACCCCTTTAGCTGGTTACGGACACTTAAGTAGTCCTATTCAACTGACAATGCTTTTCTATGAAGACCATACATCTATGCTGAACACTGAACACCTGTGTCATAAATGAGTTACCCTGAAGTAGCCAGATCCACTATAGAGAAGGTATCTGAATACCTTAGGACAGCATATGAGATACAATGGAAGACTTCATGTATATCTGTTGCAAATAAGAATAGTTGATGGAAACCAGAATAGCATTATTCAGTGAAAATGAATGGATGGTAATTTGCTCTGAAAAAGCATACACACCTTCACCATGCCCTTGGTGCCAATTATCACTGCATCGTTCGTGAGCATCATGGATATGGAACATGTGCAGACAGCCATTCTGTTTCGTGAGAATTTCAGCACAATAACCATGTGTCCATCAACACCTGAAAACAACTACATTCATGTCATTCTTGTTTCTTTAATCACTTCTAAACTCAAAACTATTCTTCAATTTAGAAAATTACCTGTTTCCAGCTTGTATCCGGTGGCTTGGATAGATTCAGGCCGTTCTCCACCGTACACCATCAGCGCAAACTGCAAACAGTAGACACCAATGTCTAGGAGCGCCCCACCTCCTAGCTCTTTCTCAACCAGCCGAGGGATGTGAGTGAGTGGGGCACCAAGGTCTGCCCTCACCATCTTCACCTCACCAACATCATTCTGACCAAGCAGCTCCCTGACCTCCACAGATACGGGAAAGAAACGTGTCCACAGCGCCTGCAGAAACAGGAAAGCTTGCTGTGGTAGTCTACCACACCAGCCACAGTGACCTAGCAATCATAACTCACCTCCATCAAAAAGACTTTATTTTTCTTGGCAGTGGCCACAAGCTCCTTTACTTCGTCTGCATTCATAGCAAGTGGTTTTTCAATTAGCGCATTCTTCCCAGAGTTCATGAAGAGTTGACCCACTCTCAAATGGTGAGGATGGATGGTACCCACATACACCACATCTGCAGAGTTCATAGATTTCATTAAAAGATCCACTGCAATAGAGCACAGCTGAACTTGCAAGACACAATGTGATGTAAATATTTATCACTCAGTTCCATTTTGAGTTCCATGTTATTCATGCCTGTCAGGTTTAAGTAGAGATAGATGGTCTAAGGCCAAAACTGAAGGCAACTGTTTCAGAGCCTTGCTGCCCATGCTGTCTAAGTCAGTGGCTCAGAAGGTAGTATTGTGATACAATTTGAGCTAGAGAGAAATTGATTAAGACAGGGCTTGGTGCCACCCTCTCTCAGGATTCCGAGTAGGCAGTGTTTATAATTCACACACAACCATGCTGAGAAAATGTCTGAAATATTTTGGTTTACTGACATTAAACTACTTTCTGTGTATGCAACACTTGATGAGATTCCTCACTCAGATAATGCTCTTTAGGCTAAAGAGGCCAAATAGGGGCTGAACTGAAACCCACATTAGAAAGTACCTATTGCTGGGTCATTTGCCAGTTCTTCATAACTCCCATAGGCTATGGGGATGCCATGCAATTGGGCGAAGTCCTGTGCCAGTCTCAGTTTGCGGGCAGCCACTGCAAAGACCTGGACACAAAGTGATGCATCATTTAGCCTCTTAGCCCACTAAACAGCCCCAGAACTGCTAACAGGTACTTGTCATTGTCAAAGTAAAAGTGAACTTTGTCAACTCAGTTATATACATGTACACAGTGAGGTGAGACAGCATGATTTTACGGAGTAGACACAAAGGATACACACATATGATATATCTATAAATGAATTAGTGATAGAACAAAGGGTCTTGTTAACTGTTTCACTTGAACTGGGAACGACCAGAATACTGGAATGTAATTATATGTGCTTTATATGTGCAAATGATAAGCAGCAGTATATAAATTGTCATACATGAACACACCACACAGTATGAACAGCATTTTTTCCACTTCATTTACCCATTCACCCAAGTGAAGCAGCAGGCAGCCAGGAACGTAGCACCTGGGGAACAGTGAGAGGGGATGGTACCTTGCTCAAGGGTATGTCAGTGGTGCCACCGACAGCCATGCGATTCAAACCTACGATCTTCTGATTGCTGGGGCAGCTCCTTAACCACAAGGCCACCAACTGGCCCATCTAAACTATATGGACAATGTATAAACCGCAGCAGCTGTGAGAAGTACTCAAATACAAATGTGACCTAGATTTCTTTTATGCATGTTGCTGCATGTGCATCATGAAAGAGCAATGTGTAAGGTGGAAAGTCATTTACACACTTTTTGTGGAAAGAAATAACACACACTCAGTAATAAAAGGGTAGACAAGGCAGCAGTAAACTTTCTGGAATTATATTTTTAAACATATTTTAGTCATTTCTGTCTTGTGACTGTTTCAGTTCCCCCTGGTCACTGAATTTGAATATTCAAATTTAGTCAGTCGACTAGTGTATGGTACAGGTTGCCAAGCATTTCTCTGTTGAGCTTAGGTAACAAACATTATGATGCATTAATTCATAATTTACGTTTATCTACTGCTGCATGTTGTACTGAACACAGAGAGTGGCTAGCGGTCTGTACTTACACTCTACTTGATTTCCTGGGATCTGCAGCGTATATCACGGAAGTACCTGATTAGGGACTTATAACACATCACTTAACATAACACTAGCAACAGACCCACTAGTGCCCTCACACGTTTACATACCTGGTGGTCCTCCGGTGACAGGGTCTTTAGGGCCACGACAAAGTCATGACTGATTTTCCCAGCACTGCATATCCCCCAACGGGTTGCCATGTTGAGACCAACTGAATAAAAATACTTCTAAAGTCGTTCAAAACGGTCACAAGGTGGCGCCATGGGACTGACTATTCGAAGCAAGACAAGTCAATCAGCACTTGTGATCCTTCAGAACAGAAGGGTCACCCTAACATTGACAAACACAGCATTCACACAGTGTGAGTATATTCATATTCGTGCATTACACTCAGCTCGGAATCACAGGCTTTCCTTGTCAGATGACACAAATAGACTGTGAGCTGCAAGTTTTAGAGTTGGATTTACATCCAGTTGGGTGTGCCTTTCTCTATTCCTCCCCTTTAGGGCTGTCCTGGTCCCTGCAGGAGGTTTGGCCTCTCCTACTTTCCCAGACTGCAGGATGGTGGGAACTTGGTGAGGGTAGCGCTGTAATTGGGTGCTATTTTTAAATTCAGCATGCACAATCTGTCAAGGCCTGCTCCTCGGGGACCTGCCTCCAGCAGCCTCCTCAAGCCGCGGAATTTAACCCGGGACAACTCTCCAGATGTGATGGAAAACATCTGGTTTAAGGGACTCATAGACAAGGTTCTACTGCCCTGTGTTGTCCTTGGTCTTGAGGATGTACAAAGTTGGTAAGAAATGCTACTGTCCATCCCTTTTCATATTAAAGAAGTCAGAATGACTTTATATGATCCCTCATACCCATTCACAAACCTTTAGAAACCATCAAGTAATGTAGAAGTGGCCCCTTAGTCATTTAAATTTCACAGTATATTTCTTTGCATTTAATCCATTCAGCCAAGTGAAACAGCAGGCAGCCACCAACACAGCACCCAGGGAGCAGTGTGTGGGACGGTATCTTGCTCAAGGGTACTTCAGTGGTGCTACTAACAGTCCTGGGATTCAAACCCATAGCCTTTCTTATTGCAGGGACAAGACCCTACCTATCAAACCACCAGCCACTTTGTTCAGCTCATGGATGATATAGTTCATATGAAAATGATATCTTCTCAGTGTTTCCACTTTGATGATTTTGTAAATTTTCATGGCGACCCTCTTCACTAGATGACAAAACACGGATAAAACACAAGAACAGATCTAAAGCACACTGATTTGCCAAAGATATTTATTTCTTGCTTTAATTTAAAAAAAAAAAAAAAGAGAAAAGAAAGATGTTACAATTAGCATTTACTGAAACACATCTACGTTCCTTGTCGTCAGACCAAGTTACATTGAGGCACACAAAATGCATTCAACAGTTCCTTTCTTTAACTACTGACAAAAGGAGAAAAAAGGATTATTCATAGCATACTGCATTGTAGACTGAAACTGTACACAATCAAGGAGCAAAAAAGTAAGCAGTGCTTCCCTAACAGGAGGCAACAATAACCCTTTAACCTAACTTCAACTACTTTTTTTTATTGTGCAATTACAAAAACACTTTAAAAGTTTGAAAAGTGTAAAACACCTGTAGAAGCAGAGAACCGCAGTCGGATCTTCTCCCAGGGGCTGTCTTCAGAACCTCAGACAAGACCTTATTACCAACAAATGCAGCAGTACAATAAGTCTCCTAAGACATATAGAGAATATAGACATATGATAAATATATTTAAAAACAATGATTTGGCTTTCTGTATCAGCGATAAAGGCTTAAGCAGAAAAGACTCCCCTGTGGGTTTGGTCATGTGAGTACATGACATGTGGAGACAGAGTTGTAATGCTGTATCTGTATTCTTTTCATTTGAACGTGTAGTGCAGTGCACTGAGAAGCATCTAGATGCACCATGAAAAAAAAAAAAAACCCCAAACCCAAAACACTTTTAGCCAGTGTGGGCCAGCTAAAGTAATACAACACATATACAAAAAGGTGAAAAAGCTTAGAGTTCTATTGCCTCGACACAGTAAATAAGAATCAGCATCTACTATTAACCTCTTACACACAGTCCACGCACATTCTAGGGCCTGGCTTATGTACAGGCGGTGGTGCAGGAGTAACTGGGCATTATGGGACATCCCCATTCTGCAGCTGTTTGGGAAAAGAGTTCAGTCTCCTGTGCACAGGTTGTCCTCTATGTGTTGATTCCTGGAGCTGCAGTTTGCTCTAGCTGAGAGCTCTGTTCTCTGACAGCAGTCGCTTTCTTTCCATTGAGAAGGCTTCAGAATGCAAAGCATTGAACTCACCAATCGTGACAACCACCATAGAGACACCTGAGAACGCCACCCAGCATGAGGGGGAAATACAGTGGAACCGTGTTGTCCTGTGTACCATACCAGTTCCAGTAACACTAAAAAACCTCTGAGACGTGAAATATGGTTTTCTGAAATGCAGCTGCAGACTTCTACTGTGAAGATATACTTTTTGATCATTTTCTAAAAGCAAGTCTCCGACTTTCTTGGCATTTTCTTTATGCTGTAGAGATTAAATGTTTGGCTTGCCCTGTTATTAATAATAATTAGCTTGACATAATATCTATTAAAATCAAACAGCTGATAAAAAATCCAGACATTAAATGATGTCACATCTTTTGGCACACTTTGGTGAGCCGATTTTGATTGAACCAAAAGATTGTGTTGCTAGAGAATCACAAAGTGGAGGAAAAACAAAAAAATTAACTATAAGAAAATGTAAGACAAATCAACTTAACCAGGCCCTTGTGGGGGGGTGAGGGTGGGGTGGGGGGGAGTGCAATCTCAGTTTCTAGCTTTCCAGCAGTAACTCAGAAGCTGAACATAAAATTCTCTAGCCATTTTTGTGTCAACCACCCAGAAACCCACACACAATGCCTATCAACTTGGTCCAGATCGGCTTCTACTCTGCTGCTTGACAAAAGCACAGTGTCTTTTCTGCCAAAGGGTCAGGCACAAGTTCCTGCCAGTGTCATCAAGCACCTGTTGTTATAATAACATTACTAATGATTACCACATCTCGATTAAACTGGAATTCTACTGCGCCCCAAGACTGAGAAGTAAGCATGGCTTACTGATTCATACCCTCACTTGTCCTTCTAAAGTTGGGGTCTTCTTCGATATGCCAAAATAATCTATGAATGTAGTTTTTGGGATCTTAATTATGCGTTATATTGACAAGACCAAAAAAAAAAAGATGGCAATGACAAGAACATTATAATCGCACAGTGACTTTGGGGCTAGGGTGAAGTTTAGGTCTGATGGTGAAGAGTCTCAGAAATGGCACCCCGGTGGGGAGTGAAGACGATTGGTCTCTATGGTGAAGGAACAGACACCTCCAGAAGCCGGTTATTTTTACGCTTGCAGGCAACGCTGTTGCCATTCTTTGGCCCCGCCTGAATGAATTTGATACACACTTTGTCCTGTTTGAACTGTACAAGGAATCTGCAAGAGAAGAAGAATTCAAAATCACAATTATGTTCTGCCTTTTTTATATAACAGATTAAAAAAAAAGCTGGGATGGCAGACACCTACTCATCTGAGATGTCAATACTGATTGGTTCCCTCTCAGCTGAAGCTGCTCCTGTGCGGTGAAGTTTGGTGATGATCTCTATTAAACGATCGCTGCTCAGCAAGAAGTCTCCTTTGGCTGCTGACGGGGTTCCCTGCAGAAAGAGTGTTAGAGTACGAACATTAAGACAACAGCACTGGTCAAGCTGAGAGGATTTTAAAATGCATGATTATTCTGCATGTCAGCAAAACTATACAATGCCTTCTGGTCTGCTTAGTGTTTACTTGGGTTTCAGCAATGAAACAAAATAGCTTTGTGTCCCAGCCTTTGTGAGAATAGTCAGGGGCTTGCCTCTTTGAGTTTGAGGGCAAAGAAGCCATCACTCTGCGTGCTGACGGAGACGCTCTTGAGATCAGGCAGCGGTACGCTGGCCTTTACTTGTCCAGTCTTCTGATCCGCCAGAACAAAGTTTTTCTTGGTGAGCAGGAAGATTCTGGATGCTCCCTAAAAATTAAACCAGCAATGAAAGGTTTTGTGCATAACTTCATGTATATATTAAGTCATTCTAAAAGAGATCTCTCGGTTCTTTGCAGTGCTCACCTTGCCATTGGCTCTGTTAATTTTATTGACCACATCTGCTAGAAGCACCTTTTCATCCATCACACTGTTCAGCTTTTGGTACTTTGGGTTTTTGTTAATCTCCAGATAATCTCCTTTGAAAGGCTGACCAACACTGTTGAGCAAAAAAACCCAAAACAACACACCTCGTAGTCAAACATTTGAATAAAACATCTTTATACTCCTGATGTCTAAAGACAGGTCCATACCTGATAGGGTACAGAGCCTTCTTGTCTTTGAAGATCTCACTTGCTTCCAGTTTCTCCTCATAGATGGCCTTCTTTTCTTCTGTGAACAGGCTCCTGTATTTCTTGCACTGAGTGGGCAACATGTATAAATAGTTAAACCAAATGTTTTACTTTTAAAAGTAGTGAATCCAACAGTGGATGGTTTTTCAATTAATTATAAAAACTCACCCTCCACAGATGGAAGATCCTCCTGAGCTCTTGATGTGTGCCTTCCAGGAACAAGTAAGGCCTTGCAGGCCAGCTCTTATCAATGGGTGACATGGAAGGCATTGTGTTCTTCAAGCCAAGAAAGTACTTCTGCATCTATAGAATTAATTAATTAACCATTAATGATGATTGCAAACTGCACAGTGCATCTATATGACAAGTAGAGTCAATAAAATGAATGTATATACATAAGGTAGGTCTGGTTTGTGTAATATAGTTACATTTGTTCTTGCTCAAGAAGTATTTCTGTCACACTAAGTAAATTTCCCCCCATTCATCACAGATTGGCAATATGGCAAAAATAAAATGGCTTGATTTTTGTAGAAATTTTCACAAGACATGCCATGATCGATTAACTAGCAAGTTGAATTACAAACTATTGAACAACCGACAGGAGGAAAATATATTTAAAAATAAATTAAATAGGTTTTTATTAAACATTGGGAGCAGTCAGCAGTCACCTTGTAGGTTAGACTGAAAAACCCAGGTCTAGATCTTCTGACAATTAACGAAATATACTCAGACTTGTCACATGACTTACAATTCTCTGGATGGTGAAGTCATAGATCTTCTTGCCAGCATTTGCTCTGAAGAACTTCCTATATTCCCTACGGACCTGAGAAGTAATTGGAGCCGGTTCTTCATTTGTAAACATGACAATTTGTGTGGGGGTTCTTGAAAGCATCATAGTGTTCAAGCAATTTAACTAGTGAAGAAAATCGCTGATATTTGATCTTTAATATGTGAATACGTCAGCATGTTCAAATCTGATCTCTTTGGGTCGTATCTCTAACATATGGTCCATTAATTTTAATCTACCATATGCTACAGTGGAGCATCGATTAGGATGAAAAATGCTGGAATACTCCTTTAAAGATGTTCTATGATACTTTCAGGACACCCATTACTGTTATTGTCAAAAGGTGAGTGTTGCAACAAATACACAGAACATTATAAACCTTAGGCAATTAGTGACAAACCTTTTCAAATTAAGGTGAAAAAACAGTTAACACTGGTTACTTCACTAGAAAAATTCAAGGAAATGATTTGAACCGATTTTTCATCATATATCGTACTCATCAGTGAGTACACTGTTAATTGAGATGAATGGTAATGACACAGACAGTGATCTCTATAAGTAAAGCATCCATCTTCGCCACCTAAATGACAGATCAACTGTTAAAGCAAAATGTAAAACAAAAACAAAAATGACACAAAACAGTAGCCTGAAATGCACAGAAATAGCAAATGAAGGGTAAAAAGCTAAATGTCATGAGTTAGTTGGCATCACATGCGCACAGCATCCAGGCAGGACACGTATAAAGAGACATACAAGCAGGTAGACAAGCAGGTGGACAGACAGTAAAACCAGGCAGCCTCTTTGGTGTCTGTAAAGGTTGTAATTTTTCCAGCAGAGAAACTATAGTCTTAAGGAATAAAGAGGGAGCAAAAAGTATCTGCCCTTCAATTACCCAGAGGTAGCTTATCTAAAGCCCTGGATTATGAGAGCGGATTTGATTCCGCTTTATAGAGAGTGACTGATCGTCCATTCTTGTGGCACATATCTAAAACCCTCCCTTTGCTTTGAAACACTAGCATGTGGGGCCCAGGCCTCTGAATGTAATAGTGTGTATCGAGATTGCATCGCTACAGAACATCTGGGCTGATAATGGTAAACACCTTGTTAAGGCCGATAACCAGTTAACATTAATCCATTTTTAAATGCAGTGATTGTACGAGAGGTTAAGATGAATTAATTAGTTGATTAATTTGATGTAATTTTGACATAGCTAAAGCAGACAATTACTGTAAGCGTCTGCATTATTTTATGCAAATATTTTACATTATTGAGAAAGCAATGGAAGGCTCTGGTCTTGATGCTAATTATCACCTGGCAGTGACACCTTGAGACTGGCTGTTAGGGTTTTTTTTTCTTTCCTTTTGAAAATGTAGCTCAAGATGGGACAGGGCCAATGTGCTAGATGGCAGGTACCTTGAGTCCCAACCAGTAGGCCCAAATGACGGCGACGGCGTGCTTACGCCTGGCTTCCTCCTTCAGCTGTTTTAGTTCTCTGCGAGCCTGTGAGAGAGGAAGGGAGAGGGGCAAGGAATGCAGAAGAGAGTGAAGCTGGTGAAAACAAAGTAGAGCAGTATGGAGAGGAGGCACATAACCAGCCTAGAGCAAGAGCAAACAGGTGGGCACATGACACAAACAGCTATGCTAAGTTTACCATTACAGGTCTTGTCTGCAGGTGGGGAAAAAATGTGGTGCATTGGTTTGCTGTTGGGTTTGAATGCATTTACATCATTGCTTGCACATTAGAGCTGCACAATATATTGTTTATTCATTAAAAACATAGACTTTTGCAATGTCACAAAGGCTGCAAAATGCAAATAAACCCTTTAACAAATTATCATAGTTTTACAGGTGTCCTGGCCGAATCTAAACATCCACAGGTCCAGAATCAATAGATGAATGTAATCTGAGTTTTTGATCCAAGTCTTTACCACTGTGTATATTACATGACATGTCAGAATTTGGCAGCATAATTGCAATAGGGCTTTTCGTCCATATGGTGCAGCACTAAAGCACAACGCAAAAATCCGTTCAAGCACTTTTTTTCAGCAGACATTAATGAGGGAAAAGATCATTCACTAGCAGAGGTTACAAATACACAAACTCATACACACAGCAAAACACTCCACCTCAAAATAAATCAGAAAGGCACTCAGCAGCACAAAACTAGCCTACCTAAAAAAGAAACGTGATGCAAGCAAATCATGCAGACAGAGGTTGTGAATGGAATGAGCTGGAATGACGGTAGCATATGCTGAAGTGATCTAGATTATCATACACCTGAAGCTTTGGCCTTGACCCAGTGCACTAGCTCTTTAAAATAGGCCACTTTGGCCAGGGAGAGGTGCCAGCCTGCTGCGTGGGAATCGGCCCGTCGCCTGGAAGCCCGTCTGGATGAGCTTTAATCCATCAGCGGTCAGAGCAAAGAGGCTTAAGAGACTACCCTCCCCCCACCATCCTCACAAACCCACCACTGTCAACCACCTCTCTCATATAACTTTCTTCTAATATGTGCATGTGAGTCTTGTTCATGCTATCAGGTTTTCAGCTGTGGTACAATATCAGCATATATATGGCAGATGGGATGAGTTCCAGGATTTTGTGAGGGTCATGGGCCTCACAACCTCTGGTGTATGCTGAAGTGTGAGTCTGAGTAAAGGTTAAAGGAAGTCATGCAGACCACCCACACATGCAGTGAATACCTTGGTTCCTTGCCAGCCGGCCCATATGATGGACACGGCATGTTTACTCCGTGCCTCATACTTTAACTGTCGCAGTTCTCGCCGAGCCTTGTTTAGTGCATTTCAAAAGTGGCAAAGAAGCATTAGGAACAGAAGTTAGAGGCACAAGTCAGATAAGACTGATAAAAGAAACAAGAATTAAGGAGACAGACCAAAAGTATTTATCATGCAGTGTGCCATGTTAGAGCATCTATCTTGCACCATGACAACAAGAGGCTTTGAATGCTAACTGGAGGAGTCACTGAACCTTAAAGCTAAGCTTCAGCTTCTAACGGTCCTTGCATTATACTGCAAGTCTTGATAGTCTACCCTGAAACCTTTTTGATGCCTATCTGGAAACAGTAGTAGTGGTACAAGCTCGTGAGACTGCTGAGATTTAAGGATCTTTTTCACAGTGAGATAACAATAATACCCTTGGCTGTGGGTGAGGATTTTGGACATTCATTTTGTTTTGACTATGGCATGAATGCACTTGTGTATTTAGAGTTTTAGATAATGCTCAGGGGAAAAATAAAAAATGAAGAAATTAATTAAACATCAAATGAACTGAGCATAACACCATTTTTTTTAAGGAGCCTACTTTGTATTTAGTTGCCATGATCATATCAACCATAGTGACATTTAATAGCCTACAGGAGAAAGAAACAAAATGATCCAAAAAAAAGAACATATAAGTAAAATAAATAATAACATGTTAGTATGTTCTCAGAATCGTCCACCAAATGCTACCTATGAACAAACAACATTAGTCACGCATTCAGCTACAGGAAGTTAGAGAATCATGGGGGTCAACATTTTTTCACTGGTTGAGTGCTGGGGACTAGCTGGGGGAAACATGGTGGCAGGCTGATTAAATACCTTAGTCCCCTGCCAGGCTGCCCAAATGACAGACACTGCGTGTTTATTCCGAGCTTCCTCCTTTAGACGCCGCAGTTCCCAGCGAGCCTGTGGAGGTTAGCCGAGGAGATCAGGCAGCGACAGACACGGGGAAGAAAGTATAGAAAGGACAGAATGAAAGTAAAAGTGACAACAGCAGCACTGAGACAAGCAAAAGTGTGTGAACAAGAAGCCAAAGCAGTGACGCTGTTGAATAAACCAACTGTGTGAACCCTGGGCAACAGCCTGAGAAGTTTGGTCACCTTGACCTGAAAAGTTACATTCTGACCTGAAATGGCACCTGTTGGTTTTTTTATCATGATTAATTATATTGCAACTGGGAGGATGGCGGAGCCAGTACCTGTGTTCCATGCCAGTAGGCTGCGATTGTGGTCACTGCCTCTTTGCATCTCTTCTGGTATTTCAGTTCACGTAGGATCTTCCGGGCCTGAAGAAAGAACAGAACAGAGGAACAAGGGAACTGTGGCATAATTCTGAAGCCTTAGATGCACTACATGACGCGTCCAAGCAGATTATAAAAAGACTGATAACGGTGATCACGTACTGAAAGACGGGGGATCACACATTACACAACGTTTAATCTGCTGCTGAACTGAACCAAAATCAGCAAACACATACTCTTCCATTTTACCCCTATTTGTGCTGAAAAAAAACTGGTCCATGTAGTAGCTGTCAGAATATTTGTTGTACAGACATGTATTTGTACTATTGCCATAAACTCAGTTGGTTAAACAGCTTCACATATGATGGTTTGTTCATCTACACTACATGGACAAAAGTATTGAGATGCCTAGCCATTCCACAAACAAGGACTTTAATGACATTGCATTCAAAAACAAAGACAAAGCAGCCGTCGTTCCAGCCTTAGTCGTACCTTCCATCCTCGGATGAATGACTGAACCACGATAGAGGAGCTCTTGATCTTCTGGTACTTCCGTTGTTGCTGCAATAAAAATAAATGAATTGATGAACCAAAGCTAAAAGGCCTGTTGATGCATGCGAGGATCTGTACACCAACTAGACCCAAGAGAGTAGAATTCTTTAAACTGCTGTTTATGAAACGTATTCATCCATTTATTGACAACACAGACAAAACAGCACAACAGAAGGAATGAAGCTGAACGTACAGCATATCTGCGGTACCAGGCAGCCACCACCACCTGGCTCTTCTTCAACAGCAGGAAATGGGTACGGCACTTCCAGCCACGGTAGATCTTCTGAATAAGTGTGGCCAAGTCCTGCAGACACTGTCTTCTTTTCTCCTCCAGGAAAAAGAGCTGAGAGGAACCAGAACCACAGTATAAACTACAGTCGCTAGGGTCTTGTTTATGTTAAAGAATGAGTAAGATAGAAGAGTGTTTATAGGTATTGCCTGAAGCTAAAATGATTTTGCAAAGATACAGCCTCTAAATCTCGACAACAATATCATATCAAAACTATCATCTTTATTAAAGGATAGCAGAATACATTGTAGAGTGGACATATATCAGTGACCCCATAGTTATGTCCTTTTTATATCATATGCACTGAAGAATATTGTTGGTTACAGCAGCCAAGAGCAACAACAAACATCATAAATCTAGCCTAACTGCAACCTCCTCTATCATTGGGCCAATGCTGACAATGGCTGCCAAGCCTACCATACCCCTAGCAACCATGTCTGGCAGACAGCTAAATAAAACTGCTTTCTCAGACTGAGCCTGAGTTGGGGGCCGGGATCGGGACTGCAAGGGAGTCTGTATAAGATCCCACGCTGATAGAGCTTTGATTGGACAGCTGGTGATAGAGATTACAGAGGTGGAATGTGCATGGATAAGATGAAACACCAAGGACATTTTTAACCATGCATGATGTTAAAGGAGAGGAGAGAGAAGTCAATGTAAGAGGGAACTTCATCACTGCTGTGCAGCTCCTCAGCTACGATCTATTTTCCCATACTAACTGACAAACATAGGAATGTATAAGTGAAACCATGTGCTTGACTATTTGTTGTTTTTATTTTTTGGAGGGGGATTAATAATTACATTGGAAGTGCAACTTCCTCCTCGACAAGCACACGCAGGACTTTGCATTCTTCCGAGATGAACTAATAATTATAAGCCTAATTCTTACAGTAGCCTTTCACATGTCATATAGTGCCTTACAAATTCATGCAGTCTGCTAATTCTGGAACTGGATATATGCCAGCTCATACTTCCATGGCAGTTATAAAACTATGTTTATAGATTCCTTTTAAGCTCTAAACTTTTGAGGTCCAAAAGCCAACATCTGCTGAAAATTTTAAAAGGAGCATAAATTACTCACAGTTCTGGGATTCCTGATGAAGATTTTGGAGCGTCCGTAGGCAAATTCCTCTTGTGGTACCTCCAAGTCTTTCAGGAGAACCTCGACTCCTTCCCTGCATTTACACAAGCCAGCCTCCCATTAGCAACACACACATTCACATTCAAAGGCACATTCATTCATTTCTGGTTACTAACCACCCTTAACTTATGAGGGTAAAGAGTTACTTAGACCCCAGGTGAGATTACAACATCAACAATAGACAAAGCAATATACCAACTGAGGGTATTGGCATAATCTGGCAAGGGAAAAAAAAAGATAGACATCAGTGTCTGATCCAGAGTGGAAAACAATGGTGACAGCACACCCTTGTAGATGACAGAACAGCCTAACCTAGTTCTTAATCATGCCACGATTCAGATCCCATATTTTTGTGAAGTAGTCACTATCCAGCAGTGATGTGTATGTGGATAAATTGTCCCAACATGTTTCTTATCAGATCCTGCTGTATTCTAAAGGGCCTAGCCTGTGGAGTCAGTCTGTCAAATAGTTGCCCTAGATAAGCAGCATAACCAAACCAGACATGTTGACATAACTGTCTACCTGCAGGATATTGTGGGAGTTTTGCCTGAACAAGACAAGGCAGGTTTAGGTCATCCAAGGGAGATAATGGATAAAAAAAAAAGCCCAACAAAAATGGTTAAACTGTCAGACACCTGCAGTAAAAGGTTTCGGGTGGAGGTCAGGTGAGGTGTACTCAGTGCCAGTGTGCTTTTGCTCAAACACAGAAAACCTAAGAAGTTCTAATGACAGTTCATAGTTTATAGTCTAACCTTGCAGGACCCTTCCAGTGGGGCCAAGTCTGTTTGCAGAGCATCTTGTAGCGCTCCAGGCAAGGCTCGTATGTCTGACGGAAGGCATACCCTGCTCGCCTCACACGCACATTCTCCATCAGCCCCAGGTAGCGCACCTGATGGCACACCAGTGAATCTGTAAAGGCTTGAGCAGCCTTCTTGTCATTGGGCTTGATACATCTGGAAATGCAAAAATGCAACAAAAAAAGAGATTATAATTTTTATTACAGATCATTATTTTAATAAAAATTGATTATTATTTCCATCAAACAAGTTGACTCCTGATTGATTACAGACTGTCATTTTGCTTATTAAAGAACTATGTTAAGCATTTTTGTAGCTGTATATTATAGGTTAGCATCCTCACCTTATGTAGTTAGGGTTCTTGGTCTGTAGATTCTTCATAAGTGTGCCTACTGAGGCTCTGAACTGGAATCCAGCTGTTGGAGGCCTTTTCAGGTTGACCTTGGCAGGGTTACCCTCTGGGAAAAGTAGTTTCATGAGGCTGTGGTTGGCCTTGTACATTGCCTGGGACAGGTCCCTGTACAGTAGGTCATTGTTTTTGTCCACAAAGCCCTCAACTCGATACAGCACCTACACAAGCAGGAAATTACAGTCGATTGAAGCAATTCCCCATGCTTTGGTTGTTATCTATGGACACAATTGTGGTTTTGGTTTAACTGATGCTCAGTGTTTCTAGTCCCCTAGAGAGATTAAAGAGCTCCTAAAGCTGATTCATAGGGATTCTTGATGGCACACTATAAATAAATCTGTGGTGTTATTGTAATTGCTGTCATTACCATAATGGGGAGACACAATGCATCTCTGATGTTGCACTCTATAAAATTACAGTTATGTAAACGCTCTCTAAGGAGGTAGTAAACTGTTATTCATGTGATTCAATGATTTCCTAAGCCAGGCAGCGCACGCGCACACACACACTTTTTTTTTTTTTTTTTGCACACACACACACACACACACACACACACACACACACACACACACACACACACACCCACACACACCCACACACACACACACACACACACACACACACACACACACACACACACACACACACACACACACACAC
>JBBPDB010000002.1:12354687-12370839 GCA_037974465.1 Brachypetersius altus
ACACACACACACACACACACACACACACACACACACACACACACACACACACACACACACACACACACACAGCAGTGTGACAGGGTGTATTATGCTGCTGAAAGAGACCACTACCAGGGAAGACTGTTGCTGTGAAGGTCTGTAACAATATTCAGGTAGGTGGTACTTGTCAAATTACCATCCACAAGAATCCCAGGACCCAAGGTTTCCCAGCAGAACACTGTCCAGAGCGTCACACTTCCTCCTAGCTTTTAACAGGATGGTCAGTGCTATTCATTTCACCTGTTAGTGGCTACAATGTTGTGGCTTATTACTGTATATACACATACAAGCAAACACACACACACACACACACACACACACACTTACGTTTACATAAACACACTACTACTATTTTGTTTCATCTATCTGTGTGTGTATGTGTGTGATATTTAATGGGTTAAACTCACCCGGACTGTTCTGAAGTTTGCTGCATCATCAAGCCCGTTGACTGTGGCTGAATCAAGACTTAGATAATTGTATTTGCTGAAGTCCCGGTCCAACTTCAGTTTTTCTGAAAAAGGAAAGCAAATGGTAGAGTGAGTTACAAAGGCAGCCTGTGCCATACATTCTGCGCCCTAACTCAGAAAATTTCCACTTGGGTGACATATATGAGTTCCATTCAGCTGTGGATCAGCTGGGGATTAGGTAGCCCACAAGCACCTTTATGGTTGGATAGGGTTACAGGTCCCATTGCCTACAGCTTAGTGCACCCTTTTTGAGGTCTGAAATTAAAGCCTATTTCATTGTTCCCTTACATTAAGCATGTCAAACAATGGCCATGGTCCAGTGAAGTACAAATAAAGCATGGGAGAATGGTAGACTTTTGGTTTAGGTGCCATGGGGCTTCCCTTTCATTTAAAAAGGAAATAAATCTCTTAGAATGCATGTGTTTCATTTAGAGCTGTGCGTCACAGATATATGGACACAGTGTGTATGTGTGCACAGTGCCTTACTGAGTGTGTCCTCTGAGGCTCCAGACAACAGTTGGTAAAAGACATGGAAGTTCCTCTCTCCTCTTGGCTGCTTCACAACACGGGACTTCTCCAGAAGATCTAAAGGAAGATCAGCATCATAACATTATGCATAGCTCACTCCTTTTTTCACCTGCTCTAACACAACCATTAAATCATAGGAACGGTTTAAGAATGAGAGGACTGGCTGATCAGGTGTAGACCAGGGCTGGTACTTCTTAAATTGTTTTTGTTGTGCTACACAGTGGTCTGCCATTCTCAAACCCTGGCCAAGCCAGGAGAGGAATGCATACTACAGATCATTTCAAAGGTGACAAGTCTGAAGTTTGCCTGTTTATGGTAAGCCAAATATTTGAGTATCCAAGGTGATTGTAGTTTATTGAGCCTCTCTTTGTCCATTGTGCTTGAGCAGGAAGCGGAAGTTTCACAGAAGGGATTCATCTGGGAGGATAGGAAGAATGCCTCATGCTAACGGCTGCCACTGCCCAAATTGTATTATTACAGCAGCATAAAAGTCATAAAAGACCTCCAGAAGCAGAGCATCTTCAGATGCGTTACTGCAAAGATGTTGCAAAAAGCATTTTCAATAAATTTTATTTCAAAACTAGATTCACTTATTCTACTCATCTGGATCTTTCTTTACCTGGGTACTTTAGAGACTCCCATAGCACCAAAGGAAAGGTGGTAATAACACAGGCCCTGAAGGCTAGTGGTTAGAAGGAAGGTATTTGCTCACTTTAACCCATGCCAGTCACAGCAGTGATTCAGTGCTTCAAGTCCAAGAACTCATTAATGCTGTAAGAAGCTATTAAAGGGGTCATTTGCCAAACTGCAATGCAAAACTCAATATGGGCCATTTCAGTTTAACTTTACACACCCTTCACGAAACAAATCACTCCTTCCCTCGCTCCTTCTCGCTGGCTTACTGTTTAAGATACAGTATTCCCCCCAATCTTCTTAAACATGTAGTGTAATTCGAGGGAGAAGGGGCAGAGGCAGGATGAAACCGAGGAAAGTTCAGAAGCACGCTCTCCCCGAGGGGATTCCTCTCTGAACTTTCACCTTTTGTACACTTTTGCAAATCTTGTTTGTAGCTGATTTTGCAGAGACACACTTGAAAGCTTCTGTAACTTTTAGAACTTATGGAAATGCATATTAATGACACTCAGGATTTGGCTTTTTTTTTTTAAAAAAAGTAATTGCAGTTCAATAAGTTCAATAAGTTCAAGAGCTTAGGTTTTGCTGTCATGCTGTCTTGTAAGGCCCCCTGCCCCCACCCCATGAGACCAGATGTATTTGTTCTTGTTTTTTCCCCTCTTGTCTGCATTTTTCACTCCGATCAAGCGAAACATGGCTCGCAACAACACACAAACTGATGTGGAATGGGTCGGCTCGGGGGCTCAACTACAGAGCAGGGGCCTTTATTGATTCTGACTATGGAGGAAACCCCTCAGGCCTCATGATAATCTACAGCATACCTCTGAACCTGGAGGTCTGTCTGACAAACCAATTTCTAATAAAAAGCACTGACAAAATTGCTACTGTGAAAAGTGGTAACTAAAAACAAGATACACTAAATTTAGTAAGTGCAGACAGTTTGACTGAATTATTAGGAAGAAAAAATCCCAGTACTTCCAGCAGGAAGACATCAGTAACCTCTCTTCTGTATGTAAAGCACGAGAGAGAGCAAGCAAGAGAGAGTGAGAGAGCAAGGGCAAGAGAGAGAGAAAGAAAGAAAGAGAGAGAGAGCAAGAAAGAGAGACAGAGAGAGAGACAGACAACTCGAGAGTAGAGAGTGAAAGAGTGAGAGAGAAAAGCTGTTTTGCCAAGCGGTGTGCCCCTGAACTTTCACTGGAAACACACAAACAGTGCGATATCGATCTTACTCTCTCTCTAGGCCTCGCATCGATGATGGAAAGCTAAATAATCAACATCTCCACCACTCTTTGACCCCAATACACACTTTACCACAATATAGATTATAAGCCATCTACTACGTGAATAAGCTAAACCTGTCAACAGTGTCTGCCGACCACAACAAATCAGGGTATATAAACACAGCTCTGTCTGTTTGGAAGGTACGACTGAAAGGGAGATTTAAAGTTGTGAAGAAGACTAGCGGACAGACTAAACTGAGACATGACTATTTCCAACACACTTTGCATTAATGCAACAGTCCTGACCTTCCTGCATTGCAACTCAGAGGACATTGGGGAAGAGCTCCACTAGTTTTTCCAGAAACCATCTCTGTGACCACAAAGATGAATCAAATGGAATCTATGAATATCCACTTTTTAGGTCCTGATACCTCTCCTCCTATCCCTTGTACACACATGCACATAAACATATAAAAACTGTGCAATAAGGACAAACCCATATTGCATTTAGAATTCTACATACAGTAATTGTGATATGCCTTGCAACAGGCTATATTTAAAAAGATTTGTGTACTTTTGATGGGACTTGGTTAAAGAGTTGCCTACATTATTTGGATCCAAACTAATCCAATGAATCCAGATGCTTATAGGAAAGCACAGAAAGACTAAACTGAACTAGAGTTCTTTCCAGCACAGCCCAGATTTGTGTGACTGTCTTGCTTAGCTGAAGGCGGAAGATGCACACAGGGTGGTTTGCGCTGGGCAGAGCTCAACCACAGCTTCCTGAAGCCATCCCTATGACCACACAGCTGGATCTGAGGAGCTTGTGGAGAAATGACTATAAAAAGATGTTAAGTATCTATAAAAAAAAAAATACAGCTCAATGGGCTGGCCCAATATCGATCTTGTAATTATACTCACAGTTACTGATGACCCCACCCAATGGGTCGCCTTTGAAGTCAAACTCTATGTCCATGTACTTCCCCTGTATAGAGAGAAGAAATAATCAGCTCACATCAATAAAGAATAGACACTATAAATTAATGAGTAATTACTGGGGAAAAGTTGGGTTTTTTTGGCAACAGACTGCTTCTTTCTTTTTTCTTTTTTTTAAATCAACAGTCAAAACAAGATATGAAGGACCAGGGTGTTCCACCCCCAGTGATGAGATTGCACCAAGGCCTTAATACTGGCTTAGTTGCATGTGGCAGAACCACATGCCTCTGCTGTGGTTTTTAATGGAGGGACGGCCTAAAAGGCTCAGAGGTAGCAATTGCTGCACAACTGGCTGTAACATGAGCCTTGTATGAAAAAGCAGGAAAAAGAAATGCTTTCTCTTCAAGCCTGTTCATAAAGAGTTCTGCCAATCACACATAGATTTGTAATGAAGTAATGGACTACCATGAAGGAAACGCTTCTTTTTCTGTGTAAAGGTGAAAGAAACCTTTCTTTATGGCAAAATTGCAAAAAAAAAAAAAAAAAACCCTCAGTAAGCCCCCTGTCTCTGGAGTTATTTTTTCACTCAGCAACGCTTCAAAGCTACCACCAAGCTGCAGCCAAATTCAACAACACTTCTCCCTGGCCAAGGGAAGTAACAGATCAACTTTTTTTTTCAGGGTGCTAGAGATGAGATGACACATTAGAGTGCGAGTTGGAAAGAGATTTAAAGATCTGACAGCAGTTCCTGAATTGCTGTTCAGTGACCCCACTGTAGCGAAAACGGAGCGAATGCAAAATTTCGGCCCTCTAGGTGTTAGCACACTGTAGAGACAGATCCATTTTCTAGTAGGCTTGTGCAGTTTTTGTGCATAAGGTTCACAAAAACTAGGTTCAGGCTTAATTGGAGAAGCCTGGATACATGCGATGACATCAAGCAAGAATCTAAAACAGCCAGCAGCCCCCACTCCTCTAAAAACACAGAGTGAGCGTGAGAACACTCCTGTACTATTCCTACCCATCTGGGGCAAGGTTCCTCGGATTTGCACATAAGAGTCCATTTTTTCACAATCCTAAATGGCCTTCTACATACATGTACATGCCATCATAGCATGTACATGCATGAGCCAAAAAACTGCTACAAAACACTCAATATTCCAGCATTCCTTTTTTATTCATTTTTAAGCAATATCTTAGACATGGATATGCAAAATCATTTAAGGATGAATCATTATTGCTGCAGTCTTCTCCTAGCAGTAATGATCCATTATGTAATGCACATCCACCGAAACAGTTCTTCTGAGCTGCACAAGTAGCACAATGTTCTCTGCTCTGACCCCTGGTCAACATACACACCTTTATCTAGTGATAGTTGCCCAACAGTCAATGGCAGTAGAGCTAGTTGCCACAGGCATGTACCAGATGCCTCTTATCACATTTCCACCCACGTGCTCCCAGACACAGGCACAGTAAAGATAAACTGCATATCCATATACTGTGATTGCAATATATATATAGAATATATAATAGTGGTGACTAACCCCAAATACTTGAAAGGAGATTCACTAATCAGAAATTAATTATGCTTCAATCACAATGGTTTAAAAAACATATTTGCATAACTGCAGCCATTCATAACAGCATTTGAAAGATAACACATTATTAGACAACAGGGTACTGTAAAGGTAGACTTTTTATCTAAAGAAAGTACCTCTTTAAAATCCAACTGTGTAACCAAGGGAAGGGTGCTTATTTGTACTTTTCCCTATTTTTAACTATTTTATATAGAAAATACAAAGTTTGGAGTACACAAAAGCTATATGGACCCCATGCAACACAGAAATTGTACTATATTCCATTGCCTTCTTTGTTTCAGGTAGCACCTCAAGAGGTACCCTTGAGGGTAGTACTACAGTGAGAAAATAGGCACCCTGAAAAGTGCAGTTCTTCTGAGTGTGTAATGCAATAATGATTCAAAAATGATACACTGCACAGCTAAGACAGTATAATAATGACTAATACACACCAGTTTACATTTATAGTAATCATTACTCATGCAAGTTGTTCTGGGCAGTACTGTGGAAGGCTGTGTTCATGAGGAACAAAAAGGATGGAAATGGGAGAGAAGTGCCTACAGACTCACTTCCTGAACGCAGGCCTCCTGGCAGAGGTACACACACGCACATCTGGATGTAGTTGCCAGGGAGGTAACAACTAGGATTTCATTTGAGCCCTGCTTTGTGCTGTAACCGTAATTGCTGTCGCTGCTGTGTCAAGAGCAGCAGGGCCAAACACGTCCAGATGTTGGTCAACAGGTAGCAGAACACACACAAAAAAGAGTGATGACCCCTGTCTCTATGATTATGGACTTCCAGTGAGGATTTTCCCCCAATGAAATACATTAGGGAGCACAAAGAACGAACCATGTAGAAAGAAATAGAGTCAGAAGGCTGTTGAGGGGGAGGGACCACAAAGAGTCAGTCCCATTTGTCCTTAACTGCTTTTGCCATCATACCAGGATCAAAGTTCTGCAAGGATTTAATCTTATGCAAACACATTCAACGGCATGATCAAAGCAACCATAGAGGGCTCTGCCAGAAAACAGATACTCACAAATCGAGATGAGTTGTCATTCCTCACAGTTTTGGCGTTTCCAAAGGCTGTAAAAGGGGAGAACAGACATTGAGTTAGTGCTAAAGAGTGGTGAATTTGTACTTTTGCACATTTTTTCCCTGCGGCCTAAAAGAATATATATACATATATATAAAATCATGTGAGACACATCCTGTCATTTTACTTTCATCAAAAATATGCAGATTAATGGAAGCCCATGGAGGGGGTATTTAAGTATGCATCAAACAATTTCACACCTATTTTAACCTGGCTTTTAGGATGATTAAAATATATGAAGTCTTAGCCTGAAAAAGGATAATAAAGGCTTTCAGATCATAGCTGGAACACATTTAGGGATCTGTGCTTTCGTGCGTGTGGAACTTATTGTGATTACTTTGCCAACCTACACTTAGCAGCTTGTCCCCCATGCAGTGTCTTTAGACAACAATAATTAAACCTTTACAGAACTAGAGTTTATTAAGAGATTATAGTATCACAAGAAGAGGACTCTAAAATGCACAATGGCAATAAGGAGACACTTGTAGAAACTGGGGTGATTTTTTCTGCAGTCCACCTCAGCAGTCGAGAGCACAGGACAGGAAGTGTGTTGAGCCTGAGGCATGGGGGAACATTACAGCCAGCAGCTAAACTCTCACAGATGTGGAGCTCAACTGGGCACTTCTATCCACCTCATCACTCATGGGCATTTCCTGTGTGTGACCCCATGTTAAAACACAGCTGTCCGCATGCCAACAGGGAGAAGAGAACTTTGTGCTCCGTTAACAGCAAAAGCCTGAGGGTGGGGTGAAATTATGAGGGGGAAAGAAGGGGGCAAGGTCTCTTTGCTCCTTGCTCACATAGTTGTCAAGTAAAACAAATAAGGGCTTTGCTGATAAGAGGTGTACCGATTTTCAGGCTAGATAAGATTTTTCTATTCTAAATTGAAAAATTGATACCACTTTGTATATTGAACTGGTTGATTCTAGAGTTGAAATAATATACTAGTAAATGCTATTAAACAACTACAAATGTGTTCACATTTCCTGGCAGCCCAATATCAACACCCTTTCCCACCTGCTTCAAAACCAACTAACTTTGGCAAGTGTTTGATTTTTAAGCAATGTTGGATAAAAGGCCTAGCATTTGAGTGTGGTTGTGTACATCACATGAGTCCCTCCTCATCCCCTCCTACTTTATTCTGATGGTAGATAAAAGACCTTCAGAATAGGAAAGTATCAGCGGTACTATAAATATTGATGTTTTGAAAATATTTAAATATTTTGACATTGAAACGGTCATTACATCCTTTAAATTGGAGAAACTATTAAAGTAGACTGAAATTATTACATGCTGTAATTACATGATGACAGAAGACACAGATGACACACTACTAACTGTGATGACACATTACACCAACTGTGAGTAATAACAGCAGCAAGAAACTGAAACCTGTATGTATTTGTGATTTGTCTCTAAAAGATTCTCGCACGGTCCTTGAAGGCTTACTCCACTTCACCATTTGTTATCAGTGTGTGTTTGGCCAGGCACTAGTTCCTGGTATCATGCTTCTAGCATGATTATTTTGATCAGAGACAAACTCTGTTTAAGTAACAGCAGTGACTAATAGAAGTCTGAGTTGAGGGAGCTGTCTTTGCACTGCCTCACCACACTGTCCACTTCATCATAACCTTTAACTGGTTTGCTTGTATACCGTTATTTACCCCTTCTCTATTATCTTTAAACATGAGTGAAGCTCAGCCTTTTAAGAAGCTTTGTTTACAAAACAGAATAACACAAATTAAAAAGATTCAACCCCATAATTCCCAACAACTGAATTTAGTATTATAGCAAAAAATCTCTGATGAATCTGAAGTGACGACATATTTCTTCAAATCTTGAATGAATATCAGTCTTTTGATTACTTAGAAATGTCATATTTTAATAATTAAACAGACTCATATGCTGCTGGTTTGTTAAAAATCAGTAGTCTTATGTAAAACAGACCGAATTTAATTAAGGGGTTAAAGTATGAGATCACTTAGATTTTGATACAGTTGTACAGAATAATAAGGTTTCTTTTTCTACAGTGCAGACACTAAGGTAACACATGCAGCACATTGTGGGTGTTGAGGGTCCAGACTTGAACACCTACCTTCTAGCACGGGATTGGACTGCAGCAGTTGCTCCTTCACTTTGTTCACCTCCTGGCCCTTCCCACACACTGCAGCCACATATGACATCACCAGCTTGCTAGCCTCTGGAACGCAGAACAGGAGGGAGGTCAGAGGTCCCACTCGGCCAGACGAGGCAGGGCTGCATCCCAAAATCCCCTTTGCATCAGCCCTGTCTGTTCAGCTTTCCCACCCCACCCTATTCCACAGGCACACACGCAAGAGAGTGTAGAATCTGTTCAACATCACTCTGCCATACTCTGCAGAGGTGTCTTTCCACAGGCCCCCATTACTCACCTCAAACAATACAGAACATGCCGGCCTCCACTCCTGAACACATACACACAGACTGAACACATATTCAGTACTGCAATAACAACTGCAATAAAATGCTGCAATAACAATGTTTCACAACTGCATCACTATTCACCAGTGTCACATTTACATTCCTTGTTATATTGGGCAATAATGTAAACACTGTATAAACTCTGTGCTAGGTTTTTTTTTTTAATCTCAGTTTGTCTATAGGCCTCTATGTATATTTTGTGTCTGTCTAAACTATTATGTCGACCTGTTATCCGATGTGAATTTTATGTTTGTTTGCACACAGCGTGGATTTCATTTAGCTGTGCACTCCTTGTTGTACAGTCTGAATGACAAAGTTCACTTTGACTTTGAACTGTTAGAATGTATAATGATATACGCACGACAATTAAGAACATGGGGATATCAGACAGTCTAAGGCCAGAACCAGCATTTTTTTTATTGTTAATGACGACAGGGGAAAAAAAGAACCAGCTTTCAAAACAACACGCTCATATGATTAATCCAGAATGGACTCTACTTGACTTTTCCATGTCTGAACTGGGCAGTACTCAAGCTTACGGGGGACTTTTGTAAATCGCTGCCTGTACAAGGTCTGATTTGACAAGCGTCCTGGACATGGAAGATGAAAAGCCCTAGATCTTGTGATTGACTGTTAATGATGATCATGCCAGCCAGATTTGGACAGTCAAGACTCTGGCATTTTGATCTGCTTTTTACAGGCTCTAGATATCACTGGGCCAGACATGAAGACAAACTGTAGAAACCGCATCGAGAGACGAGTGGCATGGCTTGGAAGAAAAACTGGGGCAGTGGGATGTCAGAGAAGACTTGATTTATGAAGAAAAGACATTTAAAGTAAACAAAAGAAATTCAGAATAGCCAACTGGACTAAACTAGTGACGATTTCATTTATTTTCAGAGCTGACTGAGTCACTGCGGTGAATAAAAATAAGCATGGAAACAGAACGATTCTTTCCATTAGGAAAAGCAAAATATAAAATAGTCTGCAGATCTGGCAAATGTGTCACAAATCAAGCCAAATTTCTGATTAAGGGCAATATGGCAACATTAATATTGCAGTGCTTCAGGACATTTTCTCTATACACAGTTACACAGTCTTAGTTAGTTAGTTATTCTGAGATTTAACAGGACTGTTATGAAACATGCAGTCATTTTGTGTTCTCTAAGTACTGCAATATTATCCACAATATGCTGAAAAAATACTCATACAACACAATCGGCGAACATTTATCCCGATAATGATGAATATCATAATGCCCTCTCCTACTAAAATGTGTCGTGGGAGAATGACGATGCCTTTCACACCAAGTCGGACCAATTCCCAGAAAATCAGCCAACACAATAAAAAGAGCAAAATCACTACAAGGACTAGAGAAGTGGAAACCGCCACTTGAGTGGTGTCCAGTACCACTTCTTTGTCCTTTTGTTATAATCCTGTGCTCCATTTGCCTCCAAAGACTGAATAGAATAAAGCCAAACACAATAGTATTTGTCATCTTATGTTTAAACAGGATCATTTAACAGATCAAACTGGTCAGTTCAGTTTTCTAGTAAAACAGGAGAGCTATGCTTTAACAAAATAATTGACTAATTTATTACATTATATGTGCCACAGAATGTCACATGCTTTATATATATAAATAATTAGACTAATTAGTTGTGAACCTGGGACAGATTTTGATTATCAGAGAGTAGCACTTGTAAATTAACTCTGCGACCTAGACAAACGCTCAAACATTTTCATCAGCCTCTTTCTCTGTAAACCACAAAAATGATGAGGGGATTACCGAAATCCCAATTTATCTTATTGCCTTGACTGCAGCACTTCCTGGATTTGACTTCTAAACCAATGAGTAGTTGGCACAGTAAGATGCCAGTGTTCAAAGCAACAGAAAACTAATGATGAGTGGAAAGGGGTTGTAAATTGCTGTGGTTTAGCTGCGTTAGATGTAGAAGAACGAAAAAGAGAGACTGTAGAATATGTCATTTAAAGTTTACTTTGATATTTGTGCTTCATGAACCAGAAATAAAGACATGGTGGAAAATCTCTTGCAAAAAGGCACTTCAACATCACAAGCGGAAAGATTATGCTGGAAATAAAATTGTTATAGCCTCTTCTTATCTGTCTGTCTTTGCAGAGGACTGCTGGGATATAATGGCTCTTTGGAAGGACACCCATTGCTAGTGATCCTAGTCATTTTTTGGGAACTATCTTGATGGTAAGAGGAACAGATTAGTCCAAGTGGTAGCCAGACAGCCCAGGCAGACAACTGAACCAGGGCTGGAGTGACAGGCTAGGACCGAAATGCACAGAGCTGTTCTCCTGCTTACACCGAGGGAAAGCCTCAAGCCAGCACAACCTAATCCACGCTTTTTAAAGCTCTGCTCCAATCCTGGCAGACTGATACATCACATGCTGCCTGAGATCATTTGACTGTGGTCAAACAAGCACGCTACCTCTTAAGAAATGCAAGATGAATCCACATTTAGCAGGACCTTAACATTAACAAAGTTTATATAAATGCAATTTAATGCTGAAGTTTCTGACCAGTAAAAAAAAAAAAGCGGCATTGTAAACACAAATAAATACATCCCCTGGCTCTCTGAGAGAGTAAGATGGCCTCCATGTGTAGATGTGCAAGGGAGGCCAAATGTGAGCATTGCTTGAGTGGATGCTTGATTTATAAATCTTTCTGTTTGATGTTAGCCCACACCTGGCATACATTTGTAGGTTTTTATCTGCCTCCAAGACTCCAGATGAGATCGCTAATTCTTTTTTTTTTTTACCCACAAAGACCTATACAAAACCCCAGTTTCCTTTTTTTTCAAAAAGAAATAAATAGATAAATCAACAATCAGTGAAGTCCTTAAGTCAGTGCTTTTCCGCTTTCATTCCAACAAAGCAGGAGCACACATTATCAGCGGGTGGAAAACTGAGACCACTTCAATACACAAGTAGAATCAGGTGTGTCCTGCAGAATCACATGTGACTGTGGGTTTTAATTTTGAATAAAAACCCACAGCCTCACCTGTCCTTTGTGGATGAGATTCGACACGCCAGCCTTAAAACAGCATCTAAAATGCTTAATGGTCACATGCAATGCAATAAAAGATGTTCAAATAATTTAATACATGAAGGCATTTTACATCCCCAAGATATAAACGGTCTTTACACACATAAGAAAAATCAACTGTTTATTAGAGGAAAAAAGTGTCCTTCTCATTATATGTCCATTAAAATGTTTTATCCAAAACTGCTACAAACAAACAAACAGCATATTGGTAACCATTTTGGTTCGTAAATGTCTGTGAGGTTGCTCTGTTTTAGGTAGAAACTATGCCAGAGTTCATCCAAAAGAGAGCATGCAGAAGAGGCATGATCCTTACAGTTTGTGCTTTTGTAAGACACAACTTCGTACATTTAATTACAAAATGTTGGGGGTGTTTTTATGCCTTATGTGGTGAAAATAAAGCATTCTTACCTGTCTTTCCCGCCCCACTTTCTCCTGTAATGAGGATGCACTGGTCTTTATCTTGATCCCGAAGTGACCGGTAGGCCTCATCTGCCAGAGCATAACTGGGGAAGAGAGAAGGGAACACATTTAGACTTGTTTTACAGTAAAAACAAACCTCACATTATTTTAGCTTTCACATAAAACAGAGACTGTCCACTTTACAACATATGCACTCCTTTACTCTTTACTACCAGCATCACGCTTCAGCCTCGGTACAGCTGCTGGTGGGACAGGCCTTTCTACATCCTCCTCACTGGAAAGGTGAGGGGAGAGGAAATGCATGCTTAGGAGCGGGGCAACTGGGTGTGCAGGCCACATGTCAGCTAATCAACAGTATGCTGCAATCCTGGACGAAACTAGGTCGCATCTGCGTAACAGTCGACAAATGCTTGGACAATTTAACGAATCATGAGCTTGCATTTCGCTTTGCTGTGGGTTTTACTGTGGCTGATGAGCATAACAAGTTCACAAATAACCACCAAACACCCGTCCTTGGCTTAATGCTTGAATTCAAATAATCAGATGTTAAATCTAACCTCAACATTGTTAGACTGATATAATTGGAGCTGAAAGGTTACTGTTGCTAGCAGACATCACTAAAACTTTTCTTATCCTGCGTAAGGTTCATCCATCACGCCGCTATGCTGGAGCAAACTTTCCAGTGTGGTTTAAGACAAAGTCTGACTTACTGTGAGCCATAAAAATGAACAGAAGTTTGCTACAGGCTGCCAATTCAGACACCAGCAGGGCTAAAGAGGACCGATTTATGACAGTCGCCACAAAAAATGATTTTGGATCTTCACGTTTTTCTCCTGAGCTGGTGAAAACATACTCTAAAATGACTGCCCCCAGAATTCAGCGACACAGTAAAGTCTAGTTCACTTTTCTTGCTCACAGTAAATAATATTGTGTATGAAAACAAATCGTTAAGTTTAATTAAGAATGAGTTGGCTGTGGTTTGAGCAGCTTGAGAGAACTTTGGGAATCTATTAACAGAAGTGATTTTTGGAAGATCAATGTGGGCCATTCAGCTCCAGTTCTAAACTAAAGAACCAAAATCTGGACACCAAACATACCTTGGCTGATCAACTGTAAGGAGATAACGGTGTAGACTGTATGTTTTTCTGAACTATTCTGCATGGATTTATTACAGTCCCACAAAGCAATGACTAGAATGCAGTATCGTTTGTATATTTAATTTGAGTTTATTATATTAATTGGCAGCATAACCGCTCTAAAAGGTCAGAGACAGTTTGTAGAGGGGGAAGGACAGCTTTTTTTAAATTGTTGAATATGAGCTTAAATGAGCCCCACTTTACATAAATTCCAGAGCACATCCATAATAGGAAAATGGGTCATACGGTCCTAAACACAGGGGGGCTCTACAACAGTGAAATGATTATAATTGATTTGCTCGCATGTGACTGTACACAGAAAATACCAGCAGCGTGGGAGAGCCTAGAGAGGGAGGAGTGGGCACGCGAGCTGTGATGATGTAGGCCCTAAGGATCACATTCAGAATAAATCAGTCCTGATATTGTGACTATCCCATTTCATATTGCTACCATCAGGCCACAAGACTTTAGCCACACTGCCAGTCCGCTCTGTTTCTCAGTTTCCCCTCTGTCTGTACTTTTCTACAATCATTACCCAGGAATGTTCCAGAACCACCACTAATAATAGCTCTGATTGTGGGGAAATGTTGCATGTAGTTTTCCCTCCTGTAAGACATTTAGAAAACCCCCCAATCTTCATAAATACTTGATAAATTAGTCTAGAGATCTGTAGGGTATTCCAAGGTGCCTGTATGGACATCAAGAGAAACTGAGTTGGAGAATAAAAATGCAAACAACAAAGTAATGCTAATGATAAAGTCTAAAGCAGCTCCCTTTATAACTGATTGCTCTCATGATATTTCCTGACTTTGTCTTAAAACACATTTCAGCTCTTTTATAGGGACCCTCCTTTTAGATTTTTCTTATTTAACTCGTCTTTAAACACAGCATGCTGGTGATTCTGAACAAACAGTAAAATAGAGCTGCAGTTTCAGTGCAGATCCTTCATTTCCCTTCAATATGCTTGGATCAGTCTGGATTCTGGACCAGTCTGAATTGGTATCCAGCTCTACAAGCATCAACCATTGCTGCAGCATTAATAATTTATCCATTGCGTGGCTCTAATCTGGATGAGACCTAGTTGGAAGTCGAATGTCTACTGACTCAGGCCTAATGGCCTGACCACATCCAAGTGGATTGCAACTCAAGCTCTGCGCACTGTACAAAATGTGAACTTAAACACTGGCAAAGTTAGTAGAGATCTGGGCAGAGTGGAGGCCTGGGATATGTGGAAAGAGAGGCAGAACAGGAGAGAGAAATAACGGGCATGGGACATTACATCACCAGAGAAATGTTCAGGGGTGTAGGGAACAGATGTCTGGGCTTTGTGAGGCGGTGTAGCCGCTCGACGTGAGCCAAACAAAGGAGAACTATAACACAATTACTCCAACACTGAATGGGCCTACAGGGGAGGGGAGACGGGAGGGGCAGGCAGAACCAATGCATGGAAATGTGCTGCTTTAGCGGTATTGGACCAACACAACACATCAGGTTCTCCCAGCATGTCCTTTCACAACGCTTTACATAGGGGAAGCTTTCCATGAATATGAATGCATTGTATCATAATATGAAAAGACTCCACCAGTAGATGGAGAGTCTGATCACCAAACACAATCACACACCACTCAAACACTCTTCAGGCAACAAAAGTGAAAAGATTGCCGCAAGCCTTTCCCAAACAAACAGTCAGCCCACAGCTAGGAGAGATAGAGAGAGAGAGAGAAAATGTTTTACGAAATGTTTTCCCCTAAACTTTCACTGTATGAATCATAAGAGAGAAGATCTGGACGGATCCACTGAATTAGTGGGTGACATTTTCTACACTTTAAGGATCATTAATCCAAGGAAATCACAAGCGGCAAATTTTGCAGTGACTGAGGCATTGGCCTGAGGCTTCCACAACTGACCAGAAGCTGGTGGTTGTGGAGAATGGAGGGGTGCCTGGTACGCCGTCCCTCCAGCACGCAGCCTGCAGAAGAGTTGAGCTGTAATTTTAGCATCTCTGAGGCAGATGTGTGGACCAAAACCACAGCAAGAGGCAACATCAAAAAATAGCCTGTTCCTGCCACTAGTAGTCCTGAGAAATGAGAAGACCAGGCACATTCAGGAGCACCCAAGATAAACTTTAAAATGGAGGAAAAAGACATAAAATGCCTCATAACATGCAGTCCACTGGACTGTCCACAATGTTAGTGGCACAGAAGAAACCCCTACTGTTCCAAAGAAGAACCATGTATGGAGCGATGGCACAGAAGGACCATTTTTGAATCCCTGAACTTTTTAAGTTAAGATTGTTTACAGAATCACTTTTGAAAATAAGACCTGCAGCTGTGAGGAATATTTAACGTTCCATATAAATGTAAAACATTCTATAGCAGTTAAGGGCGTTTTTCTGGAAGTCCAAGGCAAAGACCATGGAGGAACATTTCCTTTTCATCACATTTTAAACCGAAGTGCACATAAACAGGGTAGGTAATATTCCATAAAATGGAGTATAAGTATCCTGGACCAGGAGCAAATAGAGGCCATTACAGAACTGTATTGTTTTTACGAAAATAAAGGCA
>JBBPDB010000002.1:12370939-12388028 GCA_037974465.1 Brachypetersius altus
GCGCGGCTGCCGCGCGTCTACATTTGAAATAATGGACTTGCGCGCGCAAAAGACGCGATATGTGAACGGCCCCTAAGTATCCTGGACCAGGAGCAAATAGAGGCCATTACAGAACTGTATTGTTTTTAAGAAAATAAAGGCACAACATGTGGACAGAGTGGGCCAGCTCTGCCCGGCCTACTGCATGCTAAGGGATATCCGTATCTTGTGCTGAATGAGCTACAGAGGAAATAGAGGCTTTCCTGAGCAGATGAGGTGGCACTGGGATCATAGTGCGGGGTGTAATAGACAATGGGCCGTGGGTTCTTCATTGGAACAAAAGGTCCAAACACTCAGGTGCATCCAGCCAGGTGGTCAGGTGCTTCCGACTAAAATCTTAAACTAATATAGTTTTTGTTTAGCATGCTTGCGTGTAGGGTGTCTGATAGGTGTATGAAGGCACAGGGAGTGTGATCTGGCCTTATAATGTCATCTATATTCAGTAATTACTCCAGAAGACTATGCAAATTTACAGGACATACAAGGAAGCACTTTCCCATAGTTCCACACATTGAAAGCTGTTTAGCAGTCAGATTTAGTGACCACAATTTATTGATTTATATGACTGATGGCCAGGATCTCTTATTGATACTCTACATAGATACCCTAGATCTCAGCTGAGTATTACACTAAAAGCCAGCTAGAAAAAATGAAAATGTGTCAGTTTACATAGTACAAGAAAAGGCAATTATTTGACTTTTTGCCAAAATGTTCAAACAAAACTTCCCTCTGAGACTTTCAATTTCGCCGCTAGTTTTTCAATTTCGCCGCTAGTTTTTCAATTTCGCTGCTGCCTTTTCAGGCACTCCGCCCTGTTTTCCGTTTTCGCTGCTTAATGATTCGTTTGCAGTTTTGGCATCAGATCTGTCGTGTGGGCGGGGCTTTGACTCATTTGCCAGCTGGTATTTGAGTGACAACTCCGTGCCCCGGGACTCTGCGAGATACGCGGGCTTTATATTTTTTATACGTGGGCTTCTAAGACGGACAGCAGCAGTTAGGATCACGTATGAGCTTTGAGATTTGTGCACAAGATCAACTCCACGATTAATCAATTGTAGTGATGGGCACATGAAGCTCTGAAGCGCGTATCGAGTATAAGGGGGCGTGGCAGATGCTGGACTTAGAAGTCCGCGTATCAAAAAATAAATAAATAAAGCCCGCGTATCTCGCAGAGTCCCGGGGCACGGAGCTGTCACTCAAATACCTGCTGGCAAATGAGTCAAAGCCCCACCCACACGAGAGATCTGTGCCAGAAGCAGCGAAAATGTAAAAAGGGGCGGAGTGACTAAAAAGGCAGCAGCGAAACTGAAAAACTAGAAGCAGCGAAACTGAAAAACTAGCAGCAGCAAAACTGAAAAACTAGCAGCAGCGAAACTGAAAAACTAGCAGCAGCGAAACTGAAAAACTAGAAGCAGCGAAACTGAAAAACTAGAAGCAGCGAAACTGAAAAACTAGAAGCAGCGAAACTGAAAAACTAGCAGCAGCGAAACTGAAAAACTAGAAGCAGCAAAACTGAAAAACTAGCAGCGAAACTGAAAGTCTCACAGGCGAGAATGAATACTGAATGAATTTTGTTTGATATTAGGGAAGTTTTGTTCGAACATTTTGGCACAAATCTGATTCCATACTGGTATTTGTTTTGTTTTACGGAAGTCCAAATGGTAGTGTGTGAAACATTCTTTGGGAAAGCCCCCTCCTACCCCTGCTCCTGCAAAACACATACACACTTCCACATACACTCCCACAATCACACGCGCACATAAAGAAGGTCAGGAAGAGGAGAGCAGAAGGCTGTTTTTAGATTATTCTCACCGGATGGCTTTACAGTTTCCCTCGTCTGGACTAGTCAGCTTTCCTGACTGAGATCTGAAAGTGTGTGGTGTGATGTGTGTGAGTGTGCGTGCAAAGCTGTTGCATACAAGAGTTCCATACAAACTGTTTCAGGAGATCATTGCAAAACCACACACAGTGCCCTTTAGAGATAACTGACCACACACCCTGTCCAAATTAAAGCTGTGGATGTGTGGGGCAGAGGTTTGGGATGTAATTAACGGTGATTTTAGGCATAATAGTTTTTAGTTAGGCGATGCTGTGAAGCCCATCCCTAAACGGAGTGGGAAGGTCAGCCTACTCTGTCTGGTCTGAAGTACCATCAGTCTCTAAACATGGAGAATATTAGCTGAATAGATGGAAGTAGGTCATGTGGTTGTATCTGGAGGGGCTCTTTACCAAAATCTCCTGATCTGTATTACAAGATGTCATTAGTAAATTAGATTTAATGAAAAACCGTGTGTGTGTGTGTGTGTGTGTGTGTGTGTGTGGTGGGGGGCGGGGTTAGTTTCATTCACAAAGAACAGGGAATTTAAGAAAAGGGCCATCACTTTAGGCGGTGTAGGTAAAGATGGAGAAGGCAGAAGGAAGAGCTAAATGAACACTGTGCCTTTCAAATCTAACATTAGAGCATCTTTTCTAACCACAGTGCACTATTCAAATATACCCCAGAGTGTCTCTGGGGCCCAGCACAAATCTCTGTGTGTTCTATTGCCCTGATGCCCCACAGTGAGGACATCCTCCTTCATTCATCCAGCTGCCTCCTGAGGGATACAACTGAGCTCTCCAAAATTCAATTAGGGTTTAAAACAGACCACGTTGGCTCCGAGAATGAATACTATACTCCACTGCAAGCAAGGGAGCAGATAAAACATGTATATCCATATATACAATAAAGCACATGCATATCTCGCATACACAAAGAAAACACATAGCTATGGTTCAGATTAGTACATCACTTGACACATCTCTGAGGGAGGTGTGACCTATGTGTGACCCTTATTAGATCTGATGTTTGCAGACATGCAACTAGTCTCCTCTAGACTACAGTTGGTGCCATTGTGGCTCAGGCTAACTGAGGGGCTACAGGGAGGGCAGTCTACGAGAGGCAAAGCTTGTTTATCCAGTCCCTCAGCAGGAAGTGAGGGAGTGGGTCATCACGCTGGGAGAGGGGTCACCACTGCATTTGCACGACAGAAAAATAAACACTGCTAACGGGGGCAAATGGGTGCCTGAAAACTGCGAAAAGAAATCTGTTTACAGAAAAGATTTTGGGTGTGTCTTGGTGGATATTAAAGTACTGACACATTAATTGGAAGCTTAACTTTCACCAGGCTGGCAGGAAGCTCTGGCTCATTTCCTTAATTTTGCAATGCAGTTGGACAACCTTTGGACAATGTACAGAAGCAGTGTAATGTACTCACATTTCTTGCAATAATTCAGAAGATATTGATTATATATAAAGTTCTGCAAGTCACTGCTGCCATGGGAAACCAAGTGAATGGAAATGGACAGGAATGTAATCAATGAGAAAAACAACCAGAGTAAGGTCCAGTTCAAGACATATAATACTGTAGCTTAAAGAATGTGAACTGCGCAACTATAAATAAAACGTGGGTGTAAAATCAAACTAGTAACATCATACATACAGCTATGCGCAGAAAATTACACTTACTGACATAGTGCTAGCGGACTATTCAACAAAACTCCACACAAAAACCAAAAAAGTCCCATATGGGAACATTTTGTGTGTGATTCATCATACAGACACAACAATGGGGATGGCATGTGGCAACATTTACAAAAATTTGTCTGCGTGTGAAAAGTGTTTTGCAATACTGCAGGGTGTGGGGAACTTTTTTCCCCCAAGTTTCGCCGGAATATCAGTAGCTGGCAGTGGGGATAACAGTTTTATGATTAACAAAATGCTGTTGAACATGACAATACAGAGATTTATGACATTATTATTATTATTATTAATAATAAACTATGACTGGATGACTCAATAAAGCTTTGAGGTTTTTGGGGCATAGTCATCGTCCAAAAAGTTTACAATAATTTTATAAAACATGATAATAAACCATTAAAGAATATTTAGATGTGCAACAATAGATGTGCAAACAAACGAGTTTATGCAGAAAAACAGTGCCATTGTTGATGGAGGGAGGTTTATTTAGCTTTTACACTCCCTGTTCCAAGAACCAACGGGACTGACAGCTAACACAAGTGAACTTTCCAAGAACGGTACAGTAACTGAGACAAGGTACTTTCCAGTGGGTTTGTGAGCTTTTCCCCAACTGCTTCTCCTGGGATTCTCATGATGCATGCACAGACCAGGCCAGTCTTTCAGTAGCTGCTGGTCCTCATGTCAAGCTGTACACTGTGGTCAGTGGTTGCTATAGTGACGCTGGCGATTTGATTTGCATTTCATTTGCAAGAGTGACTGAGGGTGGGTGGCCGTACTTTCATGTAAAGAGGTGCCTCCCCCTCCATCTAGCCAGCCAAGAGTGCTTCTGCCAACGCACAAGGTCCAGAGATCACCTCGCTCCTCTGCCTCCTCAAACTGCTCAGATAACTAAATGCTCACTCACTCAAGAGTTTTCTTGGAAACCTGAAAAGCTATTTACCAACGGCTGTTATTCAACATTGGCTGTAATTGGACGCGTGGGACACCTAATGTGTGGTACAGAACAGAATGTCAGAGCATCCAGGTTAAGTAGAAATGTCAAAGAGATTGGAGAAGTCTAGGCCTGGGATGAATAGCTTTTCTCAGGCTTCACTGGTATTTCCGAACGAGAGTGATCAATCTCAAACAATACTTCTGTTTACATTTCATAATAAGACAATTTGTGCAGCTGCACAATTTTAGTGTGTTTTTGCTTTATAGTTATATTCCAGTTGATAGAGTCATACATGTATATATTTTTTTTTATTATCAAAGAAGCCAAGAGAAACACCACATATGTTGCTAATTCAAACAGAGACAAAAGTCTTGGATTTTCGATAGCAGTGATTATAAATGAGGCAGTGTAAAACATAAATCTCCAAAAATCTTCAATATTTTCAGTGTCAGTTTCTCTCTTTTACCAAAAGAAGATCCAAGTTCGCTTACATGGAGCTCCAGGTTTGTTACCATTGTTTTGCTGGAATTTTTGCATTGCACTTTAAATGGTGCAGGAGACAGAACCTTACTTTGCACCATTTAAGGTGGACTAAAAAGCCAACACTAGCTTTGTAAATTACATGCAGTAACCGTCAAGTGACTGCCAGTTATTTCCTGTTTGATACTTAATTTGTACAGATTTAGCAATGAACTGTGCTGTCAATTCTGTTTACCTCAGTTTCTTGGCTATGCTGCATCCAAATGACTGACAGAGTCAAAATGTCAGTGTTCAAGAGTAGAGCCAAACCATTAACCTCAACTGGCCTTTTAACTGGTCTTTAAAAGTTGTTTTCCATTTGTATACTTTTCACTTAGTCAACTTTTCATTTCTGTGTTCCAGAGAAAAAGGGTGAGCTGTCAAATTGTAAGGGGGTTGATGTGTGTGCCTTTAGCCATCATTACCTGCAACCCATGTGGATAAGAAACATATACGTAAAATGCAAAAATACATAAAATGTTTTTTTCAATGCATTTGGAAGTGATTCCCCCCATAGATGTCTCTTACACACACACTTACCAATGACAAACAAATATCCGAACATTCTAATTTACACTGAGAAGCTAGGCTATAAAACCCTGATGGACCAAGAGATGCTGGGAAAACAAACAACCATGCCAATTATGTAAACAGACAGCCAATGGAAAAAACTGCAGTTCCTTATTGCCTCATAGTCAACATTCTGGCTAGAATAAACGGGTCATGTCAAGCACCATTTCTGGTGTTCATATCTTATCTGTCTTGGTCCAAGTCCTTTCATAAAGACAATCAAAGCTGCTTCATCATTGCACTTTGAATCACTAAACTATATGACAGTCTAAGCTAATGGCTGTTCAATGGTCTGAAGAAAAATTGCAGTATGGGGACAGGTGATGCAACTGCACTAGTTTTACAACCATGTGTGCAGGAAGGCCAAGATAATACAAACATGACTGAGCAAACATACAGCAACAATAAATGTAGCTTTTTCCAGTGGAAAGCAGTCCAAAGCCTTGCCCTTGGTCAAACTGCGCTTTGAGTCAGGTTGAGTCAGACTTGTCCAACAGGCTCTCTTCTAGGCCTGGCCCTGTATGAAGGGCAGTGGGATCATTGTTATGGCTCCAAGCTGGTCTACTGGTACAGACAGCAGAGAAGCAGACATCTGGCCCACACACCCTACAAGAAATGCGCCTGTTTAACATGTGTGTGAGAGATGTGGCAGTGGGGAACCAAGTCAAATACAAAGTGTTCACACAGACATCAACATAAAAACTCTCACTCTCCCCTCTTTCTCAGAGTTCTGGCAGGGTGGGACCGGGATCTGTCACCGAACCTATGATGAAAGGCAGAGCCCCAGTTCCACATTGAGCACTGTGCACATGTACAGTAAATAATTTCTTAAAAGTCAGTGGAGATCATCAGTTGTTATGGTTGCCAAAGGGTCATGCCTCACACCCTGTAGCACAGAATGAGTAATGGAAGACACTCCTGTCCTGGGTGTAGGAGTGTAGCAGACAGAGAAAATAGATCCTCGCCCGTCAGTATAAACCATGCTCCATTTGCCCGTCAGTGTAAACCACGGTCCATCTGTCTCCATTAAACTGTACTTGCTGTTGAATTGCACCTTTATCAACAGTTTAAACGACCAAATCCCTTCAGAAACAGTCAGACAAAAGACTTACCTTATTCATGACAAAAAAACGTTATACATAATATAAACTGTACTGAACTGTACTCTGTTGTACTGAAACGTGAGTTCAGAAGTGATCAGACATCTTACGGAGAGAAATATGTGAGAGATTATATACATGTGTGTGTGCTGAATGTGGGACAAATGCAGAGATGAGACACAGCAAAGCTGACCACGCCCATGGAGGGAGAGAGGGGAAAAAAAACCCAGGTGTTTGAAGCTTGGTTTACCCAGACAGAAGATCATGTGCACAGTGCAAAGACAATTGAGCTGATCGTAGCTCAGAGAGACTAAACTCAAGGACGAGAGGTGGTAAGAGTTTCCTGCCTGACCTCCTGATCCTGCTTTGATCGGCTCCTGGATACAATACCATAATACTCTTTCAGGCTCAAACAGAAACACACATGTCCACATATGAGACTGAAACAAGGATTTAAGAAAAAAAAAAGACGACATTTTTTATAAATTTTTATATCATCTAATGCCAGACTAAAGTTGAATTTGTGCATGCCTGCTCTGATGTGAATCATTTATCATGTATCTACTTTAATACACTTTAGTTATATTATTGTTTTAAACTCTTTTGTTATTGTTATGTTGTCAAGAAAGGAAACGTGTGGTTTTCAGTTGGTGGCTTAATAGAGAAGACCTAGTCTACAGGACATTGTATATCAGTTCCTCATGCAGATATACACTGACCTCATACATTGCCTCTCTAGAATCCAACTCGGGGAAATCTGTCATAGTGATGGAGGACTCTGATCCTTGCTGGAATGGTAATTGGAAGCCACTTTAAAATGTCCTGTTTATAATAAGGCTAAAGTTATAACAAGGTTAAAACAGCAATAAAGGAATGTAGATTCTCTGACAAAACTAGTTTAGAATAAATCTGTATTTTACGGGGGGTGGACAATATTGAAAGGTTATTCTTATTGTGCTAAAGTATTTTACAGTGCATATATTTATGAGCATGGTCCTGCCCAATAGCCCAAGATACAACTTACACAACTAATAAATCATTTTATGTTCTTTTTATTGCCTCTAAGTACAGAAAGGACGTTGTGAAGCTTTGAGGAAAAAATGGCCAATCCTAACAAAAAGTCCAGCCTCCCAGGTTGCCATTTTGTGGGCCTGGCTTGTCTATCAGCAGGGTGTGTTCGGCCTGTAAACAATGCCCCAGTGACGCTCAATAGCAGCACGCTGAGAGAGAGGGGCTGAGAGTGCACCCAGGTCCCATTACCTCATTACACACACTGTAACCGGATCCCACCTCAAGAGACCCTGTAGCTGTGCAGCAAGCAGCACAATCTGGGCATGCAAGGAGCTTCCACCATCTGCATCACCGCTCCCACAGCACAGCACTAGTCCCCAAACGGAGGTGAGGGCATGCACCTGTCACCTTCTTCTTCATTCAGATTAGTTCTAATATTCAAACCCCCACAGATGCCCACCATTAAAAAGCCTGATGCAAATGTTTAATGTAATGGGTCCGAGGGTCTGTTTGGGGGCAAAAATGACATCATGATGGTAATGACCGCAGAGGACAATTGAGCCTAATAGCCCATTCTGCAGCTGCACAGTTTCAGTATATTCTCTCTAGGCCTCGCTTTATTGGGTAGCAGGTGTGCGTAGGCCCTGAAGATACTGGTAAGCTCCTGAGGGACAGCAGAGATCCATGATTGCACATGAGCCATAAGAACAATTCACAGATCCTGCTCAGGCATCGCTAGTCTAAAGCATTTGTAACGGACCATCATGTTGCTTAAAGACTGCATGCTTCATTCACACATGACATCTCATTTTCAGAAACGAGATGTAGTCTTGTGTATATAAGTTTACATTAAGTCACAATATCGTCCTTCTGGAACACTGCAACACAGAGCACAACTGAACAGCGGCACACATACGGATCAACAATGAGGTTTTAAAAAAGGGAGGGGAGGGATTAACCTATATATCTATAAATATACCTCTAAATACTGTCATCCATATAAACATGAACATATGACCAAGATTGTCCATTAAATACTGCAGTTGGATCAGGCAGAGCAGTTCTTTAATGACTGTCTTTGAATAACACTTATTTAATTTCAGGATTTCCTGACAGATGTCCAACAAACCAAGACCTTTGGCATAGCAAGGAAAAATGTCATGCTTATCAAGCCCTTCTATAAACCATTTGTTATTTGGTCCCAAAAACAGCCCGGAGCCTGAAGGACAACAAGTTCAATAAACCAAAAAGTTCAATGTGCTGAACACATGTGCTACTAAGCTGTCGTCTGCAGCTAGGAACTTATTACGCATTATATTTGCATGCCATTTCCACTGGGTGAACACACTAGCCATGAAATATGAGGGCATAAGGAAAGATTGAGATTAAATAAAAAAGCCTTTTGGCTGGCTTTGTTAAAAGTGCACTGGCTGCCTCATCATAATCTTCCTGTTTTGCTTCCCATGGGATCTCTTGGCAAGCGCATCCAGTTACAGCACAATGCTTTTTTTTTACTAAGTTAAACCACCCTGGCTGGGAAACACATCATCGGCCGTCCTCTGGTCTGTGCGCTGCCCCACTTCACCAGTGAGAGAGCAGTAAGCAAACCCATTCACACCCTGCTGCTGCAATGACCTCACCACACACAGGCGGCCACAGAAGCCCAGAGTCAGCACAGCAGCCTCTCTCTCTCGGCACCACTCAGGAGGAGCAGCAGAGAGAGCAAGGACTTTGGAAATGCAAACACGGAGACAAGCACATCATGTGTGGTTGCCTAAATGAAGTGCTGCACGTTTAGGGTCATTAAATGAAACTAGCATGACACCAAGCATAAGCCCAAATTCCTGTGGCTGGACAAGATTATAAAAGTGGGGAAAAAGCACCATGTCACACAAAGTTATACACAACAGAATTGCAGTACAGAAGAATCTTTGCTTAAACAATTACTCACTGAATTTTCCGAGTAGGGGAAAAAAACCTGGTATGATGTCAAAACTTCCGTAACAGCCAACCAACCAAGCAGTCATGCAAATCACAGTAATAGTTGGGTTCATTCATCCTATATGCTGCAACCAAGGAGTCAGAGTTTAATAGTCCATTAAAAGAACAACAAACGAGGGGTGATTACAAAAAAACCATGAAGATACCAAGTCAGGCCTCACATGCTAATCTCAAAAATGATCTTAAAGCTAGGCATGAACAACACCACATCTGGAACACAAAGCATAAATGATTCCACACAGGGGCTAAGGCTACATGTCTCTTAATACAATTTCTCACTTCTAACAAAGGGTAATCTGCATAAATTCAGCATCACTGCATTTAAATGAAGCATCATCTTTGATCATCAGGTATGAACCACTGAATTTTTGACCCGAAAATTCTAACTGATCATTAATGCCATGTTTTGGCCAAAACAGATAAGAGACATCATAATTACTCAAAGAGACTTTTTTACTTGAATAAAAATACATTTCTCCTTATAATATTCTAGAAAAATGAAGTGATTTTTATTTGAATGATAAAATGGCCATATGGAGCAGCATTTTTTACTGTTAGCCATACGAGAACTAAAATAAGGGAGCTAAATTATCTATTGTAACTATCAGCTGTAATTCCAGTCTTAGACAGTTTTACCAGGAAATTCTATATTCCCCATAGACATATCGGGCACTGATTCCACTGTAAATCTACCATTTTGTTTGCCGTGTTTCGAGAGTTTCTGGTGTTTGCCTTATGGCATAATTAACTTTGCAATGGTGAGAACATTTAGGTAAGGGGTAAGGAGTAGCAGACTACCTATTAAATAAGTTAGCACCTTCAATGGCCTTCTCCACCCTCATCATTAAAAAGGCACCTGTAAAAACCAAGAGTGTGAACTCCAGTGTGGTCTGACACACTCCTCACTGACACGAAGGACCACCAATATCCTCAGGCTTGTTGCACCTGGTGATTACAAAGACTTTAAATGCCGGAGCTGCACAGCTCTGGGGGTGTCATAAGAGTGACTTAAAGTAAAGCAGGTCTGGAGGCCTTAGGGTATATTGCTTTTTCCAAAATGCTCCGTAAACGTCACCACTATCTAACAGTACCATGTATCCCCAAACCCACTGTATCCAAGAAAATCCTAATAAGATCCGGGAGCACAGTGCTTTGTGTCCTCAACAACACATTGAAAGCAAAGCAAATTAAAAAGAGACCAACAGGTTCTTCCAGTCTTAATGAAAAGAAGCAGAAGTAAGCTTCACTAATCTGTAAAGAGTATTTGGGTGATGGCTTTAAGACCTTAAGTCTGTAACGAGGATGATGACTGATAAGAGTTAGCTGAAACCTGGTGCTTCTTTAATTACTGAAGCCCTTAAGCACAACACCATCAGGGACCAGGAGTGTTTCCATCTGAAGTGAACAAAAGCACATAGCTTCAAATGCACTGATATCTTCTGGTCACAGTCCAGTTTGGAGACAAGTCATTTGTCTGTATCGCACAAAATATTGTCTCCGTCGTTTTATATCATTAAGATTTTTTCCCCCCACAATTTGAAGAAGCCAGCTTGGCGTTACTTTATGCACATAACTAATGGACCAATTAAACACTTTAAATCACTTAAATGGAAAATGAAAATTGCTGAATGAATTCTGGATACATTAACTTGCACTTAAGGTCAAGAATCTATTTTTCTTTTTCTGTAAAGTTGCTGTTTGATAGATATGTGGTATTGTTCCAGCTCCAAAGCGGATGATAAAAGACATCGATAGCACTGTGGTTTGACCAACTGCACTCTATCTTGTTCCTGAAGCTGGTCTCACTAATGAGAAAACCAATGCATAAAGTAATTACACTTAAATAGAGCAATTAACCCATCAGACTGATTGATCCAATTAAATTAAGAACCATTACAAACATATAATTGAAATATATCACGCACATGCATGAACTACGGAAATGGTTCAGTCAAAATGCCAAAGTCATCATGGTCAGATGCTTGGAACACTTGGCTCCCAGTGCCTGCATGTGTAGAGATCCTGCTAAGCTAAGTAAATGTTTATCTTTCATTTAATCGTACTGTTTTGCTGCTTTCAAAGGTCATACAGTAACTTGGTGTGGTAAAATAAACAGCTCTCTGTGGAGGAGCAACAAAGGCCGGGTTAAATCCCAAAGACGGCGTATTTCCTATCCTTTACCTAGTCACATTAATTCACCTCTTCTTTCCTGTTTACATATTCTGACCAATCTTACATCATCTGTGGAGCCTAGCTATTCCCTTCGGTCCGCTGGGGACTGGATTTTCCCCCAAATGGAATCTAACTTACATCTATTGTATAGTGTTTATGGCTGGAAGAGGTGGCAAATCTAAAATTAAAGTGAGTATTTAAATCTGTCTTTGAATCACGGCCTTAACTAATTTAGGTCTGTCCATCAAGCTAGGATTCACTCTCCAAGAAAGCTTTTTGACCTTCCAGCCATTCATGATTCTTGGATCACATACTCAAACAAATCCATGCAAATGTTGTAACTGAACCTTCTCCACAGTGTAACAAATATACAGCTGCCCTAATAGAAAAAGCCGCCTCTTGATACGATGCAGAAATTAAGCCAGTTAGACAGAGATTGTCTTCTGTGGTTCATAAGTACCATAAATAATCTTTGGCACAGATATACAGCCAATAGTTACAATAAAAAAACAAACAAAAAAAAAAAACACTGATAAAAAACTCCTGTCCTATTGGCAGTATTTACAGGTGTAGACTGATTCGCAACATTTTATTTAATGTTTGCTTCCACATAAGTTAGTACCAACCAGATGGTCTGACTAGAAGATTAAGATCAATTTATAGAGCATGTGCAAATAAGTCAGTTTCAATGAGAGTGCCAGAGATTTGGACTGGAACTAATCAAACCGACTTTAATCCATATCTCTCTTTCCCCATTAGAGTGTGTCCGCTCACTAAGGACACCAGACATCTGGATAAATAAAAGAAATTACTCACACAATGCTGTGATAAAGCAACGGTCAACTGATTGTGTTTGTTAGAACTTGGACATATTTGAACAAAGTGGACAGATTTCCAAACGTTAATGGTCTAACTGGCTTTAAATCATCTTTGCTAATATCACTAATGCTTGCTTAGCCAGCTCAGAGCAGTATAATCATGTTACCGATCATCTTTCCATTGATGCAGACTGGCGTCCCTCAGCAGGGGATTACAGACTTAAGACTTGCTCACATTCTGTCCAACATATTAAAACCTTAAAACAGAAAGCTTCAGCATTTCACTGAGTAGCTACAAATGACATGATCACATTAGTTCCTAACAACTCTATCAACATGACACCAGCGTGTTCAGCAGCTCAAGCCCACATGGCTTCTTTGCTTACTCTATCTGACTGCTGTTTATACCCAGATTACAAGGTGTTGACTATAAATACAGTTCAGCTCTTTGTGCAGGAGTTGTGTGGGAAAATCTACTTTTTAACAGAAGCACTAGATGAAATCAAGAATATACCAAACATTACTTTAAAGTACATTATAACACATAGAAAAACTGTCTAGTTGTAAGACTGAAATTACACAAAGTAAAAAAACCCGAGATCAATTTTCATGTCCAAATTTCAGACTATTTGATGAGAAATATTAAATTAACTAAGTTTTATGGATGCCTAATGAAAAATTGTAGCTGTACCACAGCAGTGTTGAAACCATAATTAAAATTTTTATAAGAAAGTGCACATCAGTAATGACAAGATATGAAACGAGGTAGACGTAATGTCACGTTACTTTCTTCATAGCTGATAACGGGTCTGGTTATGGCCTGTTGTACCTGCCTGCTGTAATGTTCAGGCCCTGGAGAACTGTAAATCCAGGCCTTCGCTTATAGTTCAAGAGCCATCTAAAAAGTTGTGCTTCCCAGACATGATGGCCAAAGCAGCTGTCTTGGATCAGCTCCGAGCCTGGCTATGGATCACATATGACCCTGACTTCAGTCTAAGAGGAGGTAAGACTGGAGCACATTGAGAAGACAGGGACTGTGACTGAGTGAGAAATGCTGAATGCCAGCATGCCAGAGGAAATGCTAGCCACAAGTTGGAAAACATGAACATGAGATAAAAGCTTGAAATGCTAGCATAAGAAATACAACTTCAAGCAAGAAATACAAAAGCCATGAAAGATGGAAACAAACAAATCTACACAGACATGGGTCTCTGTTTTGTTCAAGCAATGACCCCCCATGAATAAGAAAGACAATACAAACAACAGCAACCAACGGGGCTCTAAGCAAATACCCTGCCGGATCTTATAGTGTGGACAGGTTTTGGCAGAGGGCCACTGATCTTTCAGAGCACCAGTGTGTGTCTGCTGATTTTTATGGAAAGCGGAGGCTAATTGTACAAAGCAATCTGCTTTGTTTTGACTCTGGCAGACTTGTCAGTCTGCTGGCACCACTCTAGAGAAACAGATGGCCATTAGCCGGAGCGTGGCAGCAAAGTCCCTTCTCCCACCTACAACTGGACCCCATGTCTTAGAGGTCATGGGGCAGGGAGGGGCTTACTGCCTCAAACATTTGAATCAAATAGTTGTTACTGAAAACGTAAGTATTGCAACAGTATGAATTCCTACACATTTGTGTTTTATGAAAGCTGACAATGGTCACACCTGCTCCATTTGTTTACAACAATGTGGCAAGGTAACCATTATCTTTCAATGTTTTTGTTTGAATTCTCTCATTTTTGAAATAATAATGCTGCTAAAAATAATTTAGTTGTATTAGAGCAGACAGACAATCTAAAACATATTTAAGTGTTGGCCACACAAGAGAAAAATGCAGACCTTCACAGTGTACTTACAAATGCGACATTTCATTCATGGCCAGATGAAATGCGGCATCTCGCCGTTAAACAGTGAAGCATTGTTGTTCACGACTTCACACCGAGTTTGTGTCCTACACAATGCATTTGAACAGGCGGAACAAAAAGATTACTGGACTCACATGTGTGGGCTGAGCTCGTAGAAGTTCCTGTTGCGGTACTCCTCCACCTTGTCTGCTGTGTAGATGGGCAGGGACTTGTAGGGGTTCATAGAGATCACCACACTGCCAATGTATGTCTGCACATGATGGGAGTGGAAGAGGGATAGGGAGGAAAAACAAAAAAAGAAAGTCAGGAAGTAACCCTTGATCTATAGTCTATTAAAAAACTGGAGCCTATATCAGAGGCCAAAAGAGAATCGGATCCAGGACGAAAACAGTCTTGTGTTGTGCACGCAGCGTAAAATGTCACATAAGAGTGAAATACTGTATGGCTGCTTTCAGAGCTCAGGGCCCAAGATTTACCATTAATTAGAAGAGCAGACTACCAAAGTAACAATAAGAATGCACTGACAGACCAGGAACATTGTATGGAGGTGAGCAGAACTCTAAATCCACCAATGTTTTCCATCTGGGAATTATTATGGTATTGTTCAGGCACGCAGGGGCCCAAAAGCCCAAGCTCATAAGAACACAATAGAAAAATGTGTGGAATTCCAGGAGGCATCAGCAGAAACAAAATTAGTTACGAGGGAAGTGGTGTCAAAGTGATGGCTCAGGCGGCAGACAACTATTTACACAAACTCCTACAATGAGCAATAACAGGCCTAAAGTGATACAGGAATGACATGCCTTTAAAAAGACTCAAGCATACTAAATGTGTTACTTCTCCTTTTTGTTCTCCCATCACATGTTCAGATCTTGTTACTTGCCTGATAACATTTCCATTTATACCAAACTCTGAAAATAAAAAGGGTGTAGAGCGTTACTATGTTAGAGGTCTGAGCACAATATCTGATTTTGCAGGCCTCACCTACCTTCCATCACACTGACTGTTGCATAAGCCTCTCAGCTCAAGTGTTAGGACACTCTCACAGCAACACAGCCCACAATCTATTGTTGAGTGGACATGGGTGGCATAATGAGGCCTTTACAGAGAGAAAACTAAATAGGCGGTGTTGTATTTAGAAACATCGACAGCACCCATTGTGTATGTGCCAAATGATACCTGTGAAGGACATCACTGTATCCATACCGAATCCTATTCTTTCACAGAAGTGAAAGAAACACACCCAAACAAACCTTTCTACTTTCCATAAGGAAGGGCAGCAGCCTTTAAATTTTTTGAGGTTTTAAGATAATGATCATAATAGTACAAAGTGAACAAGAAGCAGCTATGAATGGATGACGCAGGAGAAAATTGGGGTTGTCATTGATCTTCACTTCCCAGCACCAGTGGGCTATTGTCTTTTAGTTACTGTTAATACTAGAACATAATGACGGCCATTTAAAAACCAACATTGTCCTTATCTATAAGTGAGATGCCTGACCAAAGTCTAGAGTTCAAGATAAATTCAAGGCCTCATACTTGCACCTCGATTACTTACTGACAGATATTACTTATTGACAATGATGCTGGATCTATGGCCATGGTCTATAACAGCTGAATGATTAGATAAGCTCTGAAATTCACCTGGCATGTTCAATGAAAAAAAAAGACCTTTCTTAATCTCACTGGTTTGAGTGTGAGATCAGATAAGAACAGCTGAGATAAAAGGAAAGGGGCAAGTTACTGCACAGACATGTCGTTACAGAGGTCAAACTTACAGGGCTTGCAAATAAAATATGAAATAAAGCTTTATCTGTATGACTCAGGCCATCTAATTACATCTAGGACTACTGGGTGACCAAACCAGGTCTTCATATGTTTTAGTCAGTGCATAGTTCAGTCAAGCAGAAGCTTTACGGCTTAGCAGCAAGTACAAGGTTGCTGACAGGATGTGTTCAAAGCTTTTCTGCAGCTGGACAACATTGGTAGTGGTGAGCCACTCCCTTTTTTCATAATTACAGAGAAAAGTTCTCATTATTTGTCTGTCATTGACGACATGGAAAACACTTAATATATGGTTTCCATCACTGGACTAAATGTCCATGGTTTAAACTTCACAGCATAATGTAAAGAAACCACCCAAAACCTGAAGTAGTGATTCTTAAATCTGTCACATAGACATAAGCATATCATTGTTTTTAAAAAGGCACTGTCCAAGCGCTGGCTCCTTTAGCTGTAGATAGTAATTCGATCCATCCGTGACTTCTGTAGCCAGGAGTTCGAGATAAGAGCATAATGGGCCTGGGTCTCTCTGGGTGTGTAGGATTGACCTTCCCCCCACTATAGAGGTAGCAAGCCATTAGGTGATAACAGATTCGGCAGTTAGCACTCGTTTCCAAGAGTGCTGAGCTGTTGTTAATGGCAAAAGGACTGGTGGCTGGTAGTCTCAGTCTCAGTCTCAGACGTCACGCCCACGGAACGTTGGCTAAACGTCTGATGCATATGGTACACTTAACTGGAATCACTTCAGGAATGTCGAAGTCGTC
>JBBPDB010000002.1:12389255-12399906 GCA_037974465.1 Brachypetersius altus
CAGGAATCTTGAAGTCGTCATCTGATTGGTTGAATTTTATCGGATTTCCGGGGGACGCGAGTGTCGCGTTTATTTTCAGTTCGCCGGGAAACAAAGCACAGACGTGTGATCCTACTGATTTACTCTGTGTTTTGATCAGATGTGGTAATGCGGATGCCATTGTTGTTATATGTGCACGAACAGATCAATGACTTACTGCTTGTTTTCTTATCCTTCTTTGATTTTCTATGCTGACTGACTTGTTGCACGCCGGACATTTCCACGCCCCGAAACGTGACACTGAATGAAATTGCGATTGGTTGTTTGACATGTTGGTCAAACGGCCTTATGGGTGGGCTTTGGCCAAAGAAAGCTGCTATGAATTCCAGACCTTCAGTCAGTCTGAAGGTCTGGCTACGTGAGACTAGGTGGCTGGTTTCATGCGAATTGGAGGAAGCACGTGCTAGCTCCACCCCCTTTGGTGACATCATGTGACAGATCATTTGTGATCTCATAGATTACTGTAAGGGATATTTCATTTACATATATTGCATGTAATATATGATGTTTTGCTTTTCCAGAATTTAACTCACTCAAAGTAGAACAGCTAGTTTAAACTGAAAAAAGTCTACCAGAAAGCCACAGACAGACTATTATAGGCAACACAAACTGGAACTTTTAGAGAACGATAAAGCAGAGGCTGTCCTATAAACTCACAAATCATTGAAAACCAGAGTCTACAGGCCTCAATTAAAAGCTACAATCTGAACACCATCCCAGAAAGAACAAGAGATGACAAGGAGGTCATTTGTTCCTCCCTTACTTATTGCACTCTGGATGTTCTGCTTCATTTAGAGCAGAACCTACATTCCAGGTCAGCCCAGTTCATTGATTGGCCTGGTCCTGTGGTCTCTCTTATATGTCTCTGCTTTCAACAAAGGGTCTAAATGAATGGGCTGTGCCAAGAAAGATGACAGAACAATGAAAGAATGCTAATTTATGTTCACTTCCTCTGCACTCTCCTATTTCACTTGACACTGTGCAACGTAAACATACTCGCACATAGTGAATGGGGCTAAACTTAGAGGCACCAATGTCATGTGGCAGACAGGAGGGGTGAGAGCTTGGGAACAAGCAGACATGATTACAAGACAAGACTCTTGGGACCTAATTTACTTTTCAGCATGTAAAGAATTCTGGTGCTTATTCAGTAATAAGTTGTATGAATCCTTGTAAAAAAAATAATGACATTGGATGAATCATATTCCAGCTTGTAGATAAATCTATCGTAATGCTGGCTATTCAACTTTTTGAACTCACATAGATCTCGTTGTGTTCGAATCGCTTGCGTAGATTCCCAATGAAGGTTTCTTCTGACAGGGGCTCAAGGAGGACCATGTCGCCCACTCCTATCATATTGTCGAGAAGTGAAGTCTTCACCTCCATTTTAGACATAATTGTTCCCTGCAGAGAAAAAAAGAAGAAAAAAAAACATCTGATGTTTATGCCAGTATGACCTGCAAACTCGATCACTCATGCCATTTCACTGCATACAAATGTGTTCCAAACACAGCAATGCATTGATCCTAGAGGCAATGCCCCCAGAGCTGGACAAGTTCTAAGCATGGGCAGTGCAAATACATTTATGGAACATGTTTGCACAGCGGCAGTTTTGGGCCACAGGGAACATTTCATTCAACCAGCCTATTTAGTTCACTATGAGCTTCAGAAAATCCATTGGGAATTACATAACGGAAAAAAACACACACAGAACCCTAGTCTTGATCCTTGCCTGCTCCCTAGACATTTAAGATTTTGAAATGAATCCACATTTTAATTTAACAAAGGCGACTAACTCAGTCTTGAGTGCAGATGGTAACAAAAGGCTTACATATTCCTTATGATAAAAACAGCAGTTATCTCACTATAAACCTTACACTGTAACCCAAAAGGACATAGAGAACCGAGGACACAAAGACACTGCTGGGGGTGGCAATTTTTCAATCTCTTTACTAGTCTCCTTTGGTCGCAAATCCTGGTACTATGTACAGGAGATAAAAGGAGGCGCCAGCTCCATTCATCGCTTTAACACCCAGCTTTACTGAACTGCTTGTGCACTAATGAAAGAGGGGCCATGTTGAAGTGACATGCTCATCACTTGTTTGACACCAGTTCTATAGTCTCTAAATCAGTACTGACGGAGCACAGTAAAACCTCACGCCAATGCTATGCTGATAAAACCTCTCAGAAACTGGAACTCCTTGTAGAAAAATAATCTTAACTTCATTGTGCAATAATGTAAATGCATTTTAACACACAAGTTAATATCCCAAGTTGTTCATGAAACAAAAACAATCTTTGCAGCTGGACATCATTACTGTCGCTACCGGGTTGTTGATCTTGGGAATACTGATATCACAAATGAGGCCATATGCACTTGAGCCTCAAACATGGTGTTTCTCACAGAGTGACCAAAACACCAAGTAACACTTACCCATACTTGTGACTGATCTAATGAACTATTCATTTAATCTAGGGCTGCACAAAGTGGACAGAACATTAGTATTGTGATTATACTGCTTCAAGACTTTCAATATTATATTAAAGGACCCATATCATCATTTTTCTTTAATTAAATAGGTTTGAAGAAAGTAAATGTTGACACTTTCTAACACAGGAAAAACTGATTTTGACTGCATAAAAAAAAAAAAGTAGATAAAATAAATAATCTGCATGAGAACACCTAACGAAAAAAGGAGCACCTTTACTAGTACCACACGGCCCTTTTGTATGTGTGTGTGTGTGAGTGTGAGTGTGAGTGTGAGTGTGTGAGTGTGAGTGTGTGAGAGAGAGAGAGAGAGAGAGAGAGAGAGAGAGTGTGTGCATCATGTCAAATCTGTCTAAAAGCAAAACTCACATGGACTTGGAGCATGTCTGTGAATGTTAGGGATTAGCAGATAGCATCAGCAGGGGGTCTGTTAAGAACGAACCAAAAGCTTAGGATTGGGGGGCTGGGTACTGTTATTGACACAACTGGCCCACACTCCAAACAGCTGCAACTGCCAAGGTGCTGCAGCATCATGGACAACCTGTTTTCAGCATCCTGAATTACTCTTCCATTAACGTGCCTCAACTTAATCTGCCATGTTAAATGACCACAGTCAAGACCAGGCTCAGTTTCACCACCAAACCACCCATATTGATTCCTTATTTATGCGCTGCTGAATGCTACTTCTTTCCCCACAAGACTTGTCACCCAGTCAAGGCAGCTGCAAATTATGCAAACGTGGAAAACGAAACCTTACATAATCAATACATTAACCTTTTCCACTCCAGTACACTTTTGATTATTGCTCCTTATCTGCTGTTAATGATTCATGAATGACAAACAAGCTCTGTCTCACAGCCACTCTGCTCTGTTTGAGCAAACTGTGAAAAACACTAATATCTGTGAGCCATAGTAGCAACTGTAGCTTAGCAATCAGGTGAAGAGACACAATCCAGAATCCAAGCCAGAGCTTCGAGGGCAACCACAGAAGCTTTAACGGCTCACAATTAAATGTTCATTTTTAGAAAAGGAACTGAAGACTCGAGAACTCCGAGAACCCTGACACACAGTTCAAGAGATCTGTAAGCCTTTTCTTTTCTTCAGCTCTGTATGCACAGAAAGGAAAAACAAATCCACCACTCAGACACTGAACCTCCAGCCTCAGAGAACATCAGTCTTAAAAAGAAAACACTTCCACAGGATACCGTCTTTACTTCATAGCGGCTGTTGTCCAGAAACAGGGTAGTGTCGAACCCCATTCCTTCTTTGCAGCGCTTTTGGTACTTGTTTGAGTCTAATCTCACACAGCATTGTTTTAAACCTTCAAAAAGGTTCTTCGTTAATTTTCCTTGAACATTTCTATCATTCATGGAGCTTCTCAGTCATCTTTTTTAACACATCATGCAAAGTAGAGAACGCATGGACTGCCTCAAATGAATAGCTTTCCAGCGTTTGGACACTACAAGTTTAAGGAGATGTTTGATTTACTGAATGGTGGCATTTAAATGTTTTGTTTCCCGTCACCACTTCTCATTTGCACAGTGTTTCTATTAAAACAATACATATTTGACTATGAATGTTGGTCGATTTTGCATAATTGTAAAGCCGACAGTGATAAACTGGGAGAAACCCCGATATTTTACATTTGTTAGTTTATTTATTTATTTATTTTCTCTTGTACAGATTGCATATTAGTGAACTAGATATAGAAAGAGAGACATATTCAAAACTAACCTGACAATGAATGGTCAATGAGAGATTCGACATAGTTGACATTGCTCCTGTAGCCTAGTAGCCCAGATACTGTTGGCACTGAAAGTCACCCAGTGAAGGGACTACTAGAGAAAGTGCTTGGGCACGTGCACAGATGCATCAGATGCATTAGAGGAAGAGTAGCTGAAATCTACAGATATAGTAGAGAGAGATTACCCTGCTTGGCCTGGAAAGTGGGCTGGGAATAGGCCTAGGCATCTTTAGAACTAGTGGCTAAAACTATAAAAAAAAAAAAAAAAAAAAGGATATATGTTCAAAACGCGATTTTTGAAACTGCACAATACGTTTCTTGCCAGATGCACTGAAAACACAAAAACGGTTCATCGATTAGCCTCTACTCAATAATATTTTTTCATTTCTAAACTGTTGTTTTTTCGCCCCACGCCATTCAGAAAGGTAATACAAACCCTTCTACTACACACTGGTGACAAGTCACATTCTCTGCCCCTGGCAATCCCAGTGTGTTTCAAAAGCCACATGCACTGGTCATGTATCAAAGGATTTATACAGACACACTGCCCCAGGTCATACATGACTTGTCATGACTGAATGTATTTGTGCTGCATCAAATAACGCTGGCATTGTTGAAATCAGTCCTCCTACTCATGCAAGACAGTTACTAATGCAAATCCCTCAGATTAAAGCAAGCTATTTTTAGCCAGGGCTACTTTTGCCCAAAAAATGAAGCCACCATGTGAGCCAAGGGCACTGATGCTATACCCATGGATTGCACTACCTTTGAAATGGCTTGTCTCCCAAACTCAGCAGCTGCCCTTAATTTCCTAAGCGCAACAAGAATAATATATAATTTAGAATTCCTGGAACTGGGCCATGTGCAATTTTCCACTTACGGGCTAGGTGAAGGAAAAAGTCCCCCTCTCTCACCCTTGAGCAAAATTTCCTTTTCCTCTCTGTTTCTGTCTCTCATTCGCATGACACTTCACAGCGGGACCTATATTTAGGTAGGGGGGAACTAGAGAAAATGGTGATAAAGAAGAAGTGTGTTCACCTTAAGCAGTTGCTTTCTGGTTAGGTAGTGTCCCTCACATTAAAAGTACAAGATCAGGTAGAGGTGGAACAGTTCAGCCTTCGATTTGTTTGGCTCAGTCCTCGGTTTCTGAGCCATCGTTCAGTTTGGAAAAAAATGTAGCCAGTAAACTTCAGCTTGATGCAAGATGCACAAAACACAAAGCAGAAGTATTTTTACAAAGAGTGAAACACTTTTACAATTTTCTCAGCTATAATAAGCTCTTGCATCACTCGCTGTGAAAGGAATGATCATATTTCCATTCCACAACAGACTTTTAGCTTGTCAGCTGATTACTCACTCGTGTGCATCATACATTGGTTGAGTCTAAAAAATGAACATACCATGTATTGGTCATGTCATGTTACTGTTACTGTTGCTTGAGCAGTTTACAATGATTGTGTCTCACCCAAAGTTTTCCTTTTGTTTCAGCTTTTACACCAATGGTGTTCTAAAATATGGTTTGCATGGAATTCACCATGATTCAAGCATATTCAACCTTGAGTGGAGTCCTGTGACTATCCTTTTCTGAGCACATTATGGATGTTACACTTTCCAACATCATTTAAAGATCACAGATGCTCTTACAGTTGTACTGTGTGAAACACATGACAAATGAACCTATAGTACCAGTGTTTCAATCTTTAACCTATACTGTATTGTTTCTATTTTTGAGAAAAAAATTTTCAATTAAAGTTTGACAGTCATTTTTAAAACATGGTATGGTTAGTTTATTTTTTTTGTCCATTTCAATTAAACCAATGTCAGTAAAAACAAATGTGACATCAGGTATTGTGATATGGTATACTGTTTTTGCCACATCAGCGGTACATTATCTTATTTTAGCTGGCTGGTGCCCTAAACAGATTCATGGAAAAAAGCCCTGCCTTGCAGTGGGCGACGCGGATGAAACAAATAAATGAAACTGCTGGCCATAATGGAGCTTAATTGAGTGCAAACCCCACAATGAAGTGCCAGCCAGACTGCATCCCAGCCTGCTGGCAACTGTGGTGATTACAAGTGGCTCCAAATGGAGCGGCAGAACCGGAGCTTTAGAAGGGCACTGCAGCTATTGTGGCTATACGTGAGGACTGGCAAGCCTGCTCAGTGACCTGAAACACTGCTATGTGAGCACGTTCCACTGCCAGGGTAAACTCTGAGAGCCTGACTTTTCCACTGTCCCATGGGTGCCTGACTCGACAGACTTGAATGCATCACTCAATCAAATCTCCTGCCCTCTTTTTTAACGCTGACAGAATATGATGACAATCTAAAATATTTCACCATGGAGTTCAACTCTGAAACCACCATGAGTCACGCACATGATTTTCATACTCAAGGACCACCTCATTTTCATGCAATGAAAAATGACATGGGACACTCCTATGGAAAATCCATGGTTTGGAACAATGGCTGTACAGATTACCTGGTTGCAAATCAAAAAGAAATTAAACATTAAACATTAAAGATCCAATTCTGGTTCTATAAGCTGAAACAAGTGACTCCCTGGGTCTAACAAACCTAGCCAAACTGTTAAGTTGAATCAGGTGTGTTTGAGGTGGGGGATGACCAAACTGCTGGACTTGAGATGGTAGTCTTTCTTACATCTTTGTTGGCCATATTTGTTTTTACAAGCTTGAGAGCTTCAGCTGTGAAAGTTTGAGAGTTTTCTCAGCTACATGCATGAACTCCTACCAGTACTATTCTTGGACTTTAAAGAACTGTCTTATTTGAGATCCCTAGCACTCTCTATTGTTTAGTGGGTGCTGATCCAGGTAGCACTATTATAAATGAAGAGCATGATCATGCATACAATTGCAGGTCAAACACTTTTTTTCAAGTCAATATTAGATGCTATGCTTAATATTTAAATGAGCGCTGGGGTGGAAAGCTGGTTCTCCTCAGTGGGACCACTCCTCCTGCTTGGCATCAGGCCCATGTTTACAGCAGCTCTTAGTCAGCCATGTGTTTGCCAATTGCAGATGAGTTTCACCCCCTGTAGAGCTTATAGACCCTATCTCCCAACTGCCACCTCCTGAGGGTCTCTGGAAAACAGGGCTAAACTGAGCCACCCACTTACAACCTTTCGGAACAGTGCCAGCAGCTTCAGCATAAATCACTCTCCGCTGCAACTACACTGACTTGCGCTGACGCATGGCGTGGTGCTGCACACACACACACACACACACACACAGTTTGGGATAAACCTGCAAGTCATGCAATTATGAGTGACATTTGCTTCTCCAAGACATTTCAATTGCTGCTGCAGCAATTGTTCTGTCCAATAATGTCATACGTGAACACACCACAGCACACAGTCGGAACAATGTGAAAGTCTTTGTCTGTATTTAACCCATTCACCAAAAGAAGCAGCAGACAGCCAGGAACACAGCGTCCAGGGAGCAGTGTGTGGGGACGGTATCTTGCTCAAGGGTACCTCAGTGGTGCCACTAGCAGTTCTAAGATTCGAACCTACTATCTTCTAGAGGGAACTTAAAAATGGTAATAAAAACACGTTGCAAAAACTCCACAACAAAAACTCCACAGAACACACTATATTTAAACAAACATTTCAACGCCACGTGCAGCACGATGCTCTGTTATCAGCTGTGATCTATAGTCCACCTTTCCAGAGAAGTGCACTATGTAGGTGCTGAGTGGGTGGACTAATGCCTGTAGCCTGACTGAGGATAGTGCTTTGCAACGTGACCAGCGCAAAAGCACACTGTTTTCTGCAGACTGGTTACAGTATGTGTCCTTTCCTTTAAAAACCCCACCAACTCTGAACGAGAAAACACAGCATGTTATTTTGCATGCATCTCTCAGTGTTTCTCAGTGTCACCCAACAACAGGCAAAGTAAAGCGTTCAACTGCGAAGACATTATAACAGGACGCTTCACCACCTGAGGGAAAGAAATGAATCCTAATATCCTGTTTTACTGTCTGTTCATTTCACCTACAACACCAGCATCTGTGACTGTGATTCTACTTGGCTAGAAAAAGCATTACACACAAGACCACTAAGGAACTTTGCTTTAAGTTTAGTGTTTTGTTTGTTTTTTTTTTAAATCAAGAGCTGACAGTAAGTTACAACACTAGAAAATAGTTTTCTTCGATAAGCACTTTCACATGCTGATATGGGTATGAAGCTATTTATGAAGTATAAAGAATAGTAGGATCTTTCAAGACATGAGAACACAACTAAACGTGAAATACTGAAAAAAAATGAACATTGTAGGTACAGGATTTGCAGGGTCCGTGAATAAAGCCGCCTTGAAAAGAGCTTAAGTCAAGATCAGGCTATAAAAATGAGTTGCCCCTCTCTAGAGCAGATCTTTCTGGGGCTGAGCAGAATTCGGCTCTAACTTTGAACTGGGCAGTCTCTCCTCCTCCTCCTCCCAGTTGAGAAGAAAGAGCTGGAAAGGTGGCTCTTTGTCTCAAACACCTCTGTGTATGCCTTGACTCAAAATACAACCTTCAAACTGACTACAAATATTTTACATTACTTTATTATGAAAGCAGAACGAAACATGATGCAACCTTGGTATATTTTACAACAAAGACTGCATTAAAGTGAAGCCCAGCATGTTTTTCTAATGAATGAACTGGTTTCTCTGTCATCGGTCCTGCAGAGGCTCTTCGCGGCAGGAGAGCTCACTGTTTAAACTTTCTACAAGTTTAGGTTGCACTTTCAACAACAACAAAGAAGAACATAAAGTTTGAATGAAAACACAAGTTACCTCGTTTTCAGAATGAAGCGTGCTCTTCAGTCCACTCCTGGAGTGAAAAACGACATCCACTTTTGTTGAGTCTGTAAATCTGAAGCGTGTCTCTCTGCTGTCCCAGGTCTGTTCCTCTCTCGTCTCTCCTCTGGCTCTCAGAGAGGCTCTGCTCTGAGATCAGTCGGGACTACGGCTCCACAGGCTCTGGGAGTGGCTCTAGATCCGACACGGAGCCATCCCACAGTGCTGATCTACCTCTCCCGAGTTCAAACCGCCCATCTTTCCCAAACTCTCTGCCTTACAATACTGTCAGCTGTCTTTATCCGATGGAGAGATTCTATTATCAACAGCGCCCTCGCGTGTCCACCTGATAAAACTACAGCAACCGGGCAACTGTGGGGTTCCACAAACAGTACATTTACTATAAAGTTTGCAGAATCAGTAATTAATTTTTTCTTGCTTGTTAAAGCTAATAACATTTAAAACATTTTTTAAAATAGTAAGCAAAGTTTATTTCAAAGTCTTTCAAAGACATGGTGTCACAAAGAATAAAAATAATTCAAGTATTAAAAAAAAAAAAAAAAAAAAAAGCCCAAAATCAAATTAAAAGTACATAGTCTAAAAGTTAATAACAAAAAAGTAACATAAAGGCTTCTTGTCTTTAATAACTACTGTCATGCTAAAGCAGTGTACGGACGTTTTATTTAAATAACAGAAATGTCAGATTTCTGTAAATTCTGGTAAATTCAGATGAATGTTAATGTTAATGGTTTATTGATGCATAGACAGGCCAGAGATGAACATTTATAAAATAATTTTGTCATCTATACATATAAGATAATACTTTATTAGTCCCCTATATTGTCATTTCAAAGCAAACGGATATCAGAACCAGCCTTTTATCAATTAAAGATCTTAATCTTTGTTTATCCAAGCTTAAAGTGGCTAAGACACAAACCAACATAAAATAAGACTAAAACTAAGACTAAAATAAAATATACTTTTATTTTATACTTTTATTATACTTTTATACTTGTATTACATACTTTTATCATATATACTTTTATTATATATACTTGTATGCATTTATTACATATTTGATCATATATACTTTTATCATATATCTTTCTATAATTTTTTTTACGTGCTTTTCAGAACACACTTTTGATCGTGTATGTACAGTCTCGCTGCTTCCAGCGTAGTAGGGCTTTTGTTGTGTGGTGGATTTTCTGTTGCACAGAGGAGCTTTTATTGTCTAGAGCAGTGGTCCCTAACGTTTATTTCGTCACGGTTCGGTTTAATATCAGAAACTATGTTCACGGCCCGGCCTTTAAGGAGTGGCAAATAAATATACGTATACGTATTTATGCAAATAAATGATACGCTTAAAAATGGCATATTTTAAAAATATAATAATGGGGGTATCTTTAAAATATAATAATAAACGTACATCCAATGTGTACTCACAGCTTTATTAACAGTATTTTCATAACAACGAGTCAACAACATAACACGGGTAACATTCACAGTATTTTTTCCTGTGCAGCCCGCGGACCGGTACCACATGACCCACGGCCCGGTACCGGTCCGCGGCCCGGGGCT
>JBBPDB010000002.1:12405918-12420051 GCA_037974465.1 Brachypetersius altus
TAAATGCAGAGGAAGAATTTCGTGCTGTTCACACTGTGTGCTGTGGTGTGTTCACGTATGACAAATGGTCACTTTCATAATATTTCATCTTTTAGGCTATTCATGAGTGGGGCCAAGTAAAATATTTTATTTTATATTGTGCATTGTTTGAATGCTAAATGAATATTTTTATTGTTTTGTAACAAATTATTAAATTAATTTAATAATTTAATAATAATTTCTTTTGGTGTTTTGGTTTTCGGTCAAGTGTTTCCTCATTTTTGATGTTTGGTTTCGGGCCAAAAAAAACATTTCGGTTCATCCCTACTGATAATGTTTCAGGCTTAATGTTTAAAAGAACACAGAAGAAGGGGTGAAGGGATTTTGACCATTTATCCGTTGCAGAGTCTTTGGTCTTTATTTGTGCTCTGTCTTCCTGAGCTCGACCCTCGGATTTCCAACGGATTTTAAGTGAGATTAATTGGTGGCTGCAGCGAAAGTTTGTTTATTTATTCATTTTGTGTGGATTTTGATGTGTTTTTGGATCATGGTACTGCAGGAATATCTAACCAGGACTTCGCGTCTTTCAACCTAACATTTCTGTAAGAGCTGCTTCCTGAGAACCCCTCTGGGTCAGTAGTTCCCAATCCCTGAGCAAGGGTTTTTTCAGGACACTGGCTGGGAACACAAAATGTTTTCCCACAAAATGTTGTTTTAACCATAATATTTAACAGAGACCTTGATATTTAGAAATAAACTACAAAATACATATAAGTCTCGAGGAGCTGGAGCATAATCGGCTAAGATTTAAGATAACTCTGAGAAAAACTGTCTGGTAAGTTGACATAATGGAAGTTATGGTTATTATGGTTCTGAAATCTCAAGTAGAAACACATGATCTTTAGTTCTTGTACATAATGCTGTGTTGATAGTCCCACTAGGAATCAAAAATAGACCCTTTCCAACATCCAGACATATTACACAGATGAGGCTGTAACAAATAAAGGTAGAAAAAAGTACAAAAGGCAGGCTTACCTCCTGTAGTTTAGCTAGGAGTTAAATATACTGCTGATTTGAGAAATGTAAGTGTAGTTGTGGTTCTCTAGATCATCCCTCCCTGCATATTTTAGTGATTACCTGCTTTAACATCATCATTTCAGCTCTGTAAGGGTTTGGTAATAGGCTGGGAATTGCAAGTCAGGGCTGAGGTTGGAGATCAATGCTCTAAAGCAAGCATTACCCAGCCTGTTGCTGGAGCTCCCTTTCCCAGGACATTATAGCGTTTCTCTTCACCAACAGACCCAGTCTACTGATTAGTTGTGTCTGTTGCAACATTCAGACTTCCAGCTGGAATTCTGAAACTTAAGAAATGGCCCCAAAGCATGGATTTGCTGTTTCTTGGAAATATAATGTTATAATGTAAAAGAATAATCTTGATGTGTGCTTCATCATTGTTTCACTGATCTAAATGCCAGAGCACTGATTTTTTTTGCCAGTCATTTGAGTCATGTATGAGTAGTTTATGACAAACTCAACTAGTTCTTTATGCAGTCACTTTAGTTTTGTGAAGTGGTTTAGCACATTCCCCATGTCTTACAAAACAGATATATATCAATACAGTCCACTGACTCCCCAGTGTCTTACTCAGTGAGGTCTGGGAATATGCTGTTTTGAAGTATCATCTTCAATACCCTTTTCTGACAAGCCATTATTTTATTATGCAGATGAGAGTACCAGAATCATTTTTCAACACACAACAAACAAACACCTTTTATTGCCTTTGACAGCCTTTTGGAGAGTAGAGATTGCTCAGACTTGTTCTCCTCCCCCTCTTGTCAAGGAATATGTAAAGCAGCGCTGCTGCTCCGTGGTGAAATGTGTGTGTGAGTGGTGATGCTAGAAGGAGTGCAAGGAGTGGTTTTAGTGGGAAATGTGACATGTGGGAAATTATTCTTGGCACTGGTCTCAAAGGCTGAGATTTTGTAATATCTTTTCTTGAGCTGGCCTTTAATGCCTGCGAGTGCCATAGTTGTGGCCAAAGAGACCACCACAGCCATTGATCTTTTTCCTGTTCTCCTCACAGAAAGAAAAATAACAAGCTGCTTGCCTTCTGACTTTATGGCACTTGGCCTACGCCGTTTTAATAAGTGGTTTGGCCAGTTATGACGCACACGTTCAAAAATACAGTTCACTGGCGTCTGTGGATCATTGTGACTTTGGGCTTTCTTTAATGGGGATGTGTGTTTCTCATAAAGATTGTTAACCCCTTTACAGCAGAAACTAATTAAATATGTTTAGGTGGTGAACTGCAGCAAGCGACGAATTGGTAGGCACACTTATTACATTTAAACCATTGCTTGGTTACATTGGTTGAAAAACTGATCGCCAACAAAAGGCCAAATGATGGGACATCTCTGTGAAAGAATGATGAAGTGGAATTTGATTGGTTGTTTGTATTTGTTTGATTTTGTAGATTTGTAGTTACATTAAAAACAAATAAGGTACAAAAACTCTCATAGAACTCACATATTTGGCTGGATTGGGATTTGTTGCCAAGAGAGCAATGACAAATGATTTATTTCCGTACCCAGCACATTATTTAATGCTCATGGTGTGGATACTGGTTGCTATCAGTCTTGAAAAAGCCATTTTTATTAGACTTAAAAGTATTATGAATTTATTATGAAAACATTTGTTTAACCCTCCGCATGTATACATTGTTTAGCTTCCAATTCTTATTATCTCTCGCATTATTTTCGCCTATAAGTTTAAATCGGTTTGTGTGTGCAATTCATGAAGCATCCACGTGGAGGCGCAGTGGATTTACTATTCGCAGGAAGTTCTGCGTTGATCCTGGTCCAAAGCAAAAGCTTTTAAAGCAATTGTTTGGAAGCCTGTCGGATGCTTAGCCGCGAAGCAGCAGACTATTACATTACTTAGTTCTGAATGCACAACTATGATGACAAATAAAATGAGAAATGTGTGATATTTACTGGTGCATTGGCCGTGTCTTGAAACTTATATTTAAGATTAAGTCCTTGAACCTGTCAGGATCAGACACTTACTCGGTTTAACTCTGACAGCTGCGCATATTGACCAGTTAGTCCTTAATTGAATGAAATGTAGTTAGTCAATGTGACATGGCTGTGGTGAAAGGAAGGCGCTGTGGGCTTGCTGTTAGCTGCATGACTGTTTGAGAGACGGGGTCTAATGCACAAGCAGCATAGACTGTATGTTCAAAGGTTTGTAGACACCTGCTGATGCTAAGTTTCTTTTGAGATGAAGGGTTGTTAATGAGGATGTTTGTCCTCTCTTTCTGTAATAACAGCCACTAAGCAGGTTTCGGGAACATTGGAACATTGCTATAAGGCTTTGACTGCATTCAGCCTCAAGTGTGATCATTAGTTCTGGTTCACAAACACCATTCCAGCCCATTCCAAAGGTATTAATCCAGATAACACAGTTTCACTGCCTCACAGGCCAGTGCTGGGGGGCTTTAATTCCCCTTTAGCTGATGCTTGGTTTTGGACACGGTGGCCTTTGGCTCATGCATGCTCCAGAGCATCACTTTATACTGACAATGCTTTTCTGGGCTGATCATATAAGCTGTGTGTGAAACTGAACATCTATCTTACAGCAGCTGAGTCACTAATTAGAAATACTGTCTGGATATATATTTGGACATATAGTGCATTGCCAGCTACAGTGATGTAGGCTTGGCCGTACTGGTTGTATTAGGGGAGATGTTTTGGTGCAGTGGTGTGAAAAGGAAGCAGACATGAGGAGGATTAACAGAGGGACTTCTGGGGTGTTTGGAGATGATGTTTCTGAATTGTTTCATCATAGGGCAAGTCTTTCTTTCTTTTTAAAAAATGAGAAATGCAGAATAAAGCTCCTCTATCAGACTTTGCTGCATAAAATTGCCAGATAACACTCAGGGGGCGACCTCCCTGAGATGTAGCAGTGCCACCGTCTTCATCTGTGAAATCTGTTGGATGAGCACCTATATTTAGACATTCTGGAGTGTACCAACAAAAATCATTATTTCATTTAACTTCAAATTGGTCTTGACTTGTGAAGCAAGCTGGCAATGTCAGTTTTTCTCTGGTCTATTCTTAGACGTGCATCATTATTTCGCAAAGACAGTGGAAAACTGAGCGCTCTGAGGAATACACAGGATTCAGTGGATGAGATTGTTACTGGAGATAAAGGAACACTCTGCTGTGTTACAGCTTAATCTCTGTCTGCTGTGTCTGAGTCATGTGCTTGATTACCACAGGCAAATATTTGGGGGGGGGGGGGGGATAGTAAAAGGTCAGAAAACCTGAAACCTCAAAGCCGACTCATAATAGAAAGCAATTGATTGTAACTTCTAGTTGTGGATAGTAACATTCATACATCTATAACATACATTTACTCAATCCAACTCACTCAAGTTAAATTAAGATGGATGTGTACTTTTATAATACTTTTAGTCTAAAGTATATTTGTGAAGAAGGATGTGTACCTTTTGCCCAGTTACATTTTGGTCATTGACCTTTTATGTTTTTTGGGGCATTTCATTAAGCAGCTGAACTGTTTTGCAATTGGTTTATAAAGTTTATCATCTTTTTTTATTTTAGTCCTATAGTGCATGTGGGAGGAGTTCTTTTTTTTTAAACTTTTTTATTATTTAAAATAATAATTTTTTTATTAATATAATTATTAGTTAATTCGTTCATTAATTTTCTGTTACTGCGCAATCCTTACGCAGGTACCTGGAGCCTATTTCAGGGTCAATAGGCACGAGGCAGGAACTCACCCTGGGCGGATTACCAGCCCACCACAGGGTGCACATACATACCCAGTTCCCCTGACGCACATGCTTTCGGACTGTGGGGGAAACCGTAGACCCCGGAAGAAAACCTACGCCACCATGAGGAGAATATACAGACTCCACACACACAAGGCCAGGACCCAGATTGGAATCCCCAACCCTGGAAGGTGTGAGGCAACAGTGCCACCATGGGCCCCCAATTATTAATATAATTAGTGTTATTAAATTCATGAAATATCACCAAGGTACCAATACACCACAATTCTCAAGATCCAGTTAAATACCTTAAATTAGGTTTTCCTGAGACAGGGCCATTTATACCTTTTCATGTCCTAATACCCTCAAATAGAAAAGTATATATTAACGGCTTTAAGACGGTGGTCAACATAACCAAAAACACATGACTGCAGTGGGATATGATACGAGATGCTGAAGACTTACCCTTGAAGGCAGCACCCAATTGAGAGTTCTTTTTCCCTTCTCTTGTGTGCGCATTCAATCCATGTGCAAATTGATCAGTCTTCCAGCACAACATCATTTTAAATATAAGACAACATTAAAATGAATGCTATGGTACTTTTGCCATATGTTTATGTACTTTGTAACTTGGAAACACGAGAGAAAAATATGACTGTTGCTTAATTGTGAATCGCAGTAATCTCATGTTTTGAACCAGAAACAGGTGTGTTTTCTCCTGGGTCTGTTAGTGTGTGTATGAGAAGCTAGCATAAATGCTAATAAGGCTCCAGGATGGCTGCTGATGGGGAAATGATCACGTTATCTACGAGTGCCAGCAGCCTGTCAGGTTGGCTTTGGCCTGCTGTCTGTGCTGCCATCCTCTCGCTCCTCCAGGACATCTGCTGTGCTCTGTGGCTATTCTGCATCTTAATACAGATCTGCAGCCCACTGGTAGCCTGTTTATATTAATTGCCCTCGCCTCCTTCGCTGTTTGCCACTGATTACACTCATTAATTTCAATTTCCCATGAGCCTCCTTTCTCCCCCCACTCTCTCCATGACATCAGTGCACGGACATTTGGAGGCCATTAGCGGCTGCTAATAGCAATGGTGACCATAGTATTGTTCTTGTGTTGGTGGCGGCCTGAGACCACTTTCTTTAGTCTGTATGCCCGCTCAGCCATGATCCCTTGCCATTTCTTTATCCTTGGTTATCATTTTAGGCAACTGTCAATGGCCAGATGATCAGTCATCGATGTGTTTTGTATTTTAAGTGTCTATACCTGTCCATTTATTAAATTTACCTATACTCTCTTCATAGTCAGCGAAGCATTCACAGTTCCACACCAATCACAACAGAGCAGTATTCTTGTACCTGAAGTGTATTTTGTGAATAAAGATGATTTTGTTTTTGGACAGGCTGGCTTTGTCACTATTATGGCCCAGGTTCAAAGATAAGGTTCAACCAACACTGGACGCGAATTTTGACAGAAACAGGCATGACAGGTAATGGGTACAGGCCTGATAAAGCTTAACCCTAAATGTCAGAAAGGCTGCGCAGGACTGCATGAACTTTATTGATGGAGACAGGTTGCTGATGTTTTTTTCAGTCTGTAGAAGTGCTCATAAGGCATGATCATTTTTCTTTGCTTTTCATTTTTCTCCCACTTTCCTCCTCCAGCCTTTACACGGCACAGCTGTGCAGCTCTCTCAGTCCCTATTTGTCACCTTGAATGTGGAGACATTCTGGGAAAACGAGTATGAAAGAGTGATTCATTTTACAGAAGTACCGTTACTGGCCTCATGAGGGTGACACTTCAGGGGTCAGTGCATTTTTGGCTTTTGGCAGAGGAAAACACTCCAGCCCCCCTGAAGCTTGACTTCCTATCAAAGTCCTAATCCAATTAGAGAATGCTCCGTTTTACACAGGAATGAAAATGGCAAAAGTCAATTTGCCAACTGAGACCTGTGTTACACACAGCTGTGTGTAGTTGTCTCTCTTAGTCGAAGAGGGAGTTAGGAGATGATTTCCCTTTGGCCCTTGACTTACCCAAGGGCCCTTATTGAAACAGCCACACTTTGCTGCTTTTACAAAGTCACACCAGCAGGTGAGCCAAACGGTTTCAGCTGTCTAAGTACCGTAATGCAGCATTCTCTTAGGGGCCTCTTGTCCTGCCTCGGGATGGGACTTGGTGAAGAAGGCACCAGGAGAAGGTCATATTGATTGATCAAACGTCCCCACACCGCACTGTTGTCTCCCTGAGGACTCCTACTGGTTGTTTGTGTGTTGGTAAAGAGCAGCCTGCTGCCGGCAGCCTTTGATAATTTGAACAGAGAGGAAATCGATAGCTACTGGGCTCAGCTTGTGCAGCTCCAGCTCCAGCTGCTAGCTGCGTGCCTCCGCTGGACCAGATAGAGCCGCTGCTGCTGACATCCAGGAATGCCTTCATTCATCCTCATCTTGCTGGGCCCCTGGGCATCGCCCCTTTTTATTTCCCCTGACACTCCTGCAAACTGAATTCCCAGCTTTAGAGAAGCAATGGAAAGAAATACATCTGTCAGTACGTCATCATGTGGGCCGCTTGGCAGTAGGGACCCAACAGAGATGTGTCAGCACTTTGGGATTTTTCCCCCAGCTCAGATAGTATGCACACACAAGATACACCCTGGCAAACAACATTATTTGCAAGTATGCTTGGAAGAGACTGGGGGAGACTTTTTTTTTTTTTTTTTTTAAATCATAGGCTAATTTTTGTGCATTTGGGCTATTCTAGTCTACATAGTAAGCAGTTCTCTCCCAAGCTCAGTTTTGTTAACACAGCAGTTTTAGGCTACTTATGGATTGCAAACTCACTCCTGGGATGACACTCCAAGTGTAAATAATTCAGCAGGTCCTTTGTTCAGAAGTATGGGGGAAGCAGCGTGGAGAACATTTTGCTCTTCTTTGAAACTCTGAAGATTTTAAGATCTTTGACACTAGATGCCAAAAAGCTCAAAAAGTCTGAACAAAGTGTGTTTTTTTTTTTTGCTCTGAAGAGGACTGAGGTGGAGTAGGCTCTCCAAACCACTCATGCAGGACTTATAACACGAATAACAAGACAAATAAGGACTGATTGTGTAAATCATTGCTTTCTTCCTTTATAAAATCTTTCATATATGAAAGTGCAAGTGGCTGTACCAACATGGTGCGTTCCAAATACATCACTATAGACACTCATAAAACCAGCGGTCTTGTGAATAAAAGTGCTTTGAATCACTGAGTAACAAAAACACATTTTGTGTTTGTAATGTTTGTAATGCTGGAGTGTGCATTTTTGCAGGGTTCTTTGTAACTGGTTACGGAAAATTGTCACACGATTCTGTCAGAGCTCCTAACATATGTGGCTTTTTGGGCTCATTTCCGTCTGTCACTGTTTGGGAGACATACTGGGCCTTTGCTCCCCAGACTGCCCTATCAGCAGATAAGCTGCAGGGTTGCAGATACAGTTCAGAACAAAGTGACGGAAAGTCTGGAGAGGACAGCTTCTTTTCTGTATGCCCAGCAGCAAGAGACCTCCACTTCAGTTACAGGAAATTGCAGCTTTTCTGCTGTTCTGCTGAATTAGGCTGAGCACTTAAAGAAGGAAACCAGAGGAACAAATCTGTGATGCGGGCCTTAATGTGAGACAATGTTCATTTAATTGGGAGTCCTTACAGAGTTTACATTATTAACCGCAGATAGCACACAAAGAAGAAATGAGTGGCGTTAGATATATGATAATCATAATAAAACAACCTGTTCTGTGTTTTGATAGACTGTTACCAGTTAAGATCTTGATTGTGATGCTCAAGAATAGATCCCACATGTACTTTTCTTCCCCCTTAAGGTCCTTTTATAAATATTTGATTAGCACTGATTGCTGTTTTATAGGCAAAGTACTAATGAAACAAAATACACTTTTTTAGTTAATTTATATCACATTGTCACACAGTGTTGGTTGTATTTGCACACAAACCGCTCCAGTCTTTACTAATTCATTTTTAAATTATCTGTGAGCTTCTGTGTGGTACACCTGAGAGCAGAACTGAACATGTAAAAGCAGTCTATTCATCAATGAAGGTTATGTATCAGTGTGGATTACGCTGTGACCTTAACTGTCACCTTAATTAGCCTTTGGTTGCATTACGTTTTTTTCTTCATATAAAAGTCATTTATCTTCATTTTTTCTTGCCTTTCTCCAGTTTGAGTAGTTCAGGGTGTTTAGTTAACTTTGTGAACTTGTGTAATTACAGCAAACTGTCTAAAACGATGTCCATCAATCAAATGATTCCACAAGGGTGCTGGGTTTCCGGGTGCTCTTCCGACATTCTTGTACCTTCATACCCTTAATGAACTGCTGTCAGAACAAAGAAACATACAAGAAATTCACTGGTTTTCTTTTGCAGGCACCAGAGGGCATGAGAGAAAACTGTCAAAAGGAGTGTAACCATCCCAAGGAGCTTCAAGGTGAGTATATTGTATGTCAAACTTTTTCAGATTGTGACTTAGAGTAGACCATATAAATGCAGTGATGCTGGCTCCATAGACACATTATTTGTAGTTGCTTTAAATCAATGTGTGAAATAAAGTCACCTGTTCTCAGACGGGCTGTAAATCTAGAGACATTAATGAAGTGAGTGTAATCAAAACATCAGCTTTATGCTCGATGCAGAGTGAAGGCTCCAAGTGCACTGACTGCTGCTGCAATTTAGAACTATTGATGGCATTTAGTGTAGCAACAGGTTCATTAAATTAAAGTGCTGTCGAGTGTGATGCTTGCTTAGTGCTGATAAAGTCCGGTGTGTGAGAGAATTGGAGGTGAGGATTTGTTGCAAGGCTCTGTCAGAGTCTCAGTCAATGGAAGCTGTTTAAGGAGCACATAGTATGAATACAAATAAGACAGACAGGTGACACTGGGTTGACAAAGGCATTCGAATGGTGTCCGGACACATACTCATTATAACTAGACTGGGGAGCAGTATTAGACGTTTTTTCTTCTGCTCTGGCTGTCTCCAGGATGTATCTCTTTGCATGTCATTACATAGAGAGGCAAGGTTTGTGTCAGCATTGTTGAAAGACCAGCCTGTCAGTCACTCTGAGTGGTGTCATGTTTTAAGTGGAGTGCAGCTGCTTCAATTTTCAGTGGTCAGCCTCAGTGGAAATCACACACCTGCAGGTCAATAGATGTGGCCAACGAGGGCCAACCCACTAACTACGGTCAACTTATCAGCAGTGTTGTGAGAATGCTTGCACATCAGAATAGCTGCAAGGCACCATTTTTTCTTCTTGCACTTCACAGTAAGGCACCTGCGGTTTCCCTCTTAACATTTTTTTCTTTTCATTTACTTTCAGGGAGTACCCAAAAGAATGTGGAATTAATCTGTTGCTTGTTCACCAATGAATCCAGTAGTTCCAGGCCATAGATCATGTACTTTTCAAACTGAACCTCACTGTACTTCCGAGCTTGCTGTGCTATTCTGGGACAGATGTATGACACTGTCCAGACCCACTAAACCTTCTAATAATGCACCAGAGACTGGCACTGGACTGGCAGCTTTGAGCTACTGAGCTGGAAGTAAATCTAGAGCAGTCTTTGCTATTTCTGCTGCCTTTAAAGCAAACGTGCGAGTGGCACGTCATTCACTGCTTTGTCTAGACGGGTCGACCACACATGGCGACATTGCTTCCAATCAGGGGCACTTACCATTAGTCTGCTTATACTTAAATGGGGGGAAAAGATGCGTATGTGGCACACATGTTCACCACACAGCTTGCAGAGAAAGCTCTTGTGGGTGAATGTGGGTGCTTAACAAACTCACTAAAATAACATCCAGTAAAAGGCATTTAATTGAGCTACTGGAGATGTAATGGGCATATGTGGACCCTATGCCTGAGAATATGCAGTGATACATTCCAGAAGACCTTTTGTTTTTTAGTGTGTACCATTCATAAATGTTGTTGTAAACTGTATGGTCCAACTAGCCAAAGAGCTAGCCTTATTACCAGACGTGAGCTTTACTTGAATGAGTTCAAAATGGGACATTGGATTTAGTGTCGTGAGCTAAAAAACATTGCTGTTCCAGTGTCAGAAGCCAATCAATTGTAACTGTCGTGTATAATTACCACTAGCACTAGCTTTTGTTTTCATTTGCCTGGCATCATCGATGCTGGCTTGGTCGTATTTTGAAAATCCTCTCATTCCAACAGCCATTTCATGAGCAATGTTGTTGTATTCTGAGAATGTATTATCAGATTTTAATAGCTGACATGCCATGACCACTGTGGCACAAAACAGTTATGTTTTAAGGGAGGAATAAACCATAACGGGCCTAATTGCACGTATATGTAACATGCCAGAGAAAATAGTATTTTCTTGGTAAATTTGCCAGGATTCAACATAGTTATTAAGGCCTAATTGTGGACCTTAAATGAGTTTTAATATTGCATTATATTTACTTTCTCATGACATATTTGTTCTAACAAGTATAAACATAGCTTTACCCTTTATTTAAAATGCAACTTCATAAAATATAATTTAGTGCAATTGCATTCCCTAACTAAAGGCACCAAGGTGTACTGAAAGATGTGTGGGGTGTAAATGCCTGTGGACTGTGAATGCTTAATATTACTAAGCTGCCGTGTGGAACCTTTGCATTAACTCCAAAGTAAAACATATACATTTAGAAAGCTTGCAACAATACACAAAACCAAAAAAGCAAGAACATAGCTTTTATTAAGGCTGTCTGATGAAGTTCACCTTTGCTCCATTCATCAAGATCATGGCCACCAGTGAACAGGTATCATTTGTGTGTTTAATAATAAGCACAGCAGTCACACTAGCATGGTGATGGCATGTTTGTGTGTTTGTGTGTGATGAGCGCATCAGACAAAGCAGTGTTGCTGATGATGTCATGTTCCTGGCTTCTGCTCTGCATGTACTCCGTTGAACAAGGTGTGTTTGCAATGTCTGCTGTGCTAGTGTCAGTTCAGGCATGTATACATACAAGATGATCAAGCTGAGGTGTGGATAGGTAGAGGAAATGTTTTTCCCCCTACCGTGAGTGTGTGTGAGTGTGTGTGAGTGTGTGTGAGTGTGTGTGAGTGTGTGATCAGGTAGACCAATGTGTGTATTTACAGAAAAGAAAAGAGTGCAGTATTAGCCTTGCTGTCTTCCTCTCTGTTATTCTGCAACAGAGAAAGAGAGAGAAAGGTTAGAGTCTCTTAGTGCCAGTCTCTTGTCATGAGAAGAATTAGACTCTCACAGATTTTTCTGTGTGGTTAATTGAGGTGATAGATATTCTTGACATTTATCTAAGCACTGCTGAGAAGATTAAGACATATTTTGTTCTCATGCCTCGTCCAAATTAGACGAGGTCACTTTCTGGGGTCCTTTTAATTTGCCTATGCAATTAATAATACCTTAATTCTGCCCCATATCTCTGGCTGTAAAGCTCTTTTTTTCCCCCAAGTAGGAGATAACACGAGCACTCCTCTCTGTGCTGTTTGCTTGAAATTAGACTAATCTCTTTCAAGTTCACCCTCTGGGTGTACACTTCTCTCTCTCTCTCTTGCTTCCTCTCTCATCCAGCCCTACTGAAAATGAACAGCGAGTGGAATAAATAAAAAGGTTACCTTCCACTGTGTTTCATCCCAAGCTGTCTGTGGATTTAATTATTCATGTCGCATTTACCTGATATCCTTTTTGATTATTCAAGAGCAAGAGAGTAATCAATTATAGTACAGACTGTCACCAGTTTAAGTGAGAGTTAAGTTCAATTAAACATGACCGCAGTGGTGACCCCGTGTTTTCAGTCGAGATGAAATGGAGCCACGCTCTCCTATGGATGCAAGCCGATTTCTTCAGGGAAGCAAACCCACTTTTTAGTGTTCTCTTTGAAACCGTATGAGTCACCACAGAAATTCTGTCCGCTTTCATCTCTGCGTGACCATCTCTGTGCAGCGCTGCTGAAAACTGCAGTTTCTTCCCAACTCAAATGCATTGCACTATCAGCTGCTCTATAACAACCACTGATTCACCCCATATAATACACTGAAACAGCCCATCAGCATTATTTTGCATGTGGGCTAATTTCTGGGATTAAATTCCACTGCTGGCTGATAGAGGTCTACGATGGAGATAGAAGGTTTAGATAGTTAATGCCCTGTGTCGTGTGGTTCAGCTCTCTTAAATGATATCCTGGCGTGCAGGAACTGTGTAGTTATCCGGGTCTGGATCTGAGGATGGATAATTCACTTATCAGATTGCCTCTGATGGGGGATTGTACATGGCTCATGACAAACTTCAAAGTGCCGCTGTGATCTTGAAGCTGAGGACGTATATATTGGAGTAAACAGACCGGGCTGAAAGAAGCTCTGGCCCCAGTTCAACTCTGCTGGCAAGTCAGAGGGCTAGTCAGCTACTTCAATATTTATTGATATATTCATTAGTTTAATTCATCACAAGATTTCATATTTGCAGCACTGGGAAACAGTCCCTTCCAAATATATTGGGGGAGTTCATGACTGTAACTGACTCAAAAGCAGTGGTGGTCGTCTTCATACAGGACTGAACATGCTGCAGGAGATTGTCTTGACGTAACTATTAAATATAACTTGGCATAAACCGATTTAATGGTCTCAGTCTACAGATTTAACCTCTCTCTTGATTTTTCCTCCTGGGCATATTTAAAGGGCATGGTTTTCACAACCAAAGTCCAGTATGTGGAATGTTTGAATAAATGCATTATGGATGGATCTGCTTGCATTAGGTGTGCTGCAGCATGTTTATAGCACCTGGGAAAGGGGTGTCAGTCTCTGGCTGAAAATAGATAGGTTATAAAGGTCAACACTATATTCTTAATTTCATTAATTTCACTGCACATTCCTACTCGCCTAAAATAGTGGCCTCCTTAAACATTGGTGTAATACTTAGGAAGGGCTGATAGTTTGATTTGAGTGTGTTGGAGTGAGGGAAAATACAAAAATGTGCAGGGAAGGGCATACCTTATGACTAATACTGGGAATAACTGATCTAATAAATAGTCATAATGGTCAGATCAGTCTAACATTATGGGCCATACAGATTTGAATGGTTCCTTATAATTCATCCTACAGTGCAGCAGTGGACCTTTTGAATGTTTTCAGGATGTTCCATCATCAGAATATCAGAACAGTGTGTTTTTAAGTCTCTGTTCTCTTTTTGGTGCACTATTAACATAAGGTATGTATGTATGTATAATATACCTCAAAAGTCAGTGATCAATCTCAAAAGCAGTCCAAATGTTGTTTACATTTACATTTACGGCATTTAGCTGACGCTCTTATCCAGAGTGACGTACATCAGTGCTTAAGAAGTCCACAAC
>JBBPDB010000002.1:12420751-12441337 GCA_037974465.1 Brachypetersius altus
ATTTTTTTTTTTTTTTTTTGAGAAATAAGTAAGTAGTAGGAAAGAGACATAGTTAGTCGCCGAAGTGCTCCTTGAAGCTCCTTGTTGTCACTAATGCAATATAATGAAATTAAAAACAAATCAGTTACTGGCTAAAACCTTTCAACAATCGGAATTTTACTTTATGTAAATCAAAATTAGAGTCTTTCCACTCCAGAGCTGAAAACCATATTGTCTGTCATTGCTGTAGCTAGCCTGCTTTTGCATTCCATATTCACAGTCAGAATCTTATTTTTGTCTTTGATGTGCAATTATCTAGCAGTTGGACATTTTTCGCGTAATGAGGGCTTGTCTTCTCCTCTCTCTTCCTCTACCATCATTTATCCATCACAGCCTGCAGCTGCATCATCTGCTATTGTCTCTCTCACCTGTACTATGATTTATTGAATGTGCCAAAATGCCATATTATTATAATTAACCAGTACCTTTCTCTCTCCATCACTGAGAAAGCAGCTCTGGCACTCTAGAACTGAACTTCTCTGCCACTCATGCATGTCAAGTCATTAATTATGCTGTCAGGCTGAGAGGCTGAGGCTCTTCCACTCCTGCCCAAATGATAGCCGTGGAAGGACGTGCAGGATTGCAGAGGGTGACCCCGACTCCACGCAAGCCTTGGCAGGGTACAGGCAAGGACACTCATTAAGGTGCATATTTCAAATGGCTTCTCGCACCCGACAGCAGCACTCATTATCACCGTCAGAATGTGTGAGAATATGCGGCAGCCACTCTGCCTTGAGAGACCCTCCGCTGCATCCCAACTTATTATATGCATTCTCATGCTAGCAGAGAGTAACATCTGTCACAAGCACCAAAAAAAAGAGTAAAATGCTGGAATACCAATACTTTTTATTTCAATATTTAAGGTAAAATTAAACATACATGGAAAAAAGAACATGGCCTTTAAAATACTGATTTGTATTGTATGTAGGGAAAAACATATTTATTTACTAGTAAAATAATTACTAACAGAACATGTGATGCAGAACATGTGATGGGACAGAAGCACCAGTTTTGGTTCCCCTTAAGAACCTTCTAATGGATGAATCTTCAAAGAAACGATTTTTGGTCTATTAGATATGTGGGTATGAGGAAACTGTTAAGGTGTAGATTGACCTTTCATATTATGTGAAGGTTCATTAAGCAGATTTCTTTTTCAAACATTATTTTAAGAAGCAAAAGTTATAACATCTCTCAGTTTGTTCATTGTGTATTTCTCAGTTCATGTAATTTTTAAACTGATCATGTAAATGCAAAATGCAAAGTCACCAGTTTTACTGACTATTCTTTTATATTATCATTTTGTACCTATTCCTTTAATTAAACTGCTTTAATTAGGCTTTTGACACACATTTATTGTGGATTTTTTGAATACTTGTCACTACTACATTTGATAGCGTGGTAAAGTGGAATAGGTTTACATTTACATTTACGGCATTTATCAGACGCTTTTATCCAAAGCGACTTCCATTCACTACCTAATGTGACAGTCTCCCTGGAGCAACTTGGGGTTAAGGGTCTTGCTCAGGGACCCAGTGGTGGTGCTGTAGGCAGGATTCGAACTAAATTGCAGTACAGTGAGTCTTGTTGGAATTCACCCGAGCTGTGTGTGATGATTGAGAATGACAGCATCTATATCTGTGCAGTAAGGTGTAAAGGTGTTTCCGTGTGTTTGACTCCCCTATGACACATTGTTTAACGTCGTGAGTAGTGACACATTTCCCATATCTTGGTCTAAATCACTCACTGACACATGAATCACGGGAAACTTTTTGCTGGGTATCTCTAAATACCTTTCTCATGACTCGGCAGGTGCTAGAGAGGGAGGGAGTGGATTGAGAGAGTGGGAGTGTATTATATTCTCAGATGGCAATAGGAACTGGGCAAGGCCTAGTGTAGCTCTGTAACTGGAGTTATGCTAGTTGTAGCCTTAGCTACTGAGCAGCTCAGCATAGGGTATGAGAGAGAACTAGGACCTGATGGTTAATGGGAGGGTAGGTGAGGTTAGTGACTTGCATCTTTTACAGAATTGAACAAAAGAGACCTCAGACAGGCAGACAGGAGTTACACTCGCTCCCTTCCTCTCCCTCTTGCTCTTTCATCTGTCTCTCTGGCTGAGAGTACCACCCAGCTCCTCCATGCTTTTAGCTCAGACATCCCAGCAGTCTGGAGTCCTTTCAGATATACTCCCGTCTGTTTTGATGTTGTGGTGGTTTTGTGAACCGTACCAGTTTCCTGCAGCCAAAACATAAATTTGTCATTGTGCTCGGCCCCTGTGAAAGCTAATTGGAATAAATCAGCCGTGACCACTTAGGGGGGGTGATTGTGATCGTGGAGGGAGGGCACAAATGGAACAGAGTAATTAGTTGACTGTGCAGTGTTGCTCACCTGAAGGTTTATTTTTTTTGTTTTTGCAGATTTGGACACGTCGGACTGCTAAGTAAGTATTTGCACGCAAACTAGTGATATTTGATCCCCCTCAGTGTCAAGTGCTTCCATAACTTTAAAATTTAAATAGGAAGAAACTCTCCAGTGGCTTTCAGCTGGCAGTTTGATTCAGATTTTATTATCCGCAATGGTTCTATAATAAGCAGGAACTGTCCTTTCGGATTAGCCATGCTTGGCAGTGTTGCATGCCCCCCCCCCCAACCCTCACTTAACGGAGGGAAATGGAAGCTCCCTGTGCCAGACTCTCTCCTGGTGAGGCGGCAGTACATGCAGGAGAGCAGAAGAGCAAGCACACAGCCTTAACCCCCCTAGGCCTACTGTGCCGCCTAGCCTGCATGTTCTGGTCTGCAGCTGCACTGGAAAGAAGAGCAGCAAAAGACATAGCACAGGATCAGGTGATGAGATGAGCATCACATGCCTATTGCAGCTCCAGAGAGACAATGACCATGCATCGAAGACCTCATGAATCTCAGTGACAGAAATAGCTTCAGCTTCTAGAAAAGATGAGTTTTTCAGCTTGCTCAGTAAATGCTCTCAGTGTAGTTTTGACTAAGTTAGAAATCTGGTACTTAAATTTGTGGATAACATCCAGAAATAATAAATAGGGGTGTAATGTTACTCATTTTACTTTGTTCCCAAATGTCTTGATGCTGATCTCTAATTATACACACTGCATGGATTTGGTTTGGCTCGAAACAAAAGATTACAATGCAACAGAGGCCTGGTTTTAATCATTTTTATTGGCTTCCAATAAGTATGACAAATGAGAGACACTCAGAAGAAACTGAAGGCCATACTGAGTTTTACATTTTGATATACTGTTTTTAATTGTCACATTTTAGATTGTGTCACAGTTTAAATCATGCTTAAATGAGCTATATTTATTAATTCCCCAAAGGTTCACATATGAAATGTGTGTGTTCATGTACAAAAACAAGCATAACTGATAATCTATTTTCTAACCTTTGCCTATCAGAATTCAGCTAGATTTAATCAGAAGTAAAGTTGTTCCTGTCTATTTCAGATAATGTATTAATTGACCTCTGTTCTGACAGGCAGCTCTGTATTGAGTCTCATTTCAAAGAGCATTCCAGGCGGAAAACACTCTTTATAGCTTCAGTGGGAATGGGTAGGGGTAACTTGCTGTAGGCAAACATGTAAATGTTTTTAATTGGTTGCTGGTGGCCTAGAGGTTAGGGAGGTTAGGGAGGTTAGGGTGATCAGAAGGTAGTGTGTTTGAATCCCAGGACTGCTAGTGGCACCTCTGAGGTGCCTTTGAGTAAGGTACCATCTCCACACACAGCTCTCCAGGCACTGTGTTCCTGTGTGCTGGCTGCTTCACTTGGTAAGTGGGTTAAATGCAGAAGCTGAATTTTGGACTGTTCACACTGTGTGCTGTGGTGTATTCATGTATGACAAACTGTCACTTTATACTTTTACTTATATCGAACTGTCTTATTTCAAAAAAGTGAGGAAAATGAATTGTCCCATGATCTGATGCATTAATCTTTGATTATGTTCATTTAATCATGATACTGTAGTAGCCATCTTGGTAAAATCATCTAGTCGGTATGTACCCTGTTTGTGTTTTCTTTGGTGCTGCTCACCACCGCATGATCTGATCCCCAGGGAGATAATGTCAGTAAGCACAGAGTGAATTTATAGCTTGTGCAGATCAATGCATATGATGTGGTACACACCGCACCAATCAAATCCTCATACATGTGTCTTCCCATTTTCCAGCTGTAGATTTTTGTTGGCCATTTTTCAATGAAAAATTTGCATTTGATATGATGATTTATATAATTACTAGAGGTGGGCATAGATTAATTTTTTTAACGCCGTTAATCTAATTTTTTTAACGCCGTTAGTCTTGGCGTTAACGGCGATAACCCTCCCCCCCGAGACAGAGAGACCCAGACAAGTTTAAAACGTGCGTGAACCGGACAAGTCACTGAAATATCAAGGTGAAATTCATCATAGCTGGCGTAGTATAGACCCCGCGATAAGAATCTCGTGCCGTTAACGCGCGTTAACGCCGTTATCAGCCCAGCACTAATAATTACTTTGTATAAGACAGAATGATGATGGCTTCTTTCCAATGGAATGAAGCCAGAACTACTGCAGAGTTCCTGATCTCCGTTTTTAGAGTAAGCATTGCTTTTATGTGCAGTTTAGTGTTTTCCTTGCTCTAACACATCTGGTTCACTTGAATTACTTACAAGCACATGAACTACTTAATAATTGGTTAATTACCGAATGAGATTTGTCAGAGAAGTTAAAAATCAAAACTGTATAACGAGTGCTGTGCAGATTGAACTCAAGGACTGAACTCATTTAATGTGCTGCAGAAATGAATGCAGTCCACTCAGGTCTCCCTAGCTAGAGCAAAGTAATACATGCCACGACTGGATGAAACGCACTGAAACTGCGACTTTGGGCCATATGTTACAAGGATTAGAGACTGTAAGAAGTAAACAGTTATTTTTAAATAGCTTGAAAACGAATGGCCTTTCACACAAAAATTGCAAGTCAATGTTGTGTATATGGAATGAAATCACAGGCATAAAATTCATAAAGAAGGAGACATATTCCTTTACCGCTGAGTTTGGTTCTGGCCGTTCTTCTGCATATAAACATTAGTGCTACACAGATGTACACAGTGTAGGATTGCTGAGTGGTAATAATAGCTGTCCTGAATTCAGGCCAGCCTGAAATTCTGTTTCTCCTACGGAGTTGAATAGCCGCAGGCTGGGCTGGTGCTGATATATAGAATATTCAGTGAAGAATAGCTCTAGGTGGACGAGACTGAAAACCACACAGGAGAAACAACTGCCTCACTATAAGAAAAAGCTCTAAAATGGCACCAGAACTGTGCTTTTTCCAGTCAGGTGGAATCCTGTAGGTCCCTGAGTTTACGGGGCATTACATTGCACGGGGTGTTGAACTCAAATGAAGCATAAAGGTTTCTTAATGAAGAGCTTTGGGGCACATTTGATCAGAGTTGAATGTGGAGATGGTACAGTTTGAGACATTTGGCCTTCCAAACGCACACACAGACACACGCGCGTGCACAAATATACACACACATATACACACGTATACCAACTCGAACTTTAATACTGTTTAGAACTGAGTTCTGTGCCTTCTCATTGACCTCACTATATCCTCCATGACGAATGTGATATATGCGTGCATAGGAAGATCGGCTCCAAATCTGCAATGGGTTCAGAGACTTAGAGCTGCTCTCTTTATACTGTGTGCCAAATCCACCTACTGCTGCTTTAAGAGTGTGGATGAGTCACGTAAACAGAGCCACTCTCCAGGCTGGGTTATATCACTCACTGCTTCAAGAGTGCTTTTCCATGGCTTTCTCTTCATGTGACAATCCAAGCTGTGCACTGATGATACTGCAAAGTGTCACAAATATATCAACATGATCCCATAGCTTATTATAAACACACAGGCTTTGTTGTTCACTGTCGACTAGTTATGAAACATATTTCTTTCAGGACCTCAAGCAGCAGATTAAGCTTCTTATGGCTCAGTAAAGCAGCTGACGTCTCCCTGTGTTTGCCTTTCAAACTTGCATTTTTTTCTCTTTTTTCTTAAGCAGAAGTGCGATGGATAAACGTCAAAAGGGGGGGGGACTGGACTGCACAAAAGGCCCATACATTTGGTGCAAAATCCTGCTATGCCGGACTCTTTGAGGTATATACTTTAAGGCAGAAAACAGGCATTTGAAGGCTCTGGGCAGGACATGGAGGGACACAGTTGGCAGAGACACTGGGCAAGCACGCCCGGTTTGGACGGTGTGCAATGTGTTTTTGAGTCAAAGCGCCCTCAGCTTTACTGCATTATTAAATGGCCCGTGCATAATTCAGAGCATTCCATATCAAACAAATATTTTGCAACTTGCACCCATGGAATAGGGGAAAGAATCTGCAGACCTATGAAGAGACAGGGCCAGTTAAATGCTGTTATTTTCCCTGCTCTTTCTGCAGTACAGTGACTGAGCAGTGGTTTCTCCCTGGGGACTGAGAGCATGATGTAAGCATCTCCCGCATACCTGCCTTGCATTAAACTTTGAAGATAAAGAAAGACGGAAGCCCTGCATGCTGCTGTCATATAGCATGAAAAAACTCATCTGTAGATTATCATTGACTGAAAGGGGTCTCTCTCTCTCTGTCTCTCTCTCTCTCTCTCTCTCTCTCACGCGCTCTCTCTGTTTTTTCTCTCTCTTTCTGGGTCTCTCTCTGCACCTTTATCTCTGCTCGCTCTTCCTCTCTCTCCCTCTATTTCTGTCTCTCTGCAGCTCTCTCTCTCTCTGTGTCCTCTTATTAGGCCATGACTTGTGTGCACATGTTATTCATGCCTTGCTGCACAATTTAAGGAGGACACAAGGAAGATTATCACACACACACAAACACAAAAATGCTTACAAATAGAAAATGAAAAATCCTTTTGGACACTGAATTCATACTTAAATAATGGCTGGTTTACTGTTTATCTGAGTAAACTGAGGCTAAATGTGTGAATTCATCTGCTCTAGTTTGTTGCCACTATTTCGAAACTTTACACAAACATTAGAAGCAAATATTTACAACCTTAAACTGTTGAATCTAGCTCACTGTTTGAAAGTTAGTCATTCATACTTTCTTGCATGCAGTAAAGTTTGCTGCCTCTTGTGGGTGATCTCGCCTATCTTTTGAAAGGCAGACGTTTTTTTTTTGTTGGTCCATGATTTATACATCCACCTTACTTGCTTCTGTGTGCACGTGACTCCTGCATTTTTAAAGGCTGGGTAGTGAGGGATTTTCTGTCATGCTCTCTTGCTTTGTTTCCGATCACGCAAGGTACTGCTATCCCACATACGGGAACACTGTGAACCAGAACCACGCCCTCCATCAGCTCACACTCAGATGCCGGGACACAGAATGTACCACTACTTGCACATTAGACACACACGCACGCACGCAATCATACTTTCTAAAGTTTCAGCAGTGTTGATGCTCATCCATACAAGTACTGTAGCTCCCCCAGGCTTATCTCATATTTTAAATTTAACCTAAAGAACCTAAAGAAGTGAGTGTTCCTAAACATGTACTAGAAGTGGGTTACATTAGAGAGTTAATACAGAGAATTCATTATGGAATTCTTAGCGCCTCTCTTTCTTGTTTTCTTTCACTACAGTATTTAAATGCACATAATAATCACATTAAGGAATACATTTAAAAGTATAACCTTTACATATCTTATTGGTTCTGAAGTGAGAATAAATATATCATACATTTCTGCACATTTTAATGTACCAACTACCTGTGAAAATATTTTATTTTTTGTTTTTTAATATGTTAAACTCAGCAAATAAATACAAAAAGTGCTGTAATTATGCGTGTAACTTATTTTTCACTTAGAAAATCAACTTTTGCATGTGACTGTGTACAGTAATAACATCAGTGTTTTTCTAAAATAATTTCAGAATAATCTTTAAGATAAAAGAAAAACAATGTCTGTATGGACAATACAATATGTCACTAAGTTGTTCTTATATTCCCACATAATAATAATAATAATAATAATAATAACAATAACAGTAATAATAATAATACTTATAATACTAAATAATAATAAAATAACAATATGCATATAATAATATTAATAATTATAATTATTATTGTTGTTATAATAGCAATAATGGAGTTTTGTATGACTGATTTCAGTTGAAATAATCAGCATTAGGATACTTAAGCATTCTGTTTATATAAAATTTAAATCCTTTTCTTGAATAAAGTTTTATAATGATCAGTTCTGTATTTTGTTGTATACTTATCCTCTTAGTTTGTAAAAAGTTGGCGTGCGTTTCTGTTATCAGTTCATTCGAACTCCTGGTATTTGCAAATAAATCCAAAGTATTTGCAGAACATATTTTCTCCAAATATTTGTGCAACAGACACTTCATTTTGTTCTTTGGGAATTTTATTTCTGGCCAGGGTACATGAGGTGTTTTATTGTTTTTCTCTTCGGACTCAGTGAAGTTAGTTGGTGTGCGTGTGCTGCAGGAATGTTTTATATCATTGCTTGAATATTATTCTTTTTGTTTCCTCTGTGGGAGACAGAACACGACTACTCTGCTTCCCGGTGTTGTTTGGCATTACTCTTTCCAGCTGCGTAGGCCTGTGAGTTTCTCCTTCCTGCGCTGTCATTTAAATTCCTTCCCACCATGTAAATTTAGGTCAGGCCACAATTTCCTCACCAAATCCCCTCACCCACTCACAGACTCGACAACAGCAGTAAGAGCAAGAGTTACACGCCATTTCATCTGAGTGGAGCGTAGAAAACAAACAGAGAGAGAGAGGAAAGAGGGGAAAAGGGAACCTGTTTGGGAAATATAGCCTTTGTGCTGAAACGTGTGCCCTGACCAGGAGAGGCAGTCCATGTGCTGCGATGGAAATGCTCCTCACGTCTCTTCCAGGCTTGCCTGCAAGCTTTCCCGCAGACAAGCCATATGGCTTCATTACAGCACGATCACAGTACATGTAGAGCCACACAGGCCTGATTTCTGAGACAGATTGAGGTGAAGGCACTGTTGGATGCAGGATGTCTGGAGCTGACAGCCCTGAGCTGCCTCTGTTAATAAGATTTGCAGTCACACGAATGACATTTAGGATCAATGATTGAGGTGCGTCCCACAGTGATTTTCCTGCTAAATGTGATGAAGTATTAGATTGTGATGGAAACAATGCGCTGATCAATTTTTTCTATAAATACCACACAGCCGGGCGTGTTCATATCTACCCAGTAGGCCTTTTTACTGGTAGTGCTATAGCACAGGATTTGCTTTCAGGATGTATGTAGGAGATTTTATTGCTTATTGTTGCCAGCGGCAGGATGCATCTTAAAAATCAGCAGCAGATTTTTATACCCTTACACATGAAGGTGCTAAAAAAGTGGTGCTATAGCAGAACCACAGTTTGTTTCTTAAAGAGCCCTTAAATATGTTTTTTGTAAATGAGGTCTTGGAGTTGGAAAAACCATTCCAGGTTTTCAGGGTCTAAGCCGTAGCATCATCTGTGTTGACATTTTTAATATTCTTAGGTTCACAGCATGCCAAAATCAAACATGACGGCCTCCTTTCAAACCCTTGCTCTGTTTTAGAGTGTATTTGGAAGTCTTCAAGTAATTGATGTTTAGATTCTTTCTCCATCCCTAACATGATTAGTGGTTATTAAAAGTAAATTATTATAATCAATTTATATAGTCAAATTTCTTTTCTACAGATAGCCTGCTCTGCACAATTACTGTCCACCACAGCAAACATGACAATAGCTCATTAGGTTCATTTCAAGCTCTTAATGAGCTGGACCAGGTGTTTTGTGGCAAGAAATACGTGACTGCATGATTTTGAGCAGGCATCCCTATTTTTCCCTATGACAGAAATTCATAATTTAAACAATGAATGTATTTACTGCTTATATGCAGGAAAAAAGTGTGTGTGCATGTGTGTGTTACAGACTGTGTACTTGCTTCTCAGATGTGTCCTTAACCTGAAAAACTATGAGAAAATCCCATTGCCAGAGCCTTATAATTGCAGTTTTACATCATGTACCAGTATCTACCCCACAGGAAAGTATGTAAAGACATCATATTTTTTTACATACCTTTCTTACTAAATTGTTTTCAAATGCGTGTACCTTTGTGTGTTCTAGACTTCATACTACCTCCTCAGAGATGTCTTAGACTTGAGAAACAATGAGAAAATAACATCACCAGAACCTTATAATTGCAGTTTTTCATTTTACAAATATCTACCCCAAAGGATAGCACGCAAAAACATCATACTTTTTACGTACCTTTTATGCTCGGTGGCTTTCTTAAAATAAGTTTTAAAAGGGAAACAATCAGCCAGGAACCAAAACCTTTGTTTTCTTAAGGTTTTAAGGAATTCATTTGGCTTTGCTTATAGACTGAGTGTTGATAGACAGTGAGCTGTCTGCTGAAAATGAGCTGTGGTCTATGCCAATGACAGGGTGGGGTTTAGCACTCCTGTGAAGGCTAACACCACTAATTCCCACATTCAGCAGCACACCAGGGAAGGAGGAGCCCTGTCTGACAACGAGATACATGCGCCAATTGAGAGACATTAGTTTCATATCATTGAGTGAGATGAGATGTGGACATGGCGCCCATGAGACAAGAGCAGATTACTCTGCACCTGAGGGTACATCCAGGACAATCTGGGCTGGGCAGCATTCTGCCGTTGATCAGGCCATTGACCCCATCGTTCTGCCTCTTAATTTATCACATCCAATCACATCTTAATCACAGCAGGCCTGAGCCAGCCTAGCAGCCTACAGCTGTGCCACTGGGCTGGGTCACAGAGGTGGCCCTTCATTACAACAACAAAGCCTTTACGGACCAGACTGCCCAGCAGTGGAGCCAAGTGTTTAGGTCGTATCCTTTGTTTAGCTTAATCACATGCTTCTGCTAAGCATGAAATACAATCACACAATATATTTGAAAGACATTAATAGAAAAGATCATCTTTTGGAAATGAACATAAAGAAGAAATTCCTAGGAGACCACGTCTCTTTCCTACCACCAGCTGGACTTCAAAATCTATACCATATTTAAGAAATAATGTTTCAGATAGCTACTATCTGAATACATATATAATACATATAAGAAAATACATTTGTAGATTTGGGCACGCTGGTTAAAAAGTTTCAACAAATTATTTTTTTTTTAATTGAAGTCTACACTTTTACACATTACTTTTTCTTTATTAACTTTAGGATAAAGAAGGTAAGGTAAGATAAAGAAGGTAAAACATCAAATTTGGCCTGTGAGATGCCAAATTGCCAAAATGTTTAATGTAATATAATATATTTACATTAGATATTTTTTCCCCAGTATGTTAAACTCAATAGATTTGTTAAAAACAAATAGAAAAACAGCATGTTTAAGTTTGTTCTATGTAGAGTCTTCTTATTTTAATTTAGAAAAAAAAAAAAACTTTTGTGTTCGTATTTGTATGTGACTGTGGTATGGTAACTGTGTTAAGAGTAAAAAAAAAAATACAGATAAATGATACACTAACAGCAAGTGTAAGCAACTACAGAGTGCAGTTGCAGAAAATGTCCATCATATTTATTATATCATATTAAATATAAAGTCAACCATTTTATTTTAAATGATATTTTATTCTGTTATAAAGGTGAATAAATATAACAAATAAAATGTGTATATAAATGCATATTGAAATATGGATAAAATACGTGTTGATATGTATAAAAAATTGTATACATATCAACACAATGTTAAAAAATATATATGTAATTTTTTGTTACATGTTTTAATATGCAATTTACATTAGCCAATTTATTACGTAAGTACACAATATATCTTACAGCTATGCAGTACACTTCCGGGTTATTTGCATTAAGTATTTCATTTACATTATTCTAAACCTATTTAGACACATTTCTATTCATGGGACTTAAATTTAATGCATGTGTTCTACATAATTTGGCAACATGCAGTAGTGAAATCATTTTATGATATTATCTCTTAACAATTGCCATTGATCCAACATCGACCAGTGAACGTATTACCATTGTATAATAGTCTCAGATCTATCGAATGCATCCCTGAAGTCTAATCATGGTCATTGGGCTGTGTGTTAGAAGGGTCAGAGTGAGTTCAGAGGAGCGTAAAAGTCATTAATCCCCTCAGCAGATGCCATCGCCACCCACAACCTTGCTCTTTCAATACGATATTTGACCATTTTAAACAAGGAAAAATTAACATTTGCTGTAAGTACACTCTACTACATTTTTTGTACATGTATGTCAATTTATATTGTTTTTGGCACCTTTTTTTGAAAACATGGACCTTGAAACATTGTTAGCTTTGTCTTAGGATAACTCAGAATATTGTTTTAAACTATTTGTCTTGGCAGTCATTTTTTTGTCTTGCAAATCCAATATATAAAGATACATAATAATATAAAAATAATATAATATTATTATATTAAAAAAATAATATTGTGAGCTAGTGCTCTGTTCCTAGACGCTCCTGAGCTACTGCATAGATTTGTTATCTTAAGCACACATAATTACTTGAAAAAGAATAGCTGTCATTTTGACTAACTGACTTTTGAAGGGTTTTGAATTGTAAGTAAATAGTGGGCTACATCCAAGAGAGTGATTGATTTTTTCTGTTTATCCGACTGCTAGTGTTTAGCAAATATAGGAAATATATCTTTTGATTTACAAATTTAAATATAATTTCTTCATGTGACCTAAAACATTCACTTAATACTGGCCATTTATTTGCATGTGTGACCGTATGTGGTGGCTAAGCTATAGATGCACAGCTAATTTATAGATTTTGAAATTTTATTCTAAACAGACCTTGTTTACCGCGATTATAATTATATACATGTATTACATACATGTATAACAGTATCAGCAAAAAACAACCGGATGATATTTTGTAAAGTACAAACTCTGTTAAATGTAAAGTACAAATTTAAAAATATAAAATACCAATGGTCTAAAATGCTCACAAGCGTCCTCAGTTTCAGGTCCACTAGAAGCGGGGACAGAAAGTGTTTCTGAGGAGTTAGGCAGTGCTGCATTCGGGTCATGCTGGTTTTATTGCACAACAAGGTTGAACTCGGCCAACCTCTAGATCACCCTCTGACCCCAGCAGTCAAACCTGATCTATCCACTGATGCAGCACTTTCAGCCCTCACTCAGAGAACTCCCAGCTGCTGTGGAGGAGCTCACACCACTACTGTGGCCAAAATGATACGGCCGACATTTATTTGCATCAGCTATTCACTGAAAAGGGAAAAACAATTCACTGACAAACAAAAACACTTCAAAAATAAAAGCCATGTTTCCAAACAGCTTTGTTCATTATGACATTTGAAGAAAATCTGAAAAGTGAAACTAGTTTTGTTGTATACCAACATTTGAGCCACTGAAAATGTAGCCACTGTATTTTCAAATGAGAGGTGAGATCTAACTATATGATATTTTATTTACTATATGATATAATAGATCGCAAAGACACACTGGAATGTAGGACTAAAAAAAAAAAAAAAAATTTTTCTTTGAGGCCCTGTATCCTACTGTCCACGTCCCGGTACTTACCCCCCCGGCCAAGTCCTGCTGCACTCTCCCACTATGTTTTTCTGTGATCTGCCACAGTTTGGCGATGGGTTAATAGTGTGGAGATAAAGCTATCTGGTCGGCATAAACTTTTCACTTTCATCTCCTCTGGATTTGTTTCCATGGTGAGATTTCATGTAGGGAAATAAGACACTCCTCCAATGACCCATCCAGATTTATGGGCGTGAGCGGCAGCTGGACGAATGTCAGCGTGCTTTTTTCTTCAGAAAGACAGCTCTGTTTGTTATTCCAGCCCATCTTCACTGGGCAAAAAAGTGTGGCATCAGGGGCCGGACAGTTTTCCCTCCTGCGGCCATTGTTGAATTGCTGCCACCAGTGCACAGCTTGGCCAGTGCCAGAGAGAAAGTGAGAGGGAGCAAGAGAGAGAAGGAGAAAAAGAGAGAGGAGGGAGAGGGCTGGATTAGCCCCGTCTGCATGGCCACTGGGCGCCTGCCCGCTTCAAGCTATCTACCACTTGGCTCCGCTTTAAACACAGCTGCCAATTTGATTGCAATGTTAAGACGGACAGCTTCTTTCCTCTCTTCTTTCTTATTCCTCCTTATGTTTTTTTGTTTAAGTGTGTTTGGATATTTTGTAGATTTTTTCCTGCCGAGAGAGTAGGATGTCTGTTAATAATTAGTCCCCATTCTAAAGGATTCTGTTCTGAAATAAATAGCATTTTACGTTTTTTTTGCCATTCATTTAATGTCGTGTTTTGTCTAAATTTTGTGAAAAAAGACATACATGGCAGACAAAAAAAGCATTTGCAGCTTCCAATCATGTTAATTCAAATTACATTTAAACACTATTGTGACTCATTATATCACATGCTGTGCACTATAGTACAGTGTATATATGGTTAGATTATGTAAATTATAACTGAGTACTTCTTTAGTGTATTTGGTGTGTGTGCCAAACAGTGTCAGTAAAAGAACAGGCCTATTCTTTCAGCTTATATTATAAAATAGAAAAAGGATTTTTTTATTCAAAGCAGAAACAGATTAAAGACCCTACATCATTGCTAACATTTGAGTTTATCTCGCAAAACAGTTGAATAATTGCAGCAGTTTTTGTAGCATGGTGTCATACAGTCTGTCTGACGCAGGCTGTGTTTTATTAAGTGAGTAAGTAAATAAACTTTATTTATAGAGCACATTTCAAATACAGCTCATGTTCACCAAAGTGCTGTACAATACAGCCCCAAAACTAAACAAAGCTTACTAAACAGGAAAAAAATTGAACATAAATAAGATCATAAAATATAAATAGAAGCAAAAATAAAACGCCCAGAGACATATATCTGCTATACTAATGAAAAACAGTATCATTTGGTAGCTAAACTCACTCAGATTGAATGAATGTTTTGAGCCTTTGTTTTATAGACTGGAATACATGAGGAGAATCTAATACCTGCTGGCAACGAGTACCATAGTCTTGGGGCCATAACTGCAAAAGCCGTGTCGTCCTTGAGTTTCAATCAAGCGCGGCTAAATAGCACTCACTGGATGAGCAAAGCTGTCTGGAGGTAGACTGTAGCTGGAGAAGTTCTATGATGTACGAAGGGCCCTGACCGTTCAGTTGATTTTAGGACTGTAGAAAAAGGGTCAATCTTAAACTGAATAACTGGTCTAATATGTTTTTAATGAAAATGTCTCTTTTACACTTGGTCCAAACAAACGTTGTTAATTACCTTCCTGAACCCAACCCCAATTCAACTGTAATATTTTAGGTTTAACATGTTGGCATGAGTCCTGATTTCTGCACAATAAAGCCTGTGCTGTGAATAATGTAATAAATAATCATGGGGAATTCCTGCAGTACAAGGACTTGTTACACTAATTTAAAGCAAAATTCAAATCATCCAAAGTCACCTTATGCTCTTAAAATGTATAAGAAAAAAGTTTGAGTTTTTTTCTCCCACGTATCCCAAAATGTTTTATTTTGTCCCAACAACAGTGTAACAGTGTAATAATCCTCTGTTGCCCCAGTTTGATCTTTGAATCAGAAAGCTGGTAGTCCTGCATGTAGACATTTTCTTCGAGCAAGGTGTCACACCTGAGTCCCTCCAGATAAATATTTTATCTCCTCACACCAAAATATTCATTGCTGTTCTCTTCCCTCTGGAATTTCTTCTCGTCCCTGCCTCTTCGGCCTGCATGGAAAGTTGGTGTTTATAGTGGCAGAGATAGTGAGATTTCTCTTGTGATAGAGGGATTAGGGATATATTCATCACATGCTTGCTTTACATAGACCCAAGATTCTGCCTGTCAGGTTCATTAGGAAGGCCCGGCAAAATCAACAAGTTGTGCGTATTTAGAAATGCAGGAACAACACCGCCTGGGCAATAAATCTCATGAACTACTGTGAGCTGCTGCACTCTGTCATTGCAGAATGTGACCCCCATACTAGAGAGCCTCGCTCACGCACCGCTTGATGAGAACGCAGCCGCCGCGTGGGCACGGCCGAGGCATCCATCAGTGTGGGCAGCCCGCTTACCTCCTGATTTACGCCGCGGTGTGAGGCAGGGCGGCCAGCAGAGTCCGGCCCCAGCTGCTTCATCAAACGCCTGCCCAGCCGCCTGCTCCCCCATCCACCGGAGCATTTTCTCTCTTTCCTGACAGCACACAGCTCATGTCTGCTTTCCTCTCCGGCTGCATTGCGCTCACTGGCTGTCCATTCACACAAAGAGGATTTTGCGCCGAACAGTTAATGAATTGCTGTGGCTTTGAAGTACCATAATCCCTCCCGGTACCTCCATATGAACTGTGCAATGATATTGGCGGTAAAACCAGAAGTGCCTCAAAATACACACACCTTTGCTCTAAAGTCCACTGCTGTAAACCCACACAGTATACTCATATGCTGCTCAAGACCCATGAACCCCTCTGCTCTCCACATCTGCTGCACAAAGGCAATAAAAAAGAACCATCATCATGTGTGTGCAGTGCTCCACTTTTGACACCAAATATGATGGATGTTAATGTCGCATTATCAATATGGAATCATATACAGTAGATCAAAGTTTATTTTTCCAGTATCTTTCCCCTCTCGAAGGTCGGAGAGTCTTTGATGACAATTCAAGCGAACTGTTTTAGGAATTTAGACTTGATTATAATAGGCTGAGTGTTTAATCACGTTTGATTTGAAACAGATTTCTGGATTACCGAGCGGAGCTGAATCTGCCCAGAGATATTGATGATGCGGCCTATGTGACCGACGCATGAGCACAAAAGGATTTTGCTGCAAGTAACAGAGCAATCAGCATTTCTAAAATTGCAATTAGAAATGTGAAGATGTGAATGTTTACACAATTAGTGCAGCGTTGTGGCGCATTTGAAAAAGCAATTTAAGCTTCAAGCTGTGATCTATTAATAAAGAGGCAAACACAGGGTAAGGGGAAACCTGTCTTTACCACACTGGCTGGGTAATAAGTGGTCATTAGCCAGCCTCCTCTCTGCACAACCTCTACCAGATGAGGTCAGTGCAGCATTATGGCTCAGTGGTTTTGACAGAGCTGGCCTAATGGAAGTGGCCAGCTGAGCTTTCATCGAGGTGCTTAGCTCCATATGCAGACTCCAGGTGCTTGGTTGCTATTGGAGGCATTGTGTACATTGGCTCACTGTCGGCTCTCTTTTTCCCCGAGCCAAAGTCTGAAGCTGAAGAGAATGTTAACATGAATGCACAGCTTCAGTAGGCTTCACATACAGCACTTCAAAGACTATAGATCTGGCTCATAATGTGTTGGTACCTTTTAACACAGTATTTTGGCTACTTTTCGATCTCATGAAAAATCACACAGCTTCTTTGTGTGTTTGATGATGATGATGATGATGATGATGATTATTATTATTATTTTTATTGTAGATACAGAAGGTTTTATTCCAACAGCGATGATTTGTTAATATAATGTCAGAACAGGATGCCACTGTTTAAGCTGCTTGGGATCTTTAAGCCATCATGTGCTGAATCAGATTTTATATTAATAGAGTGTATGTTCTCCTTTCACTTCTGATGATGGCTAGTCAGGAGTGACGATGGTGCTGATTGTAAGATGACAGCATGCAATTATCAGACTTTCCAAGTTTAGTCCCGCACACACTTACCCTTTTCACACTCTCACTGCAGCCCATCTGCCAGTGCCACCTTTGGAGGGGGGTGGCACATCAGCCTTAGTTTATCAGAGAGAAGAATCAAAGCTGGCTGTCACTTCCTTATTTCTCAGTTCTGCAGTTCTCTCCGAATAGGCAGCTGGTAGCCTGGCATCTGTTTGAGAGCTGGGAAATTCTCAGCTCTCACGAGCTTCGTTACTGACGGAGGTCCGTCCTGAGGACTGACAACCTTGATTAAACAGATGGAATATTCTGGCATGGGTCAGCTGATAGCTTTTAATGTGGCTTGATGGAAATGATGATGTCTGACCTAGAAAGCATGATTTCCTCTGCTACTCCAGAAATCAGAGAAATGCTCTTTGTGATGGCTCGACTGAAAGAACTTGGCCTGTGCTTCGGAGTTGGGCCATTGCGGATTCTCCCTAGGATTGAAATCCAGGATGGCCTTGGACACGGCTCAGGAAACAAACCCTGAAATTCTCGGGCTGAGGCCAGCGCTCTCCGCCACGTCCACCACTTCCAACATTCCTCCACTGGATAATCAATATATGTTCTTTCTCTTGGCATATTGGTATTTCTGATGGTTTGGCCAGACAGCCTCGGTAGAAACTAATGTCAACAAAAGGGAAAAATATCTCGGATGAATGATTCTGATGTTCGGCAATAACACACAGGCTGCAAGCCGAACCACCAATCGCCATTTTTCCAGTCTCACAGCTTATGGCGAGTGCGCCAGTAAACTGATTGGAAGTGATTAAGTCACAAATATAATGTAACAAAGCTCATAAAGGGAGCCAAAGCAATTTAAATGTTTACAGGTGCCTTCAGGGGGCTCTTGAAAGCAGTCCGGCCTTTTATTAATTTCCAAGGGCACAGACCTTGGAATAATAACATGCACCAATAAAATTATACTGTAACAATAACTTGTCTAATGACTTCACAAACTGTACAGTTAGACAGTAGCTCCCTCTTGGAGCTCAACTTTAGCATACCTGGCAGACTGAAAGCGTTTTGTGGAGCTTTTGTTTCAGTCCCATATTGTTGCTTGTCAGAAGTCATTTCGGCTGAAGGAAAGCACAACAACAAGAAGAGTGGAGTCATAGAAAGCCATCAGGTAAGAGATTAAACTGCACTGGCTAGGAGCTGCTAAGGGCTCCTCTGCATTCGTTAGTGTCCATGTGCGCCTGCACTGTTTATCAAAGGAGACCTGCAGCGAACTTATGATCACCCTGATAAAGGCACTGTGTTAATTAAAGAGGGACGGAGATACAGTGTTTGTAATCCATGGAGCGAACCGAGGCATTTCTGTACGCAGTGCGTCTCTTTATCTCGCCCGTTCCTGCTCTGTCTGGCATTGCTGAATGCCTCGCACTGAATGGAGCATTTAAATCTGACAGTGGCTTGGATTAAAGGTAGCCTGTGAGGATGAGAGAATAACAAACGGAGAGGTGAAGTTGGGGACAGTGCTGAGGATTTATAAGCAGGAGCTGAAAAGTGTGTCAGCATAATTATGCTAAAAAAAGGATGAGAGAATCTTAAAAAAAAAATAGGCCAGGACTTTGAAGTATTTTGCTGTCTGATTGTTAACTTTTATCAAAGCCTTATTCGGCTCTAAAAAAAAGTGTTTATGGCCTGGAGTCCAAGCATGCCTCTAACTTCCTTTGTGTGAGGTAATTATCTACATCACCAATTAACAGACTTCTAACTGACTCTGAGAGAAAACTCTGGCTGCCTTTAAAACAGGCCTGGGAGTTGCACTTCCTCTGCGCTGCTGTTGCTGCTGTTCAGCTGCAGCGCTGTTTAATCCTCTTGCCTTTGATTGCTTTGTGGATGGCAGATTAATGAGTGTACTGTATGCCGGGCTAAAACACTCTTCAAACTGTCAGTACGCAGGCACACACGCACGCGTTCACACAAACAGGAAGCTGTTGGTGTGTGTAAAGACAGTACTGAATGAAGGTCATTAAATCTGGATCAGTTTAGGAGCTGAATTTGATCGACAAAGCAGCCTTTTTTAATATTGCCATAGTCGAGTCAACAAAGGCTGATGTAACCCTCTGCCAAGGCTCATGAAATGTCTATGCTTGTGTCTTAATTCAAACCTAAGAAATGTCAGGCCAGTTCTGTTCGCAAGCAATCCCTTCACATGGAAAACAAGCCAACATTCAGTGGCCATGGTCCATGCTCTTGCTCTCTCTCTCCTCAATCTGATGTTAATGCAGAGGTCATTGTTTAATAGAGAGAGTGGTAGATGAGTCAGCAGCCCTCATGTTCTGGGCCTGGTGAAAAGGAGACAGATCAGACAAGCCCTATGAACTCTGGCCACAAGGCCAGCCTTTATCTTTCACAGACTGACAACCCACTGATTCATCTGGCTCCATTCAAGGACTGCCAGCAAGAATGCAAACCACAACTTATCACAGCTAGAACACACATTACAGCAACGCAGCAGTCACATGACTCAAATCTAGACCTAGTCAATAATTCTGTTAATCGATCTGGAATGAGATTAAGCAGAAAGTTCCCTCAAAAACAGTACAACACCCTGATCATCAAAACAAGGGATTAGACGTTCTTGACTCTGTGTCAGCATTAAGATGATCTTAAGATTGCAGTGCTCTAAGGAACTAGTGTTGTCACTGTAATTTCAATATTCGGTACCAATACCAGTGAAAATCCACGGTTCTCTGTACCAATTTCGGTATCAAAGCAAAACACAAAAACATGAATTGAACTACAAGCTATTTTTATTAATAACAAACAATAATTAAACAAACATGACTGAATAACACACTCTTCTTATTTATAAACTT
>JBBPDB010000002.1:12450885-12504366 GCA_037974465.1 Brachypetersius altus
ATACAACAACCAACACCTTACCCAACAATACATAAGCCATAGAGAAGAACACCACAAGTCATAGAGAAGTGGGAAATCAAGGTTTTTTTTTTTGTTTGTTTTTTTTGAGAAATAAGTCTTTCTTTAAGCAGCGTGTAAGTGGGTGGGGACAAATCTTGGAAAATGGCGATATCATAGTGGAAGAGTGTTTTCACCAAGGGATAAAGTTGTCCATTAAATGCCTTAAGAGTCCTTGTCTGTTAAACAGTAACATGCAGATAATTTGTTGCACCTAATGATTCTCAAGTGCCTGCCAGTACCATTAAGCATGTCAAACTTTCACTTAACGACTAACATTGGACTGAACACAACTTTTTCTGCATCACATGCCAACCTTTAATGCCTATAGAAGGAGGCGTTAATAGTGGCTCTTTGAAATATACTAGTTTTTTAATGTTCAGTGATCACAGAGTGAGGAGTCCAGGTAATTTACAACAGGTAGCTTTGAAGCAATGACCTCAGATATAAATGGTTGGTAAATAACAGTACTGCTGTATGTTTCTAGCTTGATGAAGCTCAGAATGTACAACATTATTCATAATATTGGCCACAGAAGTGATTAATCAGTTTTGTGGGGATTTTTGAGGCTGATGTTTTGTAGTATTCAGAAATTAAGTTTAAACCAGTTTTCCTGCTGGTCAGCTTACATATGCAGACTTTGTCAGCTTACTGATGCCATGACTCTCAACACCTTAACTAATGTAGTGTTTTATGGCTGTCTGTGTAATAGCATAATCATCTCTCCTCATGGAAGACTATTATTTACAGGTACCATGTGGTATATAGCTGAGCTAATCGGTCCTTCTTTAAATTAAATCAGATTATCCTGTTGTCGTGGTTGGTCTGTATGAATGCATATCCATACAATGAAGCCCTTTTATAGCCACAAATGCCTACCTGACACCTGTAAGGCTGTGTATGCATGCGTGAAAACCTTTCCTGACTATCGTTTAAACAAAAAAGTAACCTCTGATTACTCCACATTAGATAGATTCCCAATTCAGCATAATCGTCCTGTAAACTTCATTGCTTGTGATCTGTGTTAACAAATGTGTGTGGCTGGAGTAGGAGTAGAACTCTATAGTTCTGTTCTGTGTATAAGGACTCCTAATAACAGGGTTTGTAGCAGTGGTTAGCTTCATTTTATTTTGTTTTGACTCTGTAATTGTGTGTGTTGGCTGAAATGTCACAGGTAAGCAGTAATTGTACTGCTCCCTGGTCCAAACCTTTCCTTTTGTTCGTGTTTCTATTCATATTTAATCAGACAGTGTTGCTGTTGGCTGCAGTGTTTACAGTGTACATGCAGGTCACCAGTTTTGTTTTTCTCTAACCACAACACACTCTTAATTTGTTGTGCTTGTGTTAACAAGGTAGTGTCCCTTCGGTTAACTTCACGCCTTAGGAACCAACTCCCTCAGCACGGCTTGAGAGCAGCAGTTCTACTTATTAATTTGCTTAAGTCAGTGTACTGCCAGTGGATTGTGAATACTCCAAGAAAGTGAATGTGTAAAATTTTCCACCTCACGTTTGTAAGCATAGATTCTATTTCTAAAACACACTGATTGCAACTTTAATGGCGTAACTTAGCGATGAACGTTCTGCTCTGTTCGTGTGTAGAAGTGATTCAGTGTATAAGTTTAAAGTCACATTACATTCTCATAAGTCAGTTAGCACTTCGTGCCCACCCGAGAGTAATGGATGGTTTCTCCTCAGTGCTTTCCGAGCCCTGCCCACTCGGCGAGCTGAATGAACATGTAGGTCAATTTGTTAAAGGGAACCATTTCAAATTGTCTCTCATCGTCATTTAATTAAAGATTCATTTTTACTTGCTCTGTTAACTGGTTACGTTTCCCCCCGATTTTCACCCTTCATTCTTTCTTTCACTGTGTTTTTCCATCCCACCACCGAAACACAGTGAGGTCATTGTCTATGTATAAGAGTTAAAATTATGAGTTATCTTGAGGAGATTTTTTTTCCCTTTCACAAATAATCAATTCGACATTTACAAATGAATGCTCTCCAAAGCCATGTTGTTTGTTTTCCCTCTTTGAAAGAGATTATGTGGTGCTTAGCCAGTGGCCTGCTAAGGTGCTTTAAAAGCAGCCAGCTGTAGTTTCGATGCTATTTTATAGGTTCAAGGATTTGTTGTTTTGTTTGTCATATATTTCACTACTTTATTCTTTTTTTTTGCAGCTAAACATGTAGGTGCCAATAGTTGTGATGTACTTGTGACTTTTCTCTGCATAATGTCTGTTAAAGCACACTGGCCATTTATTAACAGTATGACAGTATAACATAAGAAATCTTCTAAGGACCTTGTGTATATACAGTCTATCCCAAATGTCTCCTTAACTTTATGACAGCGTTTTCTCATCTGTTTAGTTTATTATTGTCTGAGGGGTGATTAGATGGAATAATATTAAACAAGGTTAAATCATTGACTGACGGAAATAACCTAACTTCAGGTTCAAAGGACACCGAGTTAGCTTCACCCAGGGAACCACATCATTTGTTATGATTCTCCTCAGGAATGTAAAGCAAGATTAGGTCGTGCTACTGAGGCCCACAGCAGGGAATACACTCCTGTGAAACAAAAAAACTCCATTTGCAATATTGTTGTGCTTCAAATTTCTTAAAAAGACAAAAACAACCAGTTTCTGTTGCTAGTTCAGTTTCTGTTGGAGTTTCTGAGGTAATGCTCTGATTTTGTTTACACCACATTTGCACAACAAGGAAGTTCATTAACTTCTTTGAAACATTTTAATTAGTCTGTATTTTCCTGTTCACTGTATCACTTAGTCAAGAAGTAATTCAGTAAGTTCTTTGCCATTTTCTTTCTTCCAAATTCGTCATTTATCTGTTCATACATGTTTGCCATGCTTCATTGGTTGAATCCTAAAGAGAGAATCTGACTCTCCTCGGGGCTATGAAGCCATTATGTTGAAGCGATTCTCTGACTAAAATGATGAGAAAAAAACAGTGGCATTTTAATGATAACTATGGCTTTTGTTATATTTTGCACTGAATATATTCCTATTACAAAATGTATGTTTGGTTACCATTGGAATAATGGAGACCAGGGCACTGGAAACCAAAAAACATAATACATTTTTGAGTAAGATTTTATTTTTATTCAAGCAACCTATAAATCTGTGATGCAAATGAAAAAGTACAATTTGTTTCAAGCATCTTGTAATGGTTGCTTAAATGTCTGGTACTTTTGATACAAACAGTTTTTCAGTGTAGTTCTGTGTTGCCTGAACCAGATCTTTCAAGCCTAAATACATACAAATGTATGTGCTTTCTCAGGCACTGACAAATGTGTTTATGACCACAAAGTAGAAAAATAGTGAAAGTAGAAAAAGAAGAAAAATTGGCATAATATTGTTTTTTATAATGGGGTTATATGGGATACTTTGTATGCTTTGAGCGGCTTACTACAAGTTAAAACTAAGCATGGCTTTAACCTGGCTTACTCTCAGTCTGAATAGTTTATAAGCTTCAAAACAGCGCTATAATACAGCCACCAGAAGAGTGATAATATAAAATAGGTTTGTATCATGTAAATATACACAGAACTAAGTAATTAAAAAGAAAAGAATGACAGATATCTGTCTGGTTGCTGTTGGAATGAGCAGATGATGCTGTGATGGACCTGTTTTCTACTTGGGCCTGTTGAACTACAAAAGAAGTCGGTATTACCTTAGGTTAAGCACCTGCTCTCACCTATGCATTACAGTAATGAAACATTGCCGGATTTCTGGGTAATTCAGGGTCGGTTTGTCTGCATCTGTATTTAATGTACTGAGGTCAAAGTGAGAAGTTAGGCCTGGCCACCTCTGATTATTTGCCATAGCTCCAACTTTCAGCAGTAGTCGTGTCTGTCTGATTCTCCAGCCTGGTCCTAATTTATGTGTTTATATACGTGTGACATATGATCGGGCCTCATGCTCTGCCAGTCTCCAGAAAAGACCGTGAAAGGTCTCCTGGTCTATCAATGAAATAAACTTGCTAAAAGTGATCATTTCGACATATGCTGACAAGATTTTCCCACGACGGTCTGTGAAAGACTCTGAGATGGCATTGCCATATCAGGTTGGGTTAAAGGGGAAACTAAAAACACCAAATATTGACACTGGGTTCTGTTGTAACTTGAGAGGGGTTGGCTGAGTGAGGCCACCAGCTTTGCTGAGCCGCCTCACCGGCAGTTATACCGTCTCGTCTAATAACCATCACGCTTGTGGGGCCTGGTTCTCATGATTTAAGAGGAAGCATTGAGTCTATAGCTCTGAGGAGAGGAAAACCTGTGGTAAGGAGGCTGGCATCAAAGTGGCATTCCAAAACAAGCAGAGGAAATGGTTTGGATAGTATTCTCTCCAGATGGGATGGCTGACTGCAGTGATAGGAAATGAAGGAGGTCAGACATTTTTGCCCAGCGAGGAGCCTAAGGAAGGTGTCTGGAGCACAGAGAAATACCCCAGAGCCTTGTGGGAGGTGCCCTGGTCAACTGAGCGTGAGGCAAGCAATAAAACAATATGAAACGACAGCAGTAGTCCAGGCTGTGTCTCCAGTTTCCACCACATTGTTTCCTTACTGATGTTTGCTGGTAAATCAGTCCAGAAACAGCTGTCAGCATCTGTCAACTGAAGCATTTTGTCTGTCGATCTGTTGTTGTTTTAGCAGCCCAGAGAAAACTTTTATTGCTCTAATGTCATTTAATTGCTCAAGGAGTTTTAAAAGCAATTCTACAACAATTTCTAACAATAGACAAAAGGGAGACATGAGATATATATATATGGCCAAGAGAAAAATAATTTAAAACTGAAATTTTCTTAGTCGTGGATGAGAAACGGTTGAGTTTTGAAATTTTGAAATTCCTGTCATTAGGAATCTCATGAGCTTCAGGAACTATGAGCATTATCATCATAACATTTCTGAGCACAATGTGTGATTTTAATAAGATAACTACTAAAATTCTAGAGGAGACAGATAACTGCGGTCCTTTGCTCAAGAGAAATATCCGAGCAGCAGGAGACCTAAGCTAACAGCTAGAAATTACAAAGACACTTAAGGACCTCTCTTTCATCTCTTTTCTTTAGAGTTCATCTGAACTGCTTACATCAGTAGCATGATCTTTAAAATTAATGTAAATTACTTTCAGACCATTTCGGACCTGTTTGCTGTATTTGGTTAAACAATCAGTGAACTGGTTTCATAAAACACCATTTATTTTACATTGACTGAACTGTTGTGCTGTTTATGGACACATTCTGTAAATTAAGAATTAGTAGAGTGACTTATTGATGTTGCCTAATAAATGAAATCCTTAAAACAAACAAGGATTTAATAAGTTATTCCCATAGATATTCCTCTCTCATTGCAAGTACAGACTACAGGTGCTTTTTTTTTTTTTACTATTCAACACAGCTATTAAATGATTGAAATCATTTATACTGTTTATGTCCTGAATGTCTTTTTTTGTCTGTGCTGTGCTCGTGGCAGAACCGTTTATATGATTCATCCCATGAGTTTGATTCTAAAAAGTGTGTTTACTTTTAGCAGCACCTGACACAATGAGTCAGGTCTTGTAATTTTTTCAGTTTACTGAACACAAATTGCAGTGTATTACTCCTAGCCCATAAAAGCATTCCCAGGTGCCTTTATTTGTCTCTCTGGCTACAGCTCCCTAATTTCAGAAAGCCAACATTGCCATACTAAGTTCTGTTAATTCCTTTTCCAGCTTGGCATCTGTCCTTTAAATACAATGCGGTGCTACTCAATAAAAATCAATGGTGCATGGAGCCTGGACACAGACATCGATGGAGACACTTTGTATCTCAGGCTGTAATTTTGGAAGGTCAAGTCTGCCTTGGTCTGATCAATGGCTCCCCCTTTATTACCTCATATTCTCAATCACGGCTGCACGCTCATTTCAATTAAATCGAAGCATCCTGAGGGAGGAGCTGGGAGAGGACAGGATGATGCAGCATCCTAAAGTAACAGTTTTCCACTGAGGGTTTTCGAAAATAAGCCTTTATCAAGGCAGGCATCATAGGCTTTCTAATGGTCTGTTTGATTTTTTTCCACTCTCGTGAACTGCTGTTGATAAGGGTGCATTAGAATAATAGTGTGCTACAGCTGATGCACTGATTTCATGCAAATTAGAGAAATATTGAAGTTGAATACTGGATTAACGTGGCACCTGCCGAGGGGGGATGGGGGAAGTGTGAGTTAGTGTGTTTGTGAAGGAGAGAGTGTGAAAGTGTGTGTGATAGAGTGTGTGAATGTTTGAGAGAGATGTTTTTCTTTGTGCTCTCCAAAAAAAAAAAAAGAGCTTGTGAGTGAAACCAGGACTGGGGTGAGGACGCTAGGCCAGGCCGCTCTCTATGTAAAGCTTTTAATTAATAGGCTCATTACCTTTCAATCTAACCTTGTTCCCCCCTCTCTGGGGCCTGAAAGGGACTTGTCTGTGTGAAGAATACAGCCCTTGGCCTGTTAGCAATGGTTCACTGGTGCTGCGCAATTGGTGTCGCTGTAAGCAGGAGCACAAACAATGGGGAAAGACAGCAATGGTGCATATTTAATGCCGCCTCCTTTTCCGGCCAATCACAGGAAGCCACTGAAAGGCCATTATCTCTCCGTCTTCATCACCCGAGCTGTGTCAGGCCCCACTGATGAGATGCAAGTCCATCTACATGCCGGGCACAAGGGAAATTACACCACTCTGATGACGCTTATGGACAGTAGGCTTGAGATTGTGTGTGTGTGTGTGGGCCCCTCTTGCAAATATTTTACATAGGATTATTTTTTATCTTAATGATCACCCAGGAAGTTTCATTTCAGACTAGTTTGTTTTGAGACATTTAATAAAAGTGTCATTATTTTCAGTGGTTTCTCTTTTTGTTTTTTAATTTTTCTGTGCCATATGTCTGCCCCTTTTTAATCAGTGCTGACCGTGGATGACCTTGTGTTTGGGGAGAGCAATTTTGCATACATTTAGAGTGAAACTAGCAGTGAAATTGGGCCAGATCAATGCAGAAACATGATCTACAGCTTAATCAGTGCCCGAAAGCTCCTCCAAACATTGAGAACCAACGCACACTTACTGCCTTTCAGGTTTTTTTCACCTTGAGTAGAAACATGTTCTTAAAAATGGCAAATGAAGTAAATATTGCATGACTGTTGGCTTTAAGCCACTATCCTGGGGAACATTTCCGATGGTTACACAAAGCCTGTTCCTAATTCACTCTCTTTCTCTTGGTTGTCTTCACCAAGAACTTCAAAAGCAAAGGGAACTAATTGTGGGTCTTGTTCAGACCACCCACACATTGCCCAGGCTGTGAGAGGATCCCGAGCAACCAATGGTCTCCGGGCAGATGGATCGTTCAGCTTCTTCACCAGACATTTTTACTGGTGCATCGTTTAATGTGGGGGGCCACCATCCCTCTCTGGTAGGACTCTGAGTAATTGTCCTTATTCTGTCTGCATTATGCTTGTTTGTGCGTGAACACATCCAACATGACTCACTTTGAAAAGTCAACAAAAGATGCAGTCTTCCATGTCCAATAGGTCTGACCTCTCCTTGTGTTCACTAAAGTTGTTTTGGAGTGAGACCCTGATCAGTGTAAGTTAGATAATCGTTTAGAAACTTAAACTCTGGACCATATATTTTGAACCGTCCTGTAAATTATTATAATATTTAAATGCATCTAACGCAGGATGCAGAGGAGGCATTTTTTCTGAATGGTGTTTTTGGGACACTCCTGTACTTTTTCCCAGTATTGTACAACTCTTGCCATTTGCCGCTTATTTTTTACGTTTATTTGTTTATTTTTGTTCTTGAAATTACCATTCCAGAAATGAAAAACAAAACAATAATATTGAAGATGTATTCATATACAATTTTGCGTAGCTTTTTTAATATAAAATTTATTTTACATTATTAATTAATTTTACAAATCAATAATATTCTGAACACTTTAAAACAGCCTCCCAACCTTAATGGGACGTTTTGGTATGTAGATTTTTAAATCTACATAGAATTTAGTAATTTAAAAGAAATGTATTTATTTATTGTTGTGGACATTTATTTATAGTTGGTTGATAAAATGTAACGATATCGTATTCGTTTTCGCTTTGCAAATTTTCAGACAGCCTTTAGTTTTTGGTTTATGGCCACTGTTGTCCTGCAAAGTGTTCTTCTCCACAACAGGGTTGAAACTTAATTGAAAAAGAAGAGGTATGTTTTAGTGCACTTTTAGCACATGTATAATTAATGATATAAATAAACAATATTTTGGCAAATCAGGCTTTTATGTGATTGTGTACTATACGTTTGTGTGTGTGTGTGTGTGTGTGTGTGTGTGTGTGTGTGTGTGTGTTTCTACTAAAACTCATTTCCCTTTCTAGACTCTTTCAGAACTTTATCTTACACATTGATTCAAATCCAAAATGGACAGTATCATCACCTTGTCACTGCCCAGGCTTGTGAAAAAATAATAAGTCTCCCCACTGATCTTTCGGCTTCCTGCTCTACTGTTCGACCATCTTCCACCTTATCCCCTGACAGCTCTAAATCTGGCAACACTTCCACAGTTCTGCAAAAACCTCTTTCTTTGTCACTTCCTGAAGTATTAAAACAGAAGGTTGTAAGTCTTGCTGTCCACTACGGAAGACACAGAATAGAAGTGGTGTTAAAATTACTGCATATTTCTGAAATCTTACTAAAATAAAGACCCTCACATCGAAGAATATATGATTATTAGCATCAGAAACATAACATCTCCAAATATGTATCACCTGCCTCCCTTGTTGCCATAAAATTTGGATGATGAAATTCCCACCATTTTGAAAAGAAAGGTTGCTCTGTTAGCCTCAACCCCATAAATGTAGTATCATAAGAAAGCTCAGGATTTCCACATGACTCAAATAGGTTGCATAAATTATGCTTGACTTCGGGGTCTTAAACTAATTTCCCCAAACTGAATTGCCATGTCTCAGGAGGATATTGCTGGATTGCAAACTAAGTATAAAATTTATATAAAAGTTCAGGCTGCAGTGCAAACATATTTTATGTAACCTACTCATAGCAAGCAACTACATTTTATATGATTCGGAAATAGATGGAAATGGTTTCAACAAAAATAATGCATGTTCTATTTATTGTCCCATGTGATCAGAGGGTTGTATTTCATGTGATTTTTTTTTTCTTTAAATGTGTGCTGAGGCAAGAAGATATGCTCAAGTTCAGCAAATATGTACTGGGGATTTAACTTTTCTCAGATGGGCATTCAATTTTCTCATATGGGCATTCAGTACTGCCATACATCCTGCATTAGTAAATCGATCATTTCTGATCATTTTTCACAGTGCTTGCTGTGAAAAAACTCTTCCAGTTGGGCAAAGGGGTTCTATACAGTGTCAAAAATATTCTCAGACCCTTTTTGGTATTTCACAGAACCATTAAAAAAATGCTTTAAAGAACAATAAATGGCCATTTCTCCATCATGCTGGAACGTTTAACCATGCCAGGAGCCATTTAAGTATTCAATTGATTCTCTGAGTGGTCTTGGTTCTATATGCACCTAAAGAACCTATGAAGAGCCCCTTGTCGAAAGGGTGTACAATACACACTTTTTTGTCATTTTGTTCCCCAAAGAAACAGTTTTGTAAAGGTTTTGTGTGTGTGAGGAATCCATTAAAGGTATAATCAAGCCAATGCAACATAATGCACATGTTCTTTACCATTATAAAGATTCTTTGCTGAACCTATACATTATGTGGAAATTTTTTATTGATTCCAAAAAAGATTCTTTACATATTTAATTTACAAAAATGTTTCTTTTAAGAACCATATACTGAAAACGTATTTAGGGAGCCAAGAATAGTTCTTCTGTGGAATCACACAAATAACCTCTTCTGGCACCCTTATTTCTGTAAGGCAAACGTATGCAACATAAAGTTATGTCTGATAGTTCGGATTGTGAACTGTCTTTGTATGGATGTGTAACCATTCTGGATCTCATTTGAATTTTACTGTAAATGAGAAGAGTCTCGCTGAGGGCCACATCTATTCAATAACTGAACAAATGGCTGAGTAAATGAGATAATTAGCCTTTGTAGAATAGACGCTGTTTTATGTCTGATATTTGAGTTATGAAAGTCTACTGAAAAGAACACACTAATATGAAATTAATATAAAAGTACTACCTTATGGAGAACAAGGTCCTATGCTCTCATATGTGTAAGTCCTCCCCAAGTGAGGAGAATATTCTCTATTTGTGGAGCTCATCCATTTGTACAAGACATGTTTGAGGTGAATGTATCAGCTGTGCCAGAGTGTCAAGATGTGCTGCAGTGATAAACAGCAGACTTGTATTGCCCTTCTGTAAGTAATGAGAAAACTAAAGTATTTGATAAAATGGGCAGGTCAATCTGTTGCAAGGTCTGAGAGAATGGGAAGTGAATATGAACAGCAGTATCTGATGGCAAGTATGTTGATGGATTTAGTAAAAGTGAAGTACTTTCTGTACTGGTTACACACATAATATAGTATCAGATTCTTATTTGTTGCACTATGAGACTCAAATTCAAAAGCAAAAAAAATTGATTAGATAAGTTTAGTACTGGATGAGATGTACACCACCACACTATGAGTGGTGAATAAAATAAAATGGTCTTCATCTAATGGTTGCATTTTCCAGCAGAAAACCATTTTTGCAGTGATGTGTTGGACCCAGAGAGTGCTGCCATCTTGGTATCACCTTTTCACCAGTCAGCTATACAGCTCCGCACATAGCAAACTGTGATGCACTATGAAAGATACACCCATCATAGCAACCTATTTATCATAGCCAGTATTAACATTTTTAGTGGTTTGTGCTACAGTAGCTCCTCCGTGGGATTGGACCTGTGGGATTGTCCTTTCTGCCACTTTTGATAGACACTTGCCACTCTATTCCGATGACACCATACAAGAGCATTTAGAGGGTTTTGAAGATGCTCTGTCACAGTTGTCTAGTCATCAAAATACAAGCCTTGCCAAAGTCACTTAGATCCTTACACTTTGCCATTTGTCCTGCTTCCAATTAATCGACATCAAGAACTAACTGTTCATATACTGTCTAATATATCCCACTCCTTTACAGGTGCAATTGTGATGACAGAATTAATGTAACTTCCTGCATTTTCACCTGCTGACCAACTGAACCCAATAACAACCAGCCTGGTCAAAAACACAATGAGCTCAGCTTTTTACAAATAACACTGAATATATATCTCCTCAAAATAAGATAAACAGTCTAACCAAAAAGATGACAACCAAAAAATAAATACAGCAGCGTACCAAACTGTAAATGTGAAAATACCTGAGCAACAATGGCTCCAACTGTAGTCTAGAGGAGATTAGCTGCATGCCTGCAAGCGTCAGATCTAATAAGGGTCTCTCACAAAAGGTGTTTGTACTTAAACATGAATTATTTAAAGTTGAATTATATTACAACATGTAGTTCGTCTACACAAGTTGTGCTTCAGTCGTGTTAGCATGCTATGTTACAATAGTCACTCCACAAATGTTCAGTGTAGCAGATTGTAAGCAATATGTTAATTTAGCCTAGCAATGACCACTTGTCAAAGTTGTTTTCTTTAGTGACCTGAGAATGCTGCCGGGCCAGTGCATCTGCATCTGGGGAGTGGTGGAAAACCACAGCTACGGCACTAACAAAGACCTTGGCCACTTCTAGCTGTTATGTAAATATAATTTATATGGACTGAAAGCTCCCAGAACATAGCCTCTCAAAGTACACCACAGACAAATCTCCCTTCATATATATACCAAACATTTAATGATCTTTAATCCCATGTATTTCTGTTTAATTCGGCCAATATGTACTGTTCTATTTTTTAGTCAAAAGGGAATTTGGCTGTGTGTATTTGGAATTTCTTTCACTTATATTTGTGTTTACACTTATATTTGTGTTTACACATCTCTTTTGGTAAATATTCTAATCAACATATGAGTGCTAAATTAATTGTGTTTGCATACAGTTTTCTGGGTGTCAGTTTCTGACCAAGATAGACCCAAGCACACAGTAACACAGGCAGCAATATATATCCTGTAAATCAGCAGAACACAAAAACAGATACTGGCAGAGTTCCAAAATCAAAGGGCAGTCCGATAAGCGAATCTGAATCATCTTACCAAGGAGCAGCGTACAAGAGAGGGGCATGACAGGAATCTGGAAAGCTCAAGTCCGTTAATTAAGGTCATGTGATTAAAATTCAGGTGAATTAGATCTAGGCATTCAGAGTTGTTGCGGGGAAGAGGGGCAGAGTTTGTGGTTAGTGTTCTGACACTGGGGACAATTACAGCCTCTCAGTCTGTTGGGGTGATTGTTCGCGAAAGTTTTGAGCAAAAGGTCTATGTTCATTTACCGCAGAAATTCTTCAGTGTGTAAATTAGTTTTTAGCAAAAATCCAAATGTGTCCATTGTCCTCCTCTAATGTAAACACAGGATGAAAATGATAACATATTCTTTTTGAAGCTCTGCTTCTTTCTGAAGCTCTCCTAGTCCTTCTAGCACTTTTTTGGAATGTTCTCTGTGACTCACTAGTGTAAAAACAACCCAACAAGGAAAAGATGACAAATCCAACAGGGGAGAAATAATGATGTGGCGACGACAGAGGCAGGGAAGAACGAGGAGGTAAAAGTGTGATGAAGAAAATTCACACCAGCTTCAGCAAGTCCTTCAAATCTCCAGAGCCTGAACTCAAAGCAGTGAGACGAGGCAGTAAATAAAAGGCAGTCCTTGTGGAGTGATCCTCCCTCCATAAAGCCTAATAGAAAGGCTGGCGTGCGTTTACGCCAGGGTTTACTGTATGTAGTAAAACACGCAGCAGCAGGCTGTAAATGTGGAGTAATGAGATGAGTAACTAATGGCTTCCTCTCCGGCCGCATCTGCAGCCATGGGGCCTTAGCACACCGTACGATGTAGACACGGCGCTCACTGACTCTGCTTTAACACCTGCCCTAACAGCCAGAGGCTAATGCAGCAACTCAATTACCGCCTTATCCCCTTCATTAGGATGGCCTGGCCTGTGCTGCGCTCGGGGCCAGGAGTTTCAGGGGCATTGTCCCCCCACACCTGCTCTCTGGGGCCTTGCAGGGAGCACTCCAGCGTGCCCCAACACTCCCAATTTCTGTCGTCTTTCATTACTCAAATCCATTATATCCCAGTCCCCACCCACAGCGGGGCCCTCGCAAGCCTGATCACTGTGACGATTTGTTTTCGCTGGCAGCCCAGAGAGGGGGCCGTGGTTGCTCCTCTAGAGAGCCTGAGATGAAGACATTAGATGGAGATCGGGACATTGTTATACATGCATCTGTCAGTGCTGTGAAGCAATAGGAGAAAAATTGCAACATGCGGCTGTACTTTTGGTTGTCTGTTGAATTGGAATACATAACAAATGAGCCTTAATTTCCCATGATATGAATATTATTTACTTTTTTTTTTTGCCATCCCCACCCTAGATGCTAGAGAAGTAAATCATTCTGATTAATTAAAAAAGTTTAGACTTGTTACTGTATACATCAGAAACTTTTAGCAGATTGTCACTGTGCTGCCTTCTTTTTATCATAATATGCAGAGGACAGGAGGTTGCTGTTTGTTTACATATGAGCCAGCTCTAGGCCCTTGAATCCCCCACAGAGTCTTACTCAACGTGCCACCACCGCTTTCGTTAGGCCAGGAAGTGTAAATGAAGAACAAGCTTTAGTTTTGTCAAAGGGTTCATTGGAGGGAGGATGTGAGGAGATTTCAATTCCGTCCTTCAATCTGGCAAGTTACTACAAGGCAAGAGTTCAAGAGGGCTTCCACTGCTGGAAAGGGGAATAAGCATAATTTTCTCTTTCCCTGTGTGTGTGTGTGTGTGTGTGTGTGTGTGTGTGTGTGTGTGTGTGTGTGTGTGTGTGTATGCATGTATGTGCATTTGCATTTGCATAGGTGTGATATGTGTTCTGCTTGGATAGTTAGATCATTAAAACCTGCTTAAAGGGGCCCTCAAATCCCTCTAAGCCAGGTTAGCGCACTTTTCTATCAAACAGAGTGTAGTAATGAACGTGCGGCGTCTGGCCCCTTTATTACTTGTGTGAGCACTTGTGAACTGAGTAGCTATGGAGTGTTGATTAAGAACGGCGGGTGGTGAGTCTTTGAGAGCGTCTGCAAACTCATGGAGAAAAAGAGTGAGAAAAGTGTGTGCGCATGTTTGTTTGAGTATGTATGGGAGTGTGTGCAAGTGAGAGAGAGAGAGAGAGAGATAGAAGTGATGAAGATGAAGGGGTTGGCAGGGGTCTAGCTGGTGATTTTGTGGCTCACAGGCTTGAGGATTCCACGGACAAATACAATGCAAATAGGATTTTACACCATGTTGTCAGGCGGAGCTTGGAGCTCCAATCTGGCAAGGCCTCAGTGGGAACTGGAGGTTAACAATAGCAGATAGTGTTTCGCTTATAAAGAGCCATATATTCAGCCAAAACAGGCAGGCTAGTGGGTTCAGTGGAACTGCAATGAACTTTTCTGATGAGTTTCATCCTCACAGCACTCCATTTTTCAAAGATTCATACAAACTGAACTAAGTAATTGGAAAAGTTCAGCAGGTGATTTGTTTGTAAATATGTAAAAATCTTTATAATCTATAATGTTACAAAAATAAGCTTATTTATGAGTTTAGATTCTAAGGTTTTGTTGGGTATTTTTCCTTTTTCTAATACATTTAGAGAAACACACAAAAGCGTGAGAATCTAAGCGTTTATGAATCCTGTCAGGAAATTAATTAAGACCCCAAACTGTCAGTCAAGCTCTCATAGTATGCCGTATGCCTGAACTAATATTATGTTTGGGTTACGTTATTGGAGCAGAAAAAGCACTGTAAGGTGGCTTCATTTTAGGGTGTTTTTTTGTGGGGGGAAAACCATAAATGACCTCAAACCACTGGGATTCACCGCCACCTCAGCATCCGAGGAATTTAATGACGTGTTCATAGCTGATACTAAATATCTGAGCTGGGTGGAGGAGATGTTTCATTATATCCACAGATTTTCCTCAGTGTATGAGGTTCGCAATCTGTAAATCCTTCAAGAAGTATCTGGTTAGGTGGCATCTGCAGTGCATCTGTTTGGTTGTGAATGAGGCAGTGGGAGACCATAAGCAGCAGTGGGACATGAGCAGCAGCAGTGATGCTGTAATCCTGTGGGAACTCCTGTGAGGACGATCGGCAGCGTTAATGCTGTAGATCACCAGACAACCAAGATAAACACACTTAAGTTTGAACTTCATTACACAAGTCTACTGAAATCACACACTCTGCTGCCCATCCCATTCATTCCAAGAATGAAAGAGGAACAATTGGTTTTATTGTGTGTCCTAACACAAGTTTCTTAAAACCACTGACTTTAAGTACTTTTTGAGCAATAGTACTTTTAAAACCCCTTATTGATAAGTAAAAACAAGTAAAGTAAGAGTATTTTATTAGCATCATACAAACTGCAAACTCAGCCTTGCCTCAAACTATGTCACGTAATCTCAAGCAGACTTGGAGGCTATGAGCTTCCATTACTTTTTACAAACATTAGCCTCGTAGCTTCAGTTGAACTTCACCGATTCACTTTTTGACCAATCAGCTGGATTTCGGATCAGGGAAATTGTGCGGATACAATATTATACAGAACAAATGCTAAGTTTTTGTTAAAAAGTTCTTAGGCATGATATGGATCTATTTTAATGAGGATTTTCAGACAGATCTCCAGAGTTCTAGTGTAATGCGTCCACCAGTGTTACTTTCTACACCATGTGCTCTGGGAAATCTACCATATCTCTGACACCCTTTTTACCTGAAGTGTACCCAGGGGCAAGTCAGTGGGGGGGGCTTGGACTCTATAGAGATCAGTGCTTTCGTTCCCTCCTCCTTGTGGATTCTAAGGGAAAGCACCTCCATCCACCGTGGAACCTAGTTGACACTGAAGTATAACAATAAAAAATAAAAGCATTTCTAAAGCAAGACCTAGATGTGAGCAGTAAGAATAAACACGTCTTAAAATGTGTAGCACATAACAAATCAATGAAGTTCCAGACAGTATTCATACTCAACCAACCAAGGTATGTTCACAGGAGGTTCAAGGCCCTATGTTAACCACGGACATTTTTCTAAACACAGCTTTTATAAACACAGAGACAGTCATCAATTTGTTACAGTTAATGTTCAGTGGAATTAGACACTATACAGCAACACAAGCTGTTTGAGAACATGCTAGGTTTCAAAGAGATTTATATCAGGACACAGCACATGCTTGACCATGCAGAAAAAAGGCCTTGGACTCTGCTCTGCTGTGTTCTGTTGCTTTACAAGGCCATTAAATTGAGGATAAACATTTGAATGCAAGTGGCCTAAACAAACTGCTCCTCATCTACATTACAGCAGATGGGAATTTACACAGTCATTAGACAATGGTACCAAAAACAACCAATAGGACAGAAAAGAATGTAATTGCCCTCTGAACTACAATTTGTATCTCCTTTGTATTGCCTTTGTTAAGTTACCCAAGCTGAGGCAAACAACTCATCCTTGAAGAGATTTTGGCAGATGCGATACAACAAAACACAAAAGTACATTTCAGCATGCAAGGCATGACTCTGAGACACATTCTCTGTGAACAAGCAGTGACCTGTAATAAGCTAAAACAAGCTGCAGTGAGTTTGCTCAATAATAGCGCTTTACACAAGGAATGGCCCTCAATCTGTGTAAATCCTCCTGCATGAGACAGCCGATCTGTTCACAAAACAGCAAGGAGAGAGACCCAGAACCCATCTCTGTGTGACTAAGCACAATGGTTAGTCCAGCCCAACCCCACCATTCTCCTGGGACAGGCCCTATTTTGAATTTAATGAAAGAGAAGAAAACACCAAGCTGCATGTAGCACAAATGGGGCCCCAGAGATTCCCAAACCAATTTGTGTTGGACAATAAAAAAAGAATGTTCTAGGTCTTCAGTGACGGGCGTAAAGCAGAGCCGGAATAGATGAGGCTGGGATAGTGATATAAAAGAGATCGCTGAACGTGTGAGGTATTCATTCATTAGGTGGATTAGGATGGAGGCCTCAGGGTGACAGTTCAGCAGCCCGAATGTGTGCTCAAGCACAGTCATTAAGGAGACGTAGCCACCCCCTTAACCTGCCTACTCACACAACCCAGCGGTAGGGGTTCTGCACAGCTCTGGCCGTAAGGAAACTCTTGCTGTTTGTGCTTTGTGGACCCCTAGAAAAGAAAACAGCAGTGCGCATTAACTGAATCCCATCAGAGAATGAAAAGAGCAGAACCTACACTTAAGTAGTGCTGTAATGCTGAACTTAAACATGCAAGTGTGGGTACTTTCAAGAGTAAATAAGCTAGCAGGAATATAGGCTACTTAAGGAAAATATTAGATGTACAGCTTAATTAAAATTTTATGTAATGACGAGAAAGAGGAGGAGAAATAATCTTCTCTTCGTTTCCAGCTTTGAAAAGCTGCCGGTTCAGTTTTTCAATAAATCCTTCAAAAAGCCTTACTTTGATGTTTTCAGATGCACCAAGACTGAGTTAACAGGCTGTGAAAGCTCTCTTATTGAGGTGCATTGGCAGTGACCTGTTTAGACTACAGATCTGCAGGCCTCTGGCCAGTTCATAGCCTCTGAGCCGAACCATGCAGCTGAATAGAGACATGTCCAACCACAACTATCTTAGCCTCTGACTACTGAGCCTGTTGAACTCCTCACCCCTTTAGAAGACCTCCTCTCCTTTCATTAAGGAAATAATAGCCTCGTCTTGACCACCATTTTGTAGGTCAGCTTGCAGCGTCTTTGTGTGCATGCTAAATAAGTAGGAGTACCACCTCCAATTGAGGCTTGTGGGTGCAAGACAAAATGCCTGGCCTTTTGAAGATGGAATGGCACCATCCGGTATATTAAGCTGTCACTGTGCATCTAAATCTGCCCCCATTTTGCTGGGCACCTTTTGTGACACTGAGGTATTCACGATCTAAAAAAAATTACAAGCAAAATGAGATGTAAATCCCATGGTTCTGTTCAGTGTGGGTCTGATTCTTCCAGCCAGGGCCGAACTGCTGCAACATTACTCTAATATACAGTACAATGGCGGTAACAAAGTTGTTCATATGAGTCTATTGTCTGATGCTGGCAGGGAGAGAAATCAGTGAAGGTGCCAGGACAATGGCAGCAGTTTAAGCAGGCTGCAGAAATTTGCTAAGACCCACACAAAAGAACCTATGAGCTCTGAGAGGGAGGGGCAGCCAAGAGCTAGGAGGTTTGGAGGAGGGCTCCGTTAGCCCCCTTGCTCCATTATACCCTTGAAACAATCCTTACTTAGAGCTTGGATTTGCATCTGTAATAGAGTTCAGGCTCCTGTTTGTGAAAAGTGACCCTGAGGCTCAGCCCCACATCCATACTTAGCGTCCTGCTTCGGCCCCATCCTGAAACAGCTCACAGCGCTATCCTGGGAAAATTCACAAACTTAAAGGAGCTTTTGGGAGCCCAGGGCTGGAAATGAAGGGCTCAAGGTGGCCATGCTAGTATTTAGTTAGAGAAATCACTTGGGCATACAATGGAACCTGCTGCTGTTAATTACTGTGAACAAGGCTCTCCAAAAAATCCCAGTGTGACACACAGGCTACAGAGAATGGGAATGAATGTAAGGCGAAGAATCTGAGTTTTCAGCTTCTTTTAGACATCTCTAAAACCTGCGCCTGCACAGCCTGGGCCTAAACCCTTGCTTTCATTCGCCATGCCAGTCGTGTAAGTGGAAGTCAAGGGTCATGCCTTGCTCCAGCTCCCTCTGTGAATAAAAGCCTCCAACAGCACTGGGTGGTATTTTGGGTGAAATACTATCCAATTAGCAAGTTCAGCAATTTTGTTATGATTTCTCTCCAAAGAATCCAAAGGAAATATGAGCTAAGAATAAGTTATGCATTTCCCATATCGTGGTTTCCACGGTGTGGAAATGGGTTACACATGTATAGGCCGAACCGTCTTGCCCTCCTCTATTGCACTCACAATTAGCTCCCATTTCTGTCTCGTGAGAGCAGGCTTCACCCCGTGTTTGAATTCAGTCTGAAGTTAAACCAACACTCCTCACTCACTGCTTATTATTTGTTGCCCTTTGTGAAAAATAGACAAAAGATTAGCATTCCTAAATAGATGGGAAAGGAAATTGTTATCCTTTTTGACATATTGGCTTCACTTGTTAAAGAAGCGTATTAAAGTAGCTGTAAATGGTTGCCAAGCGCACGTATATGAAAACTGGGATCTGAATATTTATTGTTAAACAGCTTATATTCAGAATGAATCACACAAACGCTGCAGTAATTATCAGAGCGCTGCAGAGCAGCTGACTGCTACAAACATGTGCATTGAAGTCTGGACATTTTCCAGGGAATCTTTCAATTACAGAGAGTGAATAGAATGGTGCTGCGTTTGCAAGATAAATAACAGAGTGGTCAGGCAGTAGATGAAACAAATTAAACTAATCTATAGATTTAATTAAAGTAACACATCTGGGAATGTAGGCCATGTAGACGGTGATTGTTAGTAATAGACAAGTGCCTCACAAATCGAAATGTCTAACACAATAACTTCTAAAAGCCTGTTCATAAAGCATTCCCACAGACAAGTGAGACACTCCCTAAGTCTGATTGAAACGCATTACTTCCCAGGGAGAGAGTACTCTTATTTATGGTCAGTGTCTTTTGGCATGAAGTAGCAAGTTCTACCTCATGACTGTGGCATTTATTAATATGGATGCACATTCTACTAATATATTTTAATGACTGAAGTCAAAACACTTACTCTTGTCAAATCGAGCCATAGCTTTCTTTTGCCTTTGCAAGACACATATATAAGAGTTCACTCTTTTACTGCTATTTATATACAATTTTTCAAATACATACACAAAAAAAATGCCTCACCATTAAAATGTGTCAAGTGGTTGCACACAAACTAAATGTCACAACACAATCGCGAACTTTGCTTTATGGAAAAAACTGCTTTTTGACAAAAAATATGTACAACCACATGAAAGCTAGGTAAACTGTGAATAACTTTTTTCATATTTACATTCAATTTACATTCTGCAAGGTTTAAATATACACTGAAATATACACTTTTTTGTTTGTTTGCATGTAATCCAATGAATGCAAAGTTTTTCTTCCCATAAACAGGACACAACAATATCTTTTCAACAAATTCAAATATGAATTTCATCAGGTGTGCAAGAAATAGCACAAAAAAAAATCAAACAAACTTGATGTAGTTACCTCTCCAGTCCTACCAGCCCATCCTCCAAGATCACATGAACACAGACACTTTTTTTGAATGGATTGAGTTCTGAATTTTTACATAGGATTTGCCTTGTCAGTGTAGGCATCGTGGAAGGTTTTAACATTACTCACTTGCAATTAGAACATGGTGAATAAATAATTTACTCCATTACAAACTATAAGATTAATTATGTACTGAATTTACAAGCTTTAAACAGTACAAATACATCAAGTCTAATAATTAAAAGCTTAGGATGCATAAACTTTAAGTTTAGTTTAGTTTAGTTTAGTTTTCCTAAGTACATATTGCACTCATATTTGTATTGCAGAGGTTGCAACACTTAAGAGAGCTACACTTGTTTCTTTGACTTGACATTACAGTTGCATTTCTACTTTCCAACCACACTAATGGCAACAGCAGGGATACAATGGCCACATTTGTGTGGTGTATAGGGGGACCACTTAGACACCTGTACTGTGTAGCTCTGGGCTTTGTGGGTCGACTGAACACGCCTACAGTCGAGTGTGTAAATGATTCCCCAGCCCCTCCAGAGTGTCTGAGTGAGCACACGGGGCCTGAGGTGAGTAGGGCTTCTAACCATTAAATGTCTGAGGGCAGACAAGGCCCTCCAACTATTATTCTAAGGACTGACTTTGACTGCAGTTTCTCAGGGACCTGATGTCCACCGAATGAAAGAGCAATTTGTGCTGTCTGTACGGCACTGGACATGTGGTTCCTATTCACCGGGCCTGTTTAGCCAGCCAGGGTCCCGATTAACATAAAAGAATAGGTAGAACCGGTCTCACATTTAGCCTTAGGCCTCATGTAGGGCCATAGTGGGATGAAGGAAAAGGCTGCTTCTGGTTTACCTAATTTATTGTTGTTTAAATCTTATTTACTTTCCTAAGCGTTAGAATGAGCTACTCACGAATCTCGCTAATCACACTCTTCCTCCTCTTACGCCTCGACTAGAGAAGTAAGAGCCTCTATAGGAGTGTCGCCAGCATCTAGACCCACACATGACCCTAGAAGCACCAGACCACAGCATGCTGACCCTAGCGGTCCAGTTCTGCATACAGAGAGCACTGGGCCGCTGCCACAGGAAGAAAGGGGAATGGTTCTAGGCTCAAACGCAGTAGATGTGCAGCTTTTTCTCCCAGTTGAGAACCCACTCAGACAAATGCTCTCTTATCCCCATGCTCTCTCCGGGCCAAACTTAAGTCTTTACCACATGCTCTGAACACTTCCTTATGAAGTGGTGTCAGCTTTGCTTTGGCTGATGCTCAAATTCTGAATTGATAGTTGTTGCAGGAGTTTATTAGTGATTATGATTTACAGCATTGTGTAGAACGTTGTTATTGGAGCACTTAAAACAACACGTCTCTTCCAGCATGACAATTTACAATGAAAATATAGCAGACACTGCAATCCAGAGGCAAATGTGCTCTTTTGAAGCATTTAATCGGATTCACAGAGGCATATCATTTTCTCCTCTCCTTTCCACAATGAGCTTAATGACTACAATTTTTTTTCGCTTACGCTTGCTGTCAACTTTTTGAAAGTTAAACATATGGCAGTCGTAGTACACTGGTGTAAGAAAACTGGTGCAGTATGACACTCCATGGTTGTGAAATTTTTACAGTATCTAGCCTCTCTGTTTTTTCAATCTGTGACAGAGAATAAGTCAATATTAGGACCGTTATTTCCGAGGAAAAAAGTGAACTGTGCTGACAATGAAACGACTCGCGCACTGCCAGTCAGTGCCCCCTCCTGGACGTCCCACCACCGACGGGCTCCATGCCGCTGCGTCCTGAACCGTGCCAAGCCGAACAGAGACCCAGCTGTTTTAGTGTAAACATCACTAACTCAGGCTGAAAGCAGCAAATTAAGCCATTCTGTCCCTTTCTCAAAAGAGCTTTTTATTCTTTCTTTTGTTGTAATCATACCTTTCCCGACATTCGTGTTTTTGTGCCGACACCAAGTAAACCAAAAATGAAATGATAGATGTGGAACTGCAGTACAACTTTGGCAGCTATGATGTCAGAGCAGTAGACCAAGCTTTGTTTTTCAACGAGCCAATAAAATTAGTTGGCCACTATTATACCTAAAAAGTTCACCCTTCCTTAATTGAGGACAATGACCACCATTATGCATAAACCACTGTCTTCTGGTGGGCTTGGCTGGTTACAGGGATTTGTACTGTGAGAGAAATCATATTTCTTTTTGTTGGGACTTTTAATGGGTTATTCCACTGATTTTTTCCAAATTTCTGCACAGTTTAATCAGTGAGATGTAAACAAAGTTAAATTCTGAGTGTTTTATGTGAAATGGTTCTAATAAAACTTACTGGTTTCTTCACAGTGGTGGTGACAGGAACCAGGGGTCACAATGTCTACAACACAAATGCTGTTGTTTTACTCATTATTCAAATCTGTGAACATGCAACTGTGGAATACCATCTATAGTGAAAAGTAAAAAAGACGCACCCTATTGTTTCATGGAATATTTAATTTAACCAAATATTGAAATTAAATATGGCTTCTAAATTTTAAGAGTAACTTTGAATTATTTTTGAGTATTTATTTCAATGTTAATTTTTTTTTTTTTACAAAAATGGCCTGTTTACCTATTTTACATAAATTCTGCTAAATGTCTATAATTGCAACAGAATCTTAAATAAATGACTTATTTTTCTTAAGGTATTTTGCACAAATCAATTCTGATATATATATATATATATATATATATATATATTGCAAAAAGTATGTTAATATTTGAACAAAATAGTAATATTGTGATTTTACTGCTATATATTGGGATTAAAATGACCTTTGGTGTATTAAAAAGGCTCATATTATCTCTTTTCTAGAATTAAAAAGGCTTGAAGTAAGTAGTTTCAAAATGTCACTACCCTATTGATAGCCAATATATGTAAACTAAGTTGCAAAAATGACATACATTCAATTAATTGTTTTTGTGATGTCACAAGCCCATCACATTTACAGATATCTTCTAAATCTGTCACATTTACAGATATCTTCTAAATCTCCAGTTTAACCACACACATTCATGCTAACATTCCAAGAAGTGTTTCAGTCCTGTTCTGTCTTTTGAACAAGCTGCAATATAGAGCCAATAAGAAGAGTGATCATTTACATATTTCAGCATATAAAGCATAGTAACAAAAACAGCGCTTTTAATTCTAATGAAAAAACAGAAGTTGGAAAATGGTTATGAATAAAGTATGATCTTATTTAAATTATATTATTTCATAAATAATTAATTATTCTTTTGGTGCACAAACCCACAGATCATGAAAAAAATTATATAAGTAAAATGTAGAGCAATTGCTCTTTAAAAACGCCTTGAGAATCGTTGCTTTCAATGGTTAAATATTTACCAAAATTATGTTACATTACATGAATACCTCAATGAATCAAAATACTCAGTTACTCGCCCGGAGCTCTAATTGGTCTCCCTGTAAGAAACACAGTGATTAGTTAGATGTTAATTTGCATATTGCAGTCTTCTACGATAACTGTATTGCTGAGACCAACAGCTCTGCTCTGGAGTGTGGAGTGTATAGAAACAGAGTCATATCTGATTCGCATCACTTATTTGCCACGTGAACGTATGTATTTGTGGGCATCTGCATGTGCAGCTTTCACTGTTGAAAGATGAAGAATGGATTTTTGCATTATGCTGAAGATGAATAACCTCTCTCCAAAGTCATTAACATATTGAGGTTCACCTTCATGGCTCCTCTGTGGAAGTTCTGGAGCCGTCATCGCCTCTGTGGTGGAAGCACTTACACCATGTGCCTGCCAGCCAACATGACAGTGAAAATGAAGGAGCCTTTTGTCAGAGAATAATGAATATAATTTTGTGCCGTTTGATTAAATCATAATGTGTTTCGCAATGAATCTTGCACTCAATTCCATTACTCAATATGCGTTATCGATGCTAAATATAGCTGTGTAATGGATTCTGTCTTTGCCTGCTTTATTCTGGGGAGGCTCTTTTATGCGTGTGTCAGGTATATATTTAACCACACTGAAATTCATTCGTAAGCAACCAAGACAGTTTCCTCCTCACACACGGATTCATAACGGAACTACTTAATAAATGCAGACACTGATACAATAAAAAGGCACTTTTTTAAAAACCGAAAGGATTAAAACACATCAGTCGACTATTCATAAAATTAGGCTGTGTATTAAAATAGAAATCTTTCATATGTCATTTAGACAGTGCTGGATACTTTTTCCTTTCACTGTGACAGTAATTCTGCCAGGTGACTTTAAACTGGAAACCACATTTTACTTCTCCCTTGTGAGGAATAGAGAATGAAACATGGTATTATGGAGGGTCTCTGAACAAGCTGAGCATGTAAAACATCATAATATGCGTTAATATTATTTTTTCCTGATCATGTAATCAAAAATCAGGTGCGTTATTACATTTTGATGGAGGATTACAGGAAAACAAGAAGAATATCCTTTCAATAATATGATGAATAATGCTTAACATTACTAAGGAAAGATGAACTAAAAAGTAAAAAGGGAAAGAAAAGATTTTAAGTTGACTTTAGCATCAGCAAGTTGACAGTTTAAGGATTTACGGATTTATGAAATCCTTAAATATATACATTTCCACCAGCATGCGTCAACTTGCATTATGCATGTAATTTTAACACCCAACAAACATGCCAGAATCCATTCAAACAGGATAATCACAATTGTTAAACCTCAACAGGGAGAGAGGATTATCCAATGCTAAGATCCTCATCAACGAATCCGCATTGAAAGATTAATTTGATAACGCTCTGATTGAGCGTGGTCTGAGTGTTATTTTAAATCTCGTTAGAGGGACCAGCAGAGTGACCACCACTTCAGTGTAGATGCTGTGTAGTGTAAAACCCAGCAATGAGCCTGTGCTAAAGGATTTAATCCCTGCAAATTTTGGGGAAATACACTATTCCTCATGCTCCTTAACACCCCCCACCCCCCAAAAGAAATCCTAAAAATTTAAGGTCTTATGTAAACATGTATTTCTAAAGTATTTCTGCTGAATCAGTAAGCACATCACAGTCAGCAAAGGAGAACAAGTCCATTGTGCAATTTGTGCTATAGATGTAGCTTTAAAGTCTCAAAGTGGCAAAGAATTGAAACACTATGGCCAGGATCCGTGACCATGTTTTTCATGAAAGTCAGTAGGAAGACCTAAAACGATAGCTACCATTTATAGTTTAGTTACAGGGCAAATATGGGACCTTGAAACATCAATCCAATCTTTATATATAAAATTTTTTTCCTTCACGATTTTCTGCCCAATTTGCTTGTCTCCGATTCCAAACACAGAACATCCTGGTCACGCTTGGCTGCAGTACCCTGGGGATCAAACTCACAACCTCCTGATGATTGGACCAATGCTTAGACAGTTGCGCCACTTGGGAGTGTCAGTCAGAGCTTAACATGCATTTTAACAGAAGTTTCATCAAAGCCGAGTTCTTGACTGTGGCTTTATTTAGGAATCAGTTTTGCAAAAGTCTCTGCTGGCTCTTTCATGATAGAGCTGTCAAATCATCATCATGATAATTCATATTACAAATTCCACATTTGCACACAGCAGATAGCAGAGGATGAGCTCAGATGTTCACTGGTAACATATTGTTTACAACAGTGACGAATGCTGGAAACAAAAGTGCCTCTACTTCCCCTAGACTTCCAGTGTGAGAGGCACCGTGCTGAAATATGAGGTAGTCTGTAAGATTAGACAATGTTAAAATGGAGTGTCTAAAAAAAGATGTATCTGCTGATTAAGGATTATGGAAGCATCACCATTTAGATCCAAGAGCAACTACATTCCACACTTTATTTTTCAATCCTCTGTATTTTTTTCACTTCTTTGTCATGCCAGATGTTTATCTAATGGAAAATATTTAAACTTGACAAGAACTGCCAGGCTGTGATGTGAACATTTCTCTGTTAATCATACAGTATTTGCCGGCATAATGGGAGCATAACTGAACCTTGTTTTCTGGCTGAAGATTTAGAATTAAACTCGCTGGGCTTCACCAGGGATTGTCCAGATGACCTTTTTTTATGCCATTTATAGCACATTTTTCAGCAGCAGCACCCCCACGTCATTAACATCTTGCTGTTGACATTGTAATGCAGGCTGAGTAGTGTCTGTCCTCTGGGTTCTGTGGTCCTGGCCTGATGTTATGGCCCTCTCACCGCTGATACTGTCAGCACGTTTATAGTTCACTCACGTCCTGCACTTCCACATTTCACCAGGCTCTCTGGAGACTCTGATCTCTGAACCCCCCTCCCATCCCACCCTCAGACCGCACCTGCTGTTTCCTTGGCAACCGAGCAGGTGCTCCCCTGGAGTAGCCGGGTCGTCTCCCCTGACAGCCGGTCCTCTGCCTGCTCAAAAACAACAACAGAGCGACCGCCCAGCCGCTGAGCAGCCAGCTACTGCCCATCAGCACTACCACACACCATTAACATACTGGGTCAAAGTGATAGCCAAAGTCACCTTCCTAAAAGTGCACAGAATGTACAGTACAGCAAATGCTTTTCTGAAATGGTGCCCTCAGTAATTGTTCCTAAAAAGACAGTAGGCATATAAAGTAATGGTTATATTTTCAGCCTAACCACCAATCTCTGTTTAATATGAAGATGCATTATGAGGAATCTGTTCTGTTTTGTGAAAGGATGACAGCATGGTCTTGTTTTTCTCTGTTGCCAGGACAGTTCTCAGGGATATGTTGATATAAGCAAGTGTTAAACCAGGAAGGCTACTGGTGGTCCATAGTACCAGAAGGAGGGATGATGTAGAAAACTTGTAGCAGTATTATGTATGAAATGATCCAGAGACACTATAAATGATTCCATGCTTGCATCTATATTTTGGGGGGCTTATTTAAAGGCTCTGTAGAAGGGAAATGGTTAAAGAACCATTGTACCAGTTTACATTTGTTGTAATGCATGACATTCAAGGCCATGATAGTCAGTTATTATATTCTATGTTGTATCAGTTGTTGGGAAAGCTGATGGCCCAGTAGTTAGGGCATTGCCCCGGCAATCAGAAGGTCGATGTACCATTGCTTCCCGGGCCCCCTTCACTGGTGGCAGCCCCCTGCTTCACTGGGTGAAAGGATTAAATGCAGAGAAAGAATTTCATGTTTGCACCGTGTGCTGTGGTATGTTCACACATGACTATAAGGGGCAACTTTCATTTATATTATTAGTAGTATCATAATATTGTGCAGAATTCACAGATCATACACCTTTTTTAGTTACACAAAAGTGCCCAATCCTGAGGTTTTCTTTTGTTTTAAAAATTAGAATGGGTAAAAAGATTAAAAATAGTACAAGTCACACACATTGTGCTGCACTCAATCCAGTTTAATAGGTCTAATCATTAGGGTATAGCGATACAGTCAACTTATGATTCAATTCAGACAATTAGAGGCTCATAGTTCGATATACTTTCAATAAATTCACCAAAGTAAGACTGAAAACACTGTGCTAATACATTTTTCTAATAAATTCCATCTAGGGCATGTACATTAACAAAAAGACTATTTTCAAACCTTTTACTATTTTGGTGCTGGTTGACTACTATAAACAATAGAGCTCCATAAAACATCATAATTAACAGAATACATATTCTCCATGAGGCACTGTCAAGCGTCACATTTTTGCATCACTATATTTTAATGCATTCTTACATCCCTACTAATTGCGGTCTCTTTACTATAAAAGAGGCTGTGTTTTTTATGTATTGATGATATCTACAGTATACTCAGAACATATCAACATAATGTCTGCTATCAGTATTTAAAATGTCCACTCTTTCCTTTTGTGCATCTGACTACACTCACAGTTCTTCCATGCTTCCAATCTTAAAACCAAACAGTTATAACTGTTTCCACATTGCTCACTGTTACGTTCCCCTTCAAAGTTTTTTTTTTTAAAGCAGATACCGTCACACACTCCTTAGCTGTCTGACTTTTTTTGTCATTAGCATCGTTAGCATTTTTTATTTGATAGAAGATAATCCACCTGCATAAGGAAAATGAAGTCAAAGGAAAATACATGGGAAAAAAAACAAGTTTCCAAAACTGGAGATCAAAAAATAGAGAATAAAACTAGAACTAAAAAGTGTTTCTTTCCTGATGCTGAAAAGGGAATAAATGGGTATTTTGACAGGAATGAAAGAAAATGATGAGTGAATAAAATGTCTCTGACTTTTGCCCAGTACTGTACATGAAAACTCATAGAACTGCATAGAACTACATAGAACAACAGTTTTACTAAGAGTGAACAATATCTTATTCTGTTACATCTAAGAATGAGAAGAGCATGACCCCTGCCTAGGTTTGAGAACTTGAGTTATCTTCAGTGCAGTGAATAATATGACAGCTGTGCTTGTGAAATAAAATACACATTCTAAATTTGCTATATTTTTCCATGAGGTCATGCACTATGCAGACTGTTGGTCAGTAAGATCAAGACCAGCTGAGCTCATGTAGGGAGGATTTGTTCACTAACCTTCAGGGGCAGGGCACTGCAAGGTCATCTCTGAGTGATTACACTGGTATCAGGACAGCACCATGCTAGCATCGGCCCAGCCACACGCATAGGCTAAATGAGATCGGGGGACCTGGGGCCATCCTCTGGACTCAGTGTTGTGATAGGAGGCATGTTTGTTTCTCCAGGAGCATGAAGGCCTTTCCCGGGGGGAGCTGCTATCTTAGCTTGGCCGGGGCCGGGGTCAGGCCCTCTGATAAGGCCTCTGCTCTCCCTCCTCAGGGTCACAGGAAGCCTGTTTGTTACGATAGTTTGCTGTGGACACAGAAATGAACAGGTGCCGATGAGCTCTGACCGTGAGTCCAGACCTTCATCATGCAGTATTTGCCTTTGCCTTCAGCAAGACGAGTTTGTGGGAGATAAGTGTGTTGGCTTCTTTGTCTCGGGGGCCGACAAATTAGCCTTTTTTGTAGCCTTAACCTAAATATTTTAGTAAATTATAACGTGACATATTGAAGAAACAGAGGGGAGAATAAGCTGTAGATTACTGATGTTTTGTCTGTTTATCCTTGATAATTTGCTACAATTGTGTGTGTATAATTTTCAGATGATCAAAAAGATGCTCCTAGCTCACCCGAGACAAAATCACCAAAGCGTTTCTCATATGAGCATCAGTTAAATTTTCTTAATTAAAAAAAATTAAGGTACAAACATTACAATATGTCACAGAACATTCAGATGTTAAACTTTTTCATTTTCTTCTTTCTGGCACTCTATATGTGCTAAATATATCTTGTGAACACACATTAGCCTTAATATTGAACTGATTCCATTTAGATTCTTATTAAAAATGCATGTATCTGTGTTCCTCTGCAATACGTTGCAATTGCTTGTAGGAGTCTGGGTTTCGCTCCTACCAGCCAAGCTCATCTTTTTCTTCAGGAAAATTTACACTCTAGTTTCAGCACATTTATATTTTATTTATTTATAGCGTTTCCTGAAGAGAAAGCTGAGATAGACTTGGTAGAGCCAACATATGTAGAATGTGGCTGACAGGAAGTCCCCCCCCTTCCCCAACCCTCAGGGCTTAATTAAGACAGTGGGATAGAATGCTGGCAGACAGGGTGAAAAATATGCACAGTGATGTGGGGAGGGGCGGGTGTGAAGGTAAGGTGAGAGAGGACTGTGACAGTGACTCAGGTGTATAGAGAGAGAGTGAGGCATGGTGAGAGGATGTGAGAGAGAGGGAGAGGGTAAGGGAAATGGTGTTTGTTGGAGCTTAAGAGTACACCTTTAATAACAAAAGTTTCTTAATGGTTCTCAGCTTGGATGTGAATTTAGAGATCCCATGGTTATATAATATGCTTTGTTGATTAATTGAAATTAAGTAAAGCATCCTCAACAGAGATGACACTACTGCACATTTTGATATATAATTACTGTTTATGTGAATTGGGGGAAAAAATAATTTATTTCCCCAATTCACCAGTTTACATTTATTGTTTTGTATTTCATTTTTATGCCCCAAAATCCAAAGCTCATCAAATAATGATAAACTATGTGCCAAAATTACAAAAGCTGTGTAAATAAAATACAAATTCCATATTTATATGTGTTGAGAATGTGTACTAATCAACAAAATGTAATTTGATATGGATTTTGTTTTTTATACGCATGTGTATATACACACTGTCAAAAAACCCTCCATGTCACTGCGGTGGTATCCACATGGGTATGTCATCAAGACTTTTTGTTACAGAGCATAATTAAGTGGTGGATCTTCTTACCTAACTCAAAGTGCAGAACTAGGCTTTTAAGACCTTTCTTTCTAAAGGTATTAAAGGGTATTGTTTGCTTTTGACTAGCTTTCACAGAACGTTATTGATGTGTGTGCATATATATATATATATATATATATATATATATATACATTAATCCAACAATTTAAAATATGACACAAATTATTTTTGTTATTATTATTTGCATAAATGAAATTTAGTTCAAGCTCACTGATTTTTTTTTTTCTTCCATCCTTTCCTCCTGGGTGACAGGATGGGCAACATCAGCCACGGGTGTTGATTTTAGCCTCCAGAGAGTTGCTCTGCTGTTGGTGTTGTTAAGAGGACTCTCTCTCTGTCACACTACCAATATAAACCTCCTTTTTTATCACCAGCAGTGCATTTTATTTTCATTTCTACTGTATCTCCTCGCCTCCATTTGCTCTCCCTAATTCTTCCTTTGCACTAAAAGTCTGTCCTGCTATTTCTCTCCCCCGTGCAGTCGTTAACAGATCACTCCTGGAAAGGTCACAGTAAAGAGCTGAATAATTCACTGGGAGGGAATGAACTCTGCCCTCTAAATGAAATGATCAATTTAAATTGGGAATGAGTATGACATTATGGTTAAACAAGGCAGTGCTTATAATTCTTTGTGACATGTGCTATGACCCCAGCTAACATATATTCAATGGTTGTCTCACCTCATTCTTCCATCCTTGGGTTTCCAATGTTCATGGTTCTCTCTCTCTCTCTCTCAATCTTTTGCTCATCTTTTTTAATTTTGCTCCCTAGACACCCCTTGGTCTGCTCCACGTCTGTTCAGTTAAGATTAGCCTTCAGTGTAGCTAGAGTATGCACTCCCCTCAAGGTATTATAAACAACGTCAAAAAAAAACCTATATCACGTGTTCATAGATAAATTAAAAAGTAAAATCTCTTATCAGTGTGATTCAGTGTAGGTCCTCAAATACTTAACTGCAAACAGACAACCAAATGACACAATGGATTTACCACAGGGTGATTTCCAAAGGCGTGAGCATAGATGACCTTCGCAGGATCTCCAGAAAACCCCAATGGATAGCAATGCCGTTCACAGAAACCTACACAAATCATGTCCTCCAAATAACAATAGTCAAGGCTGCTCAGCACTATTTTGTGGTTCTGTGGATTATGTGCATTTGAAGTGGATTCATTTAAATGCATTGAGATGGAAGGCATGGTAGCTTTAAGCACGCGCATAGCACCTAATGAAAAGCAAATGTTACTCCAGTCTTACTCGCAAATTCAGAACTAACCAGCACAGGATGGAGGTCTCAAAGTGTCTGGGCCAACTCCATGCTGTCTGGGGGTGTGAAATATGTGCTCCCCTGAAATGTTAAAGTTAATTATCTTCAGTCATGTTGCATTAATAATGGAAGCCTGGATCTAAAATAGAAAAACCTGAGATCATTGAGATTAGATTCCTTGCTTCAACTTGTATTTAATGGCAGGACGACTGTAAGATGTAACATTTCATAAACAATAGTTTTCTGTGTTCATTTGTATCCTTCTAGCTCCACAAACCACTTTACATGTTTCGGAAACTAGTAATCTAGTAATGTTTACAGTTGTTTGATCAGAGACATTTGACTGATCATGTCAAACGTTTAATGTCTCTTTTATATTCTGTCCAATTAGGCCTCCAGTCTCCATCTAATCTAGGTCAGGACTAAAGGATTAACTTTAGAATATCACGTTCCCCAAACCCAAAGTGAGCTTGACAGCAGAATTAGTGCTAGCGAGAGCAGTGTTTAGCTGTTGCCACTGCAGTGTAACAGTGTGTCCCACAATTGCCTTGAAGGCTTCTTCCATTCGGTGCACATATTGGACTAATTGCAATATTGGTAGCCCAGTCATTTAACTGTTTCTTAGAATGCAGTTAATCGCCCAGACTGAGCGTGGGTACTAATGATCTCTTCAGTGTTTTCCCAGCAATGGTGAGTAATTTGGAAGCAATTGACCTCCTGGAGTTCACTGGCAAGAGAAAACATGGAGGCCAGTTCACTAATGACCCAGGCTAACAACCTGGCTAAGCAGATCTCTTCACTCTCGTATGACTCTCACTTCAGCTCTAATTTGTCATTTAGCTGGTTGTGTACAGCGGAAGTGCTCTGGTATGTTTTTTGGCTTGTTGCTTTATTAGAGGTGTTAAATGGTTATAATGAACTTCTTACACAAGATGCCTTCTGTTTAATTGAAAGGACAAGTGAACAGTTTTAGTTAACCTTCATGTAAATTGTATTTTTATTGATTTTCTTTTAATTCACAGTCAAATGCCAAAGTTTGGGTGCCGCAGTCCAATGCTTTGATTTCTAAGTGTATATAAGTATGCCTACTGTACTGTGGTGTACACTCACATTCACTGTTTGTTTGCTGAATTGAACATATTTGGAAAAAATGATGGCACATTTTGAATTGTATTGTTTTTCCCCTAAATTTGTTGCACACAACAAATAAATATAAATGATTCATTATTATTACATTTGCTGAATTTGCTGACTTTTTCAAATTATTTATTTATTTGTTTGTTTGTTTTATGGTATTTATTTATTTGTTTTATGGGTGTTAAGCATGTCAAATATTATGCAGCAGAAATTGCATCTGAAAATATATGTTTTTTCTTTTAGTGGAGGTCACCCATTCGTTTCCCTCAGTCTTTCAGAGTAAGTGTCTTTGAGCTATGGTGATGCCTTGAGATGTTGTCATGGTACTTTTTCAAACACTTACCACCATTGCTGAAGACTTATGAGTGCAATGTGGTTCATGATTTGTGGCACACACACACACACACATGCACGCACACACACAGTTCATTTCTTGAGAACTGTGTGATAAGCAATCAGTCATGTTTTAGTGACTGGACTTCTGAATGACTAACAAGGCCACAGAGACATTATTAGACCCGCACAACTTTGACGGACGGACCTGGCCTGTCACGGATGAGTCTGCATTGCACCCCTATGGCCTGCTTTGAGTTATGTCAGAGATTTGTGCTAGGGGCATCAAAGCTGTATAGTGGGAGGTTCGTGATAAAATGCCCCTGGCACCCATGCTTGTCTCTTCTCTGTGTAGAGCCCTTTGAAAAAAACGAGGCTTTTCTGCAGCTCCTCTGTAGACCCTGCTCCCTTAAGCCTAGAGTGCAATAAAGAGCTTATTATATACTGAAACACATAACTCAGGCATCCCTTCTTGTTCGTCACAAACATGTCAGCCAGCAAGTAAAATATAAGGAAACAGAATTGTTTTGAAAGAATGTACATTTTCTGCTATTCATTTGGACACCCAGAAACATACACTCTTTTCTCTCCTTGTCATTGTGGTGTTCTAATGTAAGAGGCAGCAACAAAATAAGCAAGCGGACCCCTGTGTTTCAACTGAGATGTTTCACACGGTTTGTTTATGGTGGGGTTTTTTCATCGCATGAATAAACAGGCTGGAAACATAAATACATATGGGGGACAGGATCTTTACTGTAAGAATGTAACGTGTTCCATATGTGTATGAGAGGAGGTCTTTATACTGTACTGTCTTTGCTGATTAATGTTGAGAGTCTGTGTTTGTTCTGCAATAATCAAACTCAACGTTGTACCTGTTTTGCATCTGTTTTCATGGCGACTATGGGTCGTGGCCCCCACAAGCTGTGCCTGCCGCCACGCAGTAAACAAAACAAGACAAACAAAAAAGAGAGGAGTAAACTGTGGCCTTGCATTCCGATATACAATCTGGTGAGAAGTCTGCCTGTGTGATAAGTGGGGCTTTAAATTCTCAGGATGGTGCTCATCTCTGGTTGTGGAAGTGGACGGTTAAGGGATTCGGGGGACAGCTGTTTTTTGGTGGTGTTGGTGTCTGGCCTGGCACTGTGTGTTTCTCATTAGCGGTGTTGAGGAGAGGTGGAGGAGAGCCATCACAGATGGACACGAGGCGAAATCCCTCTGAGCTCTCTTCCTGCGATCAGTTCAAATGCTGCCCTCTCCACCGCAGCTTCTGCCCAGCTGACAGATATGAAAGTGGGCAGTATTTTCAGGTTCAAACTGTATCCATTACTCATCCAAAAGAGTAGATTCTGCAATAACAGTATTAATCCCAGCTCTGATGGCACAATACCTTGGATATTATCCTAAAGTACATATTAGATAATAAATCCCATTACATGCAGGAATATCCACATAATACAGCCCTGGGCTGTCGTATATGTCTGCATGCACATGGTTAGAACAAGCCCTATACTGCGCACAGAGTTATGTAGGAGGCAGTGTGATGCTCTGGGTAAAGTTCTGCTGGGGTAACTTGGGTCTGGGATTGACCCACTGCTGCAGACCAAGTCATAAATGGCAGTGGTATTCTGTTATTAGCCTGGAGAGTAAGCTAAACGCAGAGAATTTAGCTTACTTGTGCTATTCTATGGTAAGTACATGTGCGACTTTAAGGGACACTTACTAAGAATGTTGGACCAGTTTTAGGTACACACAACATAGAAAGGATGTGACAAATAATGGGTGGTGAAATTGGATGACCAATTGATTGCATGTATATCATTCTTTTTACTTAAGTGTGGGCATCTATCTGCCAGTTTTATCCACTTAATACAGGTGCTGTAGTGTCTCAAAGACAGTTTATTGCAAGACTTCCTTTTATATTGGCAGCAGATAGACAGAGCCAGGAGCCAAACTGAAAATCAGAATCACAACAGAATCAGAATCACAAAACTTATTTGATCAGAGATTTGCCAAAAGAGAATAAATGAAAGGCAAAACTTGCCCTGATGTATATTACACTCACATGGAAGCACTGTTTTTACAGGGCTGACCCCACACCTCCAAAGATGGTGTTGACTGAGTGACCACCACTTAGTTAGACATTTAATTAGGCCACTGAGTGACTATCTAAAGCCATTTAGTAAGTTTTACATACAGTAGTGCAGTAAAACTGTGACCATGTGCATTAGTTTGTGATTTGCAGTAAAAACATTGTACATGCAAACATTTTGCAATAGCTCCTCTCACTGAACATAAACTTACAAAGTTTTGACTGTTTGGGAAAAGCAAGCCCCCCCCCCTTTTTTTTATTTTATTTAAATAGTTCTGTCACTGAGGTTGATTGTTTGTCTGTTTGTGCTTATTGGGGCCTATTGGTATTTTTGTGTGGATTTTTATTCCCTCTCTGCTGAGATTCTTGTGTGCTGTTGTCATTGTGTAAAATGTACAGGGAGATGGGCATGACAGTGTGTTTGGTGAGCTACATATGCTGACATAAGTCTGGCTCATCTGAAAGCTGGCAGAATGGTTTATTACAAGGACGGCCCTTGTCATCCACTGGTGGACATGCTGGCCCACCCAAATTCTCACTTCATCTGTTTTGACTGGCCTACTACCATTATGCACGCGTCATTTGCCACATGTACATCCCTTCCTGGCACAGGCGAGGGAAACACCAGCCACACAGATTCCCCTCCTGTGCATCCTCATAAGTTGCGTTTCCACTGCATTGTACTGGCTTGACACAATTCTGTTTGCTTTTTGTTACTGGGTACCTCATTCCTTTTCCACTACAGTTAGAACCTTGATGTAGCTGGTGACACTGCAAGGAACTGTCGTGATTTCATCTTCAACACGACAAACAAAGTAGCAATGTAGAATACTGAAGGAATGGCATTTTTCATTCTCTGTTTGGCTTTTTGTCACAATAAACAGAACTGAGAATCTGTCAGTGGATAGAGTATCTGCAGTCACTGGAGTAGCTTGGTGGTTTAAAAAATAGCAGGATGTTTGGAGGTATCCCATGCTGTGTGAGTCACATAATTGTAAGTTTGGCCAATCAGTGATCTGCACTATTTTCTGCAAGTTTTAGTCAGAGTAGGTCAGAAAATTATTCCAGGTACCAGGTGCTAGGTGGTATATTTTCCTCATACAAAAAGAAAAAAAAAAGGTGAGTTAGGTAGAGCCAATACCACGCAGTGGAAAAGCAACCTTAGATGACCACTGGCAGAAACTCCATGTGTAACTTTAGCCAGTTTAGAGAATTCATAAGTCTTGATTGTGCTGGTAGGAATGAGGAAGATATGCTATAAAGATATGCTATTCTGCTATAAACAGACAGTGCCCACAGTGGTGAGCACTGCCTCTCTGTATGCCCCTGTGAGTTTGTACCTTGTAAATAGCATCAGGCATAGTGGCCTTAAGCAAAAGTGTTGTTTCTTCAGAAATATGGAACATTTAAGAATCTTTAACAATGTAGTGCAAGCATTTTATTTTTTATCCACCAAATTATTTAATCATCCTTATCAAATGTTTAGGGCTTCTGAGTGGTTTTATCCGATATTTCACTGTATTTTATTTATTGCCTATCCAACAAGCAAACCTCCCAAATACGGTTTGAATGGGTAAAGGAGAATGAGGTAAAAACAGACACCTACAAGCAAAAGGGGGTGGCATGGTGTTCACTAACCAAACTTTTAAATGGGCAAAACACAACTTCGACAGCGTTATTCAGTTTAACCTCAGTGTATAACCTGGTGAAGTCTTAATAAAACCCTCACCCAGGCAGAGAGCATTGCAGCGGGGTCCAGGGTGGATCCCGAAGTGCCAGAGTCCAGCACAGTTTGCCAGTTTCCCTACTAAAACACTTTTCCTAAACCTAGTAATTAAATCATGAGTTGAATCATGTGTTTTTAATCAGAGTATTACCATCTGTTCTGGACTACTGCCCTCTAGGACTGGAAACGTAACCCAGATACATAGGTGCTGGTAGACACATATAGAATTTAAGAGAGCTCTGTGTGGTTGGTGTGGGACGCAAAGGAACATGCAAGCATGTTGTTGATACTATCCTTGCGTATAGTGCATGTTTGTTACTGAGTTAATGAAATGAATCATATAAACATCAGGATTTGCTTTACTGCTAAAATATATCTGTTGGTTTATTCATTGACAACTCAAGAACCATGTGAATGCCTAATGGTTCCTGCATGTTTATCAACCTGTTGGTTCTTAGGATTTTTTTGTATTACCGGTACATAGATCCCTATTACTAGGAGTGTATAAAGAATGTGATGATGAAAGACATTGCCCCATGGAAACTTTGAGATCGTTGTAAATACAAAACAAACAAAAATATGTTTCTTTTCTGCCTTTAAATTATATGTCATATGACGCTATATTCATGATAAATTAAAAGGTCTGTAACATCAGATCTGTAAATAAAAATCAGAAGTGAAGATGGTGCTATTCTTCTCTTTTCTGAGTCATTTAGGTATGAAAGTGGATACAAACAGCGAATTAACAGCTTATCATGAATGGAGTGGAACTGAGGAAAAATAGATGTTAAGTATTTTAAATGACTACCTTTAATTCAGTAAATAGAACTAGTTACTACACAGTGCTGTGTTCTCTAAGTGCCATACAGAATAATAAGACTTTGGCAGGTCTGCCGAGGTCAGCACAGCCCATATCACCTGACCCACCATATGAGAAAAACTGACATTATAGATGTTATTCATTTTACAAATCACTCTGTGTATCACTTCAAATTATTATAGTTGTTTTTAAACTAACATAGTGAATTATAGATCTCCCTCTCACGATAAATATTCACAATTATAATGCAGCGTCATTACAGATTTATCAATCCTCAGTAATAAAAATGTGGGTATCACACTTCACTGTGTTAAACTAATCAACAATCTTTTCACTTCATGAGAGTTCAAGAATGAAGTGAAATGCAAATATCAGGATGAAAACGGATCTCTCTAAAGCTGTATGTGAGGGACTTATGAAACAATTAAAATACCTGCAGGAAAAGAGAAAGAAAAAAACACATGCAGTATCGGTGTGCTGTGAAGGATGACTAAAGTATAAATGCTGCCTGAGTATTTAAGAAACTGAGCTGGCCAACCAAGGACACTAGATTTTCTCACTGATTTTCTGCATGTTAGAACACCTCCTTCCACTCACACTTTGCCTTTTGGACTCAAAAATGTTTTATTTCAGGGTTTTTTTTTTTATGGGTAATTCATACCCCTCCAGATATTGACATGGACATTTTATCTCCACACCTTCAAATACCTGCGTATGCCTAGTGGTTCTCCAGGCAACGCCCTGCAATCACACCTCAAACAGCTGTAGCACTGAACTAACTCAGAGTCGTCCAGCATGCTTCCAATGTAACTTTCTGCTTAACAATTAAGAACCATGGAGGTGTGTCTTGGTGGGATTTGCTGCCAGCCAAAGCTTTTTCCATCATGCATGCAACCCTATTACCACTCCTTTACATTCATTTAGCAGATGCTTTAATCCAAAGCAACTTCCATTCCTTAACAACAGGGGGCAGACTCCTTGGAGCAATTTGGGGTTAAGGGTCTTGCTCAGTGACGCAGTGGTGGTATGCTCAAGGTAGGATTCGAACTCATGAGCTCTAGGCAAGTACCCACCTAGCTACCTCCACCCACTCAGATTTATTCTACTCAAATCAACTATAAAACTCCAATCATAGGAACTTTCAGAACTCAGCAATCAGGAATCCAGATTATTAGTAATACAATTTAGAGCATCTTCGTCCTGCAGTACAATAGAAGAACGTCTCCACACTAAATATCAGTCACCACATTTATTTATTGCAAATGACTCATTTATTTTCAGTATGAATTTGTCATGAAATCTATACATAAATCGGCGAAATCCGTTCTTATCTGTACTTACAAACTGTTTGTTGAGGAAGTTTTATGTGACCTGTCACTGAACTTTCAGTCCTTACTCTAAATACTTTTACATAGCAGTTACCATGTAATTTATAACCGTTTTTTAAAAACAATATAATAGTGTTCAGATTGAATAAATAAGTAATAAGCAGAGAGGTTAATTTTCAAGTTTTCTTTCTGTACTTTGGTTCTACATGAGAACAGAAGTCAGAAGGTGACGCTCTGAAACTCCAGGGCATTCTGTGTGTGTTCTCTTTTAGAGCAGGAGCCTCTCATGGGTTGTGACGAAGGGACAGTAGGCTAATATGGTAATGAAGATAAATACTGGTAATCTGCTCCTTATTGAAAAGCATAGCTGTTGACTGGCCAGAGAGGAGGTCTAATGTTTGTCCAACAACAGGGCCGTCCTCTTCTGGGAGTTAAATCCACAGTGCCGCGAGACCCAGATTCCCCAACACATCCCCAAACGAACACACAACAATGCATGATTATGAATGACTGCAGTCTGAGCGTTCTGCTATACTCCTTGGTCTGCAGAACCGAGGAGCATAAGTTAAGTACCATGTGTTTTCCAGGGTTACATACAATCATTGTCTTTGCAAAGCATTTGAGGTTTGGCCTTTTGCCCCTGACATGTCTCAAAACCTTGGAGTTAAAAATATGTCATGTATGTCATGATGCAGTTTGCATGATTTAAACCAGAACTGGCCGTCATTCCGTGCATCCCATTACAAACAGCACCATTCTAGTGAAATCTGAGCTTCATGCCAAAGACTGAACAGAACAGTTCCTTACTTCCCTGCAATCACACTTTAAACAAACAGCCCCGGAGGACTGGGTGGATTTCTGAGCTCTCTTTTGTTGGCCAGATGACCCGGACTGTTGCGACCAGAGCTGGATGTGGAATGGGGGGCGTCCTTGTTAACGAACCTCGTCACTGGAAGGGGAGAGAAGGCTGTCAGTGCAAGACACCTCCCGCACAGCCTGACCCAACTGAGGGAACAGTGCAAGACAGCTGTAATTATGCTGTATTCAGTTAATTACCCCCTGAAACCCACATCTTTAGCGGAGGTCCCCTTGAATATGCAGATGCTGCTCTGTTGTAATTAACTCTGCTTTGTAGGTTTTCAAGGGCTCCTCTTCCCTTGGCCTCTGATTGAGCAGAGCATGCCCAGCTATATTTAGAGAAAACTCCGGGGCTTCTCAGGGAAAAAGAGGGGGGCAAAAGCGCTGAGCTTTGCTGTCAGCAGTGCAAGTTTTGGGTGTCTCTTGAGCTCATGCAGTGCTTCAGAGCAATGTTGCTCTCGCCCACGAGTCAGCCTTGATAAATGTAAATGCCATCAACTAGACAGCCTATAATCACGGCCTCGTCTGTCAGCTTCTCGTTATTAGTTGATAAGATTACTTTCAATTGAGCTCAAATGATTGTTCACTTGGCAAATCGCTTTAGTCGATTAAGTGGGAGGGAAAGCTATTTTTACTGAAATGCTGATATGTTCAGTAAATGTTTCTTGCAGGTTACAAAGCAAATAACTTTCCACTTAGGATTTTTTAAGTGATTGTAATGTGGCTACAGTTGGCACACCTTTTAATAATCTGTTTTTGTGATTGGTATCATATACAAAATTTTTTGTAAAATATGAGGGTCAAACTTAGTCTAAATTTGTGTGCAAAAATGTTAAAACCCTTAATTAAATAGTCCAAAAGTGTGTTATTTGCAAAGTATATATATTTTAGAAGTGTCATTTGACTGGGTCACACAAACTTTTATAAAACATAAAAACATATTATGTGTGTGTGTGTGTGTGAATGTGTGTGTGTGTGTGTGTGTGTGTTTGTGTATAAATGTGTGGGCTGCCATACTTTACACCATTTCACATTTATAGTACATCATTAGATACAGATCTGTGCCACTTAGACTACATATGAGTCCTGCAGAGCGCTCTGTGGCAAAGTTGTAAGTCTAATTAAGGTAGCAATTACACTCAGCTGTAAATGAGGAATAGACACAGCTAATTGCTTCCGAGAGGCCCCTTTTTTTCTTAATAATTTGCCTCCAAAGTGGATTGGCATCAGGCTACTTCATTTGAAATGAAAATACATATTACAGAGTCAACGAGAACAGACATTTCAGTTGACTTGGCATCCTCCAAGTCAACAATCGAAGTCTGAACCAAAGACTCAGTGGGTTTGGAATGTAGATTAATAAACGTAATTGTCAAAAGAGTAATCACAGTGATACTGTACTGAATAACTGAAGTCTAAAAGACTGGCTTGTATCAATCCCCCCCCCTATTTCAATAGCTCTATGATGGTTACTCAGTCACCTATAATTAAAGGCTATGATTAATGGACTGGTGCGGGATAATTCTCTGACTTTGAGCAGAAACTGTCCAGACGAGAGGCTCTGATCCAAGCTGCTCTCACAGTACAATAACTATAGCAAATGTATGGTACCGTTCCATAGTATCAGGCTTATGTAAGCACCCCCTGGCTTTACAATCTAGGGAACACAGATGTGCTCAGCAAACAGAGGCTTAATATGCTACGGTCCAATAGCATGCTATTAGGCAAGGTGCTTTTACAGAGTTGTCCTATGATGTGAGCTGTATGGGATGAAGCCTGTACTTCATCATGGCTGGTTTCACTAATCACTTGCGATACCTTCTGAAGGCAGGCTTTTTTAAGCTTCAAAATGACCAGGATACAGGGATTTATTTTGTAATATGCACAAGAAAATGTAAATAACAAATGTTATCTGCTGTGCCATGTTTACCCTGTCGGCTCCATAAGAATTATAGAGTACATGTAGACGTATTGATGATAAGTCCTTACTTTATTTAAATGTAAGCTCCTATGTGGTCCTTGATTCTAGGAAATGCTGAACCTTTATATTAAGCAGAGGATATATAATCCTAAATGTGTTTTTTCATAATTTCACATCTCATTTACAAAAACTTGTTCTTTTAGGAACCATCGTCTGAATTTGTTTTTTGTTTTATAAGAGCGTAGTGAAAACATTTACTAGCTAGATGAGCTGTATGTGTGATCTGTTATTGTAAATACCATTATTATTTCCCTATAGCAAGATGGATGAATTCAGGGTCAGATTACTGTATTTAAAGATATGTTTCAGTTGCTAAAATACACAATTTTGTATTCACATTTTGTGCAGCTAATCCCAAGAAATGCAATGACCCAAATCCTGGCATGTTTGAATGAATAATTCGTGCTCAGCTATTTGTAATTTGCCTTTTACACTAGTTGGGAAAAGAAACATTGAAAATCATTAGCCAACTAAAATATATAATACAGTGATTATTACAATGAAATCAGACGCTGGGGCTGTCTCTGTGTACCCTTTAATCTCTTTAGATTCCATAGAGTGTTTTGTATGAATAAATATCTAAAACATGTTTTAAAAAACTCTCAAAAGTGTCCAGGAATCAGTGAATTAAAAACAAGACATTAAGGTGCCAGTTTATAATGAAGATATTAATTGGTCTCATTTGGCATTTTACAACACAACAAAACATATACTGTATACCCAGCGTATGCTCACCCTTTCCTCTTGTAAATAATGCGTCTTAAGTAGGGCCTCCATTAAATAGCAATAATGATCCATGATGTGGAATTATGGATCGGCTGAATAATGAGGAAAATGGTCCTCTGTTAATGAAGAGATGGGTGTGGTCTGTGACAAAATGTATGACAGAATAACTGCAATGCAACTGTTATGTTGGCTGGCGTGACAGAAGTGCCATTCCAAGCTCTGATTGGCATACTCCAAGAGCAGATGGTGGAGGGGTGGCATCGAGACAACGCTGGCATCCTCAGCACAATGTGGCACTACAAAACTGTGACTCCTCTGAAGCACAAGATGGAAAAGAGGTCTTTCTAGCAGTTATACAGGAGCATGCCTCAGTCTCTTTCTGTGTTACTCTATTTCTAAAACCTAAGCCAAAGAAAATGGGAACTAGAATGCCCTGTTAAAAGGAACAGTTATGACAATCTTATGAAGTAGCGGTTAATCTGTTCACTGAATAATCTGAGTCATGTGAGGAACTCCCAGTTTTACTCTGCTTGTTTGACTCTCATTACTTGACTATAATGGGATCAACAAAAGTAATTCCAGCTAACTTTCACACGCTATAATAAGAACCACACATGTTAGTCTGAGGGAATGGAAGCCTCCAGACGAAACCTCAGTGCCATCAAGAGGACCAAAAGTTGTTTCCCTTCTTTTAACTGCTGCTTCTGATGGATTGCCTCCTTGTTCAGCTTTTCTTCACTAAATCAGGCTCCAGGCATGTTTACTTGTTGAACAGATTGTTAAATTTGGGCTCATGCTCCATGACTCTAGCACTTTTGGAGGAGGAACGTGATGTGAAATGACACTGGCTGATTCTATGCTCTTGGAGAACTAAGTCTGGTGTTGGTATGTCCCCTCAGGCTGTCTGGGCTCCTGCCCAGGTTTGCCGACAAGATTCTTGCTATGAAAGCTCGCTGCCCAGGATGGGAAGTCGTTCAGTTGCTGGATTCCAACCAGATTTTCTTTTTGGCAGCTCTTGAAACCATTATCACAAATAATCTAGCTCATCGCTGTCCTGTATTTGGTGACCGCAAGACATAGATAAAACACATGTAATATTTTGAACGTTTTTTTTTTAAATAAGTAGAATTAACATTGTCCCATTTTATATAGACTGACAACATGAAAACAGTATTACAGATGGAGCCCAGCATGGGAATTCTGAAAGTTATTATGAAGAATTATGAAGAGTTTAAATGCTTTATATCTATTTGTAGTTTTGTACATAATTTTTACGTCTCAAATGAAAGTAGAAATATTGGACCAGTAGGGTGTATGGGGAAAAAAAGGTAGTCCATTAGTCCATTTTGGAATTAAGCCCTTATTTTAAATCTCACTTTACATATTTTCAAATAACAGAACAGGGGTGGATACACTACTGACACTGACACAGTGTGTATGTTTTGTCTAACTTCAAGGACTCATATCAAACAATATTTGCAGTTTTGGAATAGTGTAGTATGAAATGCTTCATCACTGTGGAGTTCAAAGTATTACTCAGACTTTATGACCTTGCCAGAACGTTATATCCAACCCCTTTAACAGATTTATTGAGTTTGGCAGAGCACTTGAAATGAGGGAATACAATAAGAAAATGTAATTACTTTGAATTTCTCAATGAAACCAATTTAATTGAATTCCCATAAGGATCTATGATCATACTTCTTTTGAAACAAGTTTTCACAGTGTATTAAGAAATATTTTGAACTTATTAAACTAATAATAAATCAAAAAGTCCCATTTTTCAGAAGTTATTTTGTACTTTTGTATTATCCGTATGATTAATGTTATTGCTAGAGTGTTACATTAACATTTAACATAAATTTATATGTAATATTTGGTGCCACAAAGTCATCAATTGCTGCTAATGATCTATCCATGATTGTGTGGTATTGTGGCTGTTTACAAGGCAATACTTCTCTACATATCTCCAAATAGCTGTTAAAGTAGATTTATCTGAGTGCCGTCTCCAAGGCTAGATAAAGCTACAGCATGCACTCCACCCAGCAGCTGCTCAGAATTGTATGAAATGCACATATGACATCACAGCCTCTCTGTCTCTGTATGGCAGTGAGATTATTAGTGGAGTCAGGCTAAAAGAGCCCAATGCTTTGGAAGTTTTGTCCAGCTGAATGAATATTCTTGTGGTCACTGGCAGAATATCTATAGAGATCTTAGAGAATATGCATGCGCTATAGCTGCAATACACTGTGTATGCAAAATGATTACAAATTCCAATTTGTGAATTCAGTTGCTTTAAGCTACATGGTATTAACATGGGATGCTTTCAATAATCTCAATAATGCTCATGTGGCTGAATGCAACACACATACAGCAATGTCCCAACATCTTGTGAAATCATTCCAACACTGTCTGAAAAGGAGGGTGCCTTCCAGGCAAATTTTAGCTGTAAGTGCACCCTTAAAGTTACATAGGCCGAAGGTGAAGCTCAGTTGTGTACCTTTGATGAGTTTTAAGGGAACACATCATTAAATTTAATGGGGGGGTATGTGCATACTATTTTTATTGTCACATCACTGGTATACAGGTTCAGTACACGTAAGGGAAATGTTTGTGTGCAAAGATTCACAGATCAGCAACAATATGATAATATACAATAAGCAAACATACAACCTATAAATTGGGGTGAGAGGAAAAAAACAGAATTACTATTTAAAACTATAGATGCAGTTTACTGTGGTACAAAGATTTACACTGACGAAATGTAGGCTACTGGTTTTTTTTTTCTTTTTTCTGACGGTGAAAGAAATGTAGGGGACATATATTGTCACACAACCTCTTCTGTGAAAAAACACCTCAAGGAGGTACACTGTATGTATTATGTGCGTATATGTTTGAAATGACAATAAAACCTACTTGACTTGGGATGTCAAACCTTATCAACACAGGGCTGGTGTGGCTGCAGGTTTCGTTTATAAACAAGCAAAAGCACCTGATTAACTGTTTGAAGACTGGAATCAGGTGGGCTCCTGATTGGTTGGAACGTGAACCTGCAGCCACACGGGCCCTTTGTTGACCCCCCTGGGTCACTCCGGAGGATCACTCGACCTCTCCTGAACTCCTAGTTGGAATGACGGCACTAGGACCCAGCAGAGAGGAGAAGAAAGCCCCGACACGAGCTCTCAGACTCCTCCTCGTCTCCGGTGTCAAACTTGACATCAGCCTCTGAGCCGAGAATGGTAACTTGTGTGGGGATCGAAGCCCTCACATCAGTGGCATGCTTCATGGAGTTATGTGCCTCGCCTTGCCCTCTGAACTGCCACCATGGACTGCAGCGCCCTGATACTCCTTCTCTTCCTCTTCTCGCTCCTTTCCCTCTCCGAGTCCAGTCTTTACCCGTCCAATGAAGGTAAGGAGACGTTTGGCAGAGAGACATCGAGGGGGGAGTGTTAGGGCGCGCTTCAGTTCAGGTTAGGGGTCCCGGACCCGGCGCCCCTCTGTGTGGGAAGAGTTTCTGCTTTATTCTTTAAGGTCGTCCCGGCGCAACTGACCGCGCGTCAAATTTAGGCTGCAAAATGTTTGTCCGTGGTTCTCCTGAGCATCGAGATTCTCTTGACCACTCGTCTGCATGGGTTAACATGCGTGGGGTAATGTAGCCTATGAAGCATTGAGTTTGCATCGGTTTTGTAGACAAGAGTTTTGTGCATCAAGTGTCCATATTTCTGACGAGCTGGCAACTTCTGGGAATATAAATATAAATCCTCATAAACACGCAACTGCTTGCGCCGTCATTAAAAATGTTCTCTTGTTAATCTTCTCTAAAGATGATTTTGGGCACATCCACGAGGCTGCTGTGTCTCTCCCCGAGCCTCGAGCTTGTTTATAAACCCCCTCTCTTCAGCCGAGATAGCTTGACATGTCTTATTTTTTTGTACTTTATACGTCAGTGAAACATTTTCTGTTTAAAGTATCAGGCTTCCAGAATGAAGGTGTGAAAGGGAGACAGCGTGACTTGGTTTCGGGGGTTCCGTTTATTTATCTCGCTCCACTGAATGGGTCCCGTTCCGCCTGCAAGCTCAGTTTATTTAGCTTTTAATCAAAACGGTGTTACTGTTTTAGCACGGTCTATTATAACATATTGTTACTATTAAACACTTTCGGTTAAGCCCACTGTAGTCTACACGTGTCGCTAGTGTTTGAGACCCTAAAGCAACACCTTCTCACACATCTCTCTCCACCGCAGTTCGTCTTTGCGTTTTTCTGCACCCAGAACAGGCTACAATACTGTAAAACTGGACAAAGCGTGTCATACGTATTATTTATATAATTTTGTACAGACTTATGTGTGTTCTTGTGTGAGGCCGGCGCTGCAGGCTCGTTTTTAATTATTTAGCTTAATTGCTGCGTGGATCTAATCTCACTGTAAAACACAAAGTGTGATTTACATTATTGGAGTGATGCTATTATTTCACTAAAGCCTCTGTCTCCACTCTTGCACAACAACAGCACCAAAGTTCACTGACTGGTGTTGTTTTATTACATGTTCGCCTCCAAGTGGGTTAAAAGGAGCCGAACTAAAATAAATAAATAAATTAATTAATTAAAAAAAAAACATACAAACAGGTAAATGGTCCAGAGAATAGAGACACATAGTGGAATCTCATATAATATTTTTTCCAGTTACGTGTCGTCAGGGTTATTCACTGAATAAAGTCATTTAGATAATTATTGTAGGCAAAACAAGTCAAATAACCCACAGTTTCTGACCTGAACTTTTTTACAGTGTCCAGTGCGCTTTTTACTTTGTCCAATGCGCTGCAATGCGTGTCCAAAAGTCCTCGTATTTTATTTAAAAGTTTACTATCAAAACTTTCTAAAGAATGTTTGTTTTTCTTATGACATATCAGCACTTATCCTGTATGACATTTCGAGTTAAAATACGTGCACTGAGAGGTCTAGTGTCTCGGGTCTTTTAGTCTGTGTCTTTTAGTCTTTTGGTCTTTTAGGGGTGCGTGTGTGTGACTCAAAAGATTTTGCGACTCAAAAGATTATCATTTTGCTTTTATTCGGTCGTTTGCTTTATTGTTTTCTTTCTTTCTTTCTTTCTTTCTTTCTATCTTTCTTTCTTTCTTTCTTTCGGTTTCTTTTGATTTATTTATTTGTTTATTTCTTGCTTCCTTGCTTGCTTTCATTCTTTCTTTTTCCTCCTCTCTCTCTCTCTCTCTCTCTCTCTCTCTCTCTCTCTCTCTCTCTCTCTCTGTGTCTCTCTGTGTCTCTCTCTCTCTCTCTCTGGGCCTCCGCCCGCTAGCCGTTCTGCGGTTTAATTCGTCTGGCAGTTTTCTGCTCTCATCTCTCTCTGAAGGTTTTGTGTTTTGGGAAGTTTTTAGACATAAACTCCAGGTTAAACGCTTTAGAGCCCACCGTCTCGCCAGTGAGGGTCAGTATAGAGCCGCTCGGCTGCTTTAATCTGACCGAGAGCAGCGTGGCCTCCTCCTGATCCCCAGTTCTATAACATCGCCGTGTGTCTGTTATGAGCTCTTTATGGGACTCTTTTTTAGCTTTAGTGTCTTTATTGACTGTGTTTGGAGCACTGGTTGCTATTCCGAAGTCTGATCATTATTTTAGAGGGAGTTTAGGGCCCTAAAAGACTCTAAAAAAAATCTTTAATTCTTCGACTTGGGGAGTTTATTCTGAATTTATTCTAGGCGTATTTCTGTGCTTTACATAAAAAAGAAACAGTGAAGACTGCCAAAAGATGCAAACCTAACCCTAACTACAGCAGGCACTTGCTGGATATCACCGGTTGATTGATAAAGTGACTAATTATTGGCCACGCGAGGGACGTGGTACGGCAGTGAACCGACAGTGAACCGACAGTGGGCCTGTTTGAGCTCAGAGTGTGTGAAGATGAGTGCGTGTGTGTGTTATGGTGTGCATGTGTCTGTGTGTGTGTATGCTAGGGTGTGTGTGATGATGTGTGTGCGATTGTGTATAAAGTTGGTATGACTGGTTTTTGTCTGCCACTGAAAGTGTCTAGACCGAAACGCCCCGTTTCAGGTTAGAACAAGGGTGTATGTAAAACATCGCTGTGTTAATTAGGGCCGCGTGCACGCGCAGACGATAGATTGAGATTTATGTCGCGCGCTGTTAATTATGAACTTGGGCCGCGAGAAGAGCTTTTTCAATTCGGCGGTAAAAACTGGAGAGAAACGCAGGCCTCATCACACACACAGACACACACACAAACACACTAAAGCCACAGAGACGCGCGGGCCGCGAGCGGTCCCAGTCATGCTCCAATATAGCTACTAAAAATATGCAAATGAATTTTATATGAGTACTAAAACGAAAGAAGTGTTTAATCGTAGCATTTATTAAATTACTGAAGTTTTTTTTTACCTTTTTGATGACGATCTCTACGCCTGGCACCGTCTGCATTTGCGCGACAGATAATTTTAAATGTCTGACTCGTTCTTATTAGACATTCAATTTCGAATAAATCATCACAATATAAAATATTTTTATTGGTGTTTTATGTTGTTTGGGCGTGTTTAAAAGTTTGGCAGTAATAATTTGGGTGAATTAGTAAAAGCTGATTTCTCGCTCGGGGCCTGCTCTCCTGAAGTGCAGAGACCCTCCGCTCCCTCCTCTGTCTCCCCTCTCTCGCTGGATTATTACTGCATATTCAACATTTTATTTCTTAATTTCCACTTTTTCTTCTGTGCGACAGGCTCTTCATGGCAAATAAAGGCATTTTCAGCTTAAATTGTTGAAAGCGTAGATCTTTATAGGCCCTCGTTTGAAGTTTATTGTATAAATGCTGGCAAATGGTCATAATTAGTTGCAGGACAATGGGGAGGTCTCATGCCAGATTGATATTTTCCTTTATAATAAACAACATATGGGAGAAAAAAAAAAGCCGGGACTCGTTTTCCTATCTTTTCTTTAATCTGGGCAGACTGCCTAGTGAAACATACTTCTGTTTAAAGAAGCAAATGAATTTTTCTGCCATTTAGCAGACCCTGTGTAAGTCAAGCACAGCTTGGGCAAACTTGTGGGACTTAAGTTTCAGTTCTTATTTTCTCTTGCATATTTGAGCATATGTGGGTCAGCTAGTCTAGGACGATATTTGGTCCAGTCTACATGCTACAGTGCAAAGATAAGTGTTGCTTATACTGAACTGCTGATTTCAGAGAAGTATCTCAATCTGAAGGCTTGCCCTGTAGCCAAAACTTTGATTGACTTAATTTCTGAGTGTCATATGCACACAAACGAACACAGTGTTGGTGTTGCCTGTTGCAGTCAGTGATGCACAGCCCTGATAGCTAGCCCTGACACCGGCCTCCATATTTTTAGAGTGAGTGGCTGTTGCAGGGTGTGGAGGTGCTTTAGGCCCCCGCTGGGAAGGCCAGTGTTTTGTGAGCGATGGTACCTTTCAGAGGTGCCGAAAATCTGCTTACACATGTGCTCATGGTAAAAATAGTGCATTCGGTCCCTGCAACGTGCTCAGGCCGGTTTGAAGCGTGCAGAGAGAGGCTGCAGGGTGCTTGGTGTACGGAGTTTAGCGATGAAAAAAAAAACGTGAGGTGGCTGGGACAGCAGACACACTGAGACACAACTGAATTATTCATTTTCCAGAGTTTAATACTTCATTACCACCAGGCCACTGTAGGTGGGACCCGGGACGGTTGCGTAGTTGTCGGCATATATGAGATATAATTGCCTTTAATTTTTGTTTATTTTTTAGTCAAAATTTGTAATAGCATCCCATTACAATATATTTACATACTTTGTATGTCATTCAGTATAAAGCATTGAAATGATTTCTCAATGTTGTTTTTAATCTCATATTACCAAACTGTTGCTTGATGCACTGAGAAAAACATGGCCTTTCGAAAGAACACATAACGTTTCATATATGCTTTCAGCTTTTACAAGCACCATCAATCACGAGATAACATGCATTTATTTATCTTGGAGTGGCCATTGGTTTTAGACATTGGGAATTTGATGTGAAGATTGGAGAATCTCCAACAAACAGTGTGTTCTAGGGCTGACCAGCTAAAAGGGTGGGTCCGGCCTGTGCTTGGGTGAGGGATCAGTATAGGCTCACACACACACACACACAAACACACACACACACACACACTGAGCTGTCCTCTAGTTCTTTCTGAAATCCTTTGAAAATAATCCCCAACTCCACCATGTGTCCCACACACTCACAATCAGCTTTTAATATCGCCAAGCCTCAGCATGCCCGTCCCCTTAGACTGCGCTTTTTAGTTGCTGCACCACCTGAGTCCACTGATTCCCCTTTTTAATTTAATATCCGATTTAATTAGCTACCTGAGAAAGGTGAAGGTCGTGGAAAGCTGAGAAAAGCTCTCACTCGTTTTTTGTAAGCCATATGGTTCTCTCACTGAGTGCATTCTGAGCATAATCAACATTACAAAAACGCTTTGTACTTTAATCACTGTTTTTTTAAGTTGTATTTTTTTTTCGTAAATGCTAATATATTGTTGTACTTATTATAAATCAGGACACATTCGTGATACTGTAAACATAAGCTTTTACATCTTATTGTGGGCTGTCTTTGGATAGTTAGTGAATGAAAACATTGTCTTCCTCTCACTGCTGCTGACATGCTCGATAAAGGTGCCTTGCGCGGATGAAAGGAAAACCATAATTATTGGTGCAGGGATGATTTATCAAGACAATGGATGCCTGTGGGCAGCATGTGGTTATGATCCTAGATTATTGTCTCTCCCCTGTATTGATTTACCTGTTTTGCCTTGTGTTGTTTGTTCCCATGGACCGGCAGAAGAACTGCTATTAATAAGCTGGGTTACCACACACTTTTCTGGGCTGAGAGACACTGCTTGATGTAGCCACACTGCTAGGTGGCTGGGTGGGTGTGTGGGTGGTGCATTTGGCTGTGATTTCCAGCTCCTACAGCTGGAGAGTTTGCTTCTCGAATGTAGCCATCTAATTTTCTCTTCTCAAATTCCCCCGCTCGGCTCAATTTGAGACGTTGGCTCGGCTCATTGAGAAATTTAAATTGGAACCAATGGGGCTGGATGTGAGCTGCCATTATCTGACATAAGCAGATATCTTTATTACAGAATCGGTCTACTGTAGGGGAACAGCCAGCTGTTTGGCTGTCTCTCAGGTGCGGCCCCAATTTCAGAGTTCTGCAATGGAGTCTGATAATGGGCGCTTCCCTCTACTTTTAACTTCAGATACACACGGTGTGCCAGGACAGAACGGCACCACTCTCTATCATTTTATATGGGCTGAACTGGAGCGATTGCTGGTGTTTGAAATTTATAGGCCTGCCGTCCCCGGACTCAGATGTCACGTTTTTATATCCTCAGTCCGAATTTTTTGTGCTAAGTAAATTAACGTGTTTCCAATAAAGTATGTTTTACTGAACAGCAGTGGTAAAGTGTCTGTTGCCGTTAATGTCTGTGAGTTTTGTAGTTTGTCCAGGCTGAATGTTTACTGGCCAGCGCGTCAGCGAGAGTGAGCGGCATGGTGATTAATCCCAGCCATGGGCGCCATGCTGAGTGCCCCACATGTCAGCTGTGATTATGCGTTTATTGTACATCGACGGCAGCCTTTGTTCTCTTTGTGCTTGCAGGAGCTCCGTTCAATCAAACAGCAGTGGAGCTGAGGAGAGCAAGAGACAGAGAGATGTCAAAGAGCTTGTCAGGTTGGAGAATGAGGGTGTCTTTGTAGACACTCACCTTCTCTCTCCTATAGTGCTCTATAGTGCTCATGATTTATACATCCACTAGGAGACAGCCATTTTGTCCTAGATTCACCCTCTTCTTTAAAGACTCAGTATTGCTTCCAGACGTATTCTCGGTTTGTGTAAAGTAGCAACTATCTGAATGGTAGTTTACTCACCTTTTTACTTTTGAGTATAGTAAGTACATTAGTAGGAGTAGTACAAGTAATACATACAACTCATGTCAAAACGCTTTATCACTGTTGGAACAAAACTTTCTGTCGTGTAATTTTTACAGAAAGAAGAAGAAAAAACATTCTGAATGCTTAATCATTCAACTAGACTTTATTCCAAGCTATTTTAAACTGTCTTATAAAATATAAAAATATATAAAATAAGATAAGATTCCACAAGTCTGAAATTTTCATTGCTACAGCAAAAAGTGGACAATACAGAGGTAAGAGCAACAAAACAGTGGATTAATATCTAGATTAAAATAAAAACAAAAACAAAACAAAAAATAAAATTAAAAGTACAATTTACAACTAATACAAAAATATTAATATAGACATTAATATAGACATGGATATATATAATCTATATATATATATATGTACATTTTCGTGCTCGGGATGCATCAGCTGGTTTTTACAGGGTCAGGTGTATAAATTATGATAAAAATGAACAAAATGACAAAACTTCTGACAGTAATATGCAAGCTATCCTATATATGTGTGTGTGTATATATA
>JBBPDB010000002.1:12507822-12531365 GCA_037974465.1 Brachypetersius altus
CAGTAAGTCCCACAAGTAAAATTTAACATTTCCTTCAAAAATAGCTTTTAGGACAACTAAACATCATAAATCCCTCAAACCACAAAAAGCTAGTCAAAGCATGGAGAAAGTCTCTCAGACTAATTTATTTCTGTTGTCAAAGCCCCAAGGTCTCAGTGTCCAGTAATGACCATGTTTATTTGTTTTACTATGAGCTATCCTCATGGGCTACTCAAACCAAGTCAATCTTAAAACTTTATTAAGTGTTAAAATTACTTTTTGGCAGTTGTGTAAGGTAATCCAGTAATTTGCTCCATATAGCTGCCAAATCTGGTTTCCTCTTGCTTTTTTTAGCGTCAGCACTATAAAAAATGGAACCTATGGTTAGCGTAAAGGAAAAATGGCAGGCTTAAAAAATCTATCTATGTTTAAGTATGTTTTATGCAAAGGGCATATTTGGAAAAAATGCTAAACGTACTACCAAGAAATATGAATAGGATTTCGTCTTAGCAGAGACGTAGTTAATCTCCGTAAGGGTCATGAAGGTGAATGGGAAATGAATGATAGATTCTTGTGGTGAATGTCAAAGTGTTATGATTTATTTTACGTGTCCAGTTGTCAAGACTGGGGAAAGACTATGCAGAAGATCAAGTCCTCAAGGTGAATTATCGGTAATTACTCATGACTTTTACCTAGTTTGGAGCGATAAGCATTTTGCCCTGAGAGCTCTGCCCTCAAAAATGATTTCAAATAATGTGCCGGCACCACGCTGACACTGATGGATGGGTTGCCCGCCTTCTGCCGGTGTAAGCACAAATCGGGGCGGTTAAAGCAAATTAAGAGCTAAACCCATCGGACGCTCCCTGCGTGGCCGCCTGCTCCGATAAGGACGGTAAATATAAATCGGCTCGGCGCAGACAGCTCTTTAAACATACAGCACTGTTTATTATGGCCCCTCCAAATTGCATAAGGCCTCGGCCTGGGATTCATTACTCGCGGCAGCCGGATTACTCTGTGTTTGTGCCATGATTACCCAGCGCACTGCGATAGACCATGCCTAACTGTGCATGAGGCTCTCTTCTGGCCTAGTGGAAATCGTCTGTGCTGAGAACTGAAAGGATGTAGATTAGAGCTTGATTATCTATTGTAGATTAGGGATTTGGGACGCCTCATCACATCGGGTATCGGGCATCCTAATGCCGGATCACCTCTGTGGGAGGAAACAGCCACTTACAGCTTCAGTGGCTCTTTAGTTCTGTTTTTAATTCCACATTAAATTTGTTGAATCGTTTGTGATTTTTTCGTCGTGCAGTGGTGGATATTTTTGGACAGCAAACAAGGAATCATTTAAGGCCCAAGAAAGTGTGGATTGATTAAGTATTTTTGGCTGTGTGCATAAGCAGACTTTTAAGTAAAAGAACAACACTGCAAACTCCCAGCCAATGCAAATTAGACTCTACCTTGTGTCAAAAAACAGCATGGCTTCACGCAGGGTTCTGCGAACAAAGGCAGTATCCTCTTTCCATTTTATAGAAAGTTTGAAATAATTAGTACCTCTATAATCTGTTGTCCCAGCCATTTCAGAATGTCCCGCCTGCTACGCTGCAGTTTAATCCTTTGAGACAAAATAGGCAGCGAGCAGCAATTCTCATTGCTGAACTTACTTTATAATTACTGCTTCTCAGTCACCCAGTGCCCACAGTTCTGGATAGACAACAGTGTCAACCAAATACCCACACTCATTTAGGAGTTCCAGTGCTCATAACAGATTTTTTTTGTGCTCAGAAAGGAAAAATAGAAAGGTGGCCAGCTGTTCAAAGTGCAGGGAAAAGCTGCTGTATAAACTGGGATTAGCACATCATGTGGCCATAGTGGAGTAAATGGGCAGTGCATGGTGTGTTATGGTTCCACAGTCGTAAACTGGTGATGAAAAGGCATTGACTGATAGGTTGCAGTTGTCACCATAGCCTGGTGTAGGAAATCGTATCTGAAAAAGCAAACAGTTTCTGCCCATAAAATGGGAATGATACGCTAACAAACTTTCCTAAAAACTATGAAATAGTAGTAGTACACAATAAAGTATTTTTATTTATTTCAGTGACGGAACAAAATAATCATGAAATTCTAATCAGTTTATACCATCTGCATATTTTGATGCCCTCTGTGTTGACTAAGAGAAACGGTTCAGTTTTGTTGTTTGGAGAGGAACACTGTACACTGTATTGCATATCCAAGTTTATTTCTCCTTGTAAATCTATATTATAGTCATATGTAGATCTACCCTTTTTACTCTTCAGTGCCCTCTGTGGCATGTCAGCACTCAGGCATGTAATGGAGATCCTGGAAGTAAAATGGGCTCTAATTTTGTCCTCCCATGCATTACAATGAAGAGAGCAGGTCCTGATGGAGAGAACTTTGTCCTGTGTGTGTATACAGGAAATGTGCATGTGATACCAGGAGAAAGCAGCCGTAAATGTCAATCTTCTCTAACTAATGCAATTCCATTGTAATATGAGAAAGAGGAGGATTATAATTTTATTACATATCTCTGAAACATAAGCTCTCCTCCACTTTGTCCACTAGTGCCAGAGAATCTATTAGTCGAAAGTATTTACCAGTTGGCCTGTCTTCACAGTGAGTGTACACACGGGGGGAGTTTGGCCACAGCCCTGCCAAATGTACCAACTGCTGATTTCCAAGTTTCCCTGTTGCTTTCCTTGCTGGAGGGAGATTACTGTTGTAAAGTGATATTTGGAGAAACCTACAGTCTTCTTCAGTCTGCCTGTCGAGTGTTAAGTTGCAAAGCGGGGAGATGACGTCTCCTGCTGTGGAATAGAGAGATGTAGACACGGCGTCCAGTTGTAGCTTGACGCTTTAAGATTCTAGCTGTGCTCTTTGAGGAACAGGTAAAAGGAATATCCAGACGGATGACTTTAGAAGTCTTTATAACTGGCAGTGTGCTTTAAAGAAGGGCGCTACAGTAGATGAGTCTGTGCCATGATGATGTCATACATGGCAGCAGACAGTTCATGTAATACGCTATTCTCAAGTGTGTGATCTACACATCATGTATGACATTTCATTTGCTTTGGCAGCCTTGGTCTAAGCAGAGTCATTCTCTGCAATATGATAATGCACTGCAGCCCAAGCACCTGGATTTCATTTGGGGCATCGACTATGCTGGTGAGCACAAGTTGGCAATTCAAAGAAATAGCTCATGCAATGAAAGTAACTTCGACAAATCACCACCTGAACTTTTCAATGATATATTCCACTTTGCAGTATAGTATGGAAATTCATAAACACATGATATCAAGAGTAGTTTTCACTCATCTGTGAGTTTAACACTTCGTTTGGATCTCCAGTTTGAAGGAACTGCCCTTTACTATCCAAGCCTGTCAGCCAGGACAACTGGACCTGTTGTTTTAAATAAAGATTTTACGTCAGTCTTGAATCTGGATTGCTAGGGAAGGAAAGAACATCTGACATTAACTGAGATAATTAGTGGAGACAAGTTTAGAAATTGCAGACAGTAAAATAAGTGTAAGGGTTGGTCAGCGGCCGGTAGAGGCTGCTTTTTTGTTTTTGGGGTCACGTTTGCTGTTGGGTTTTTGGGACTTTTATTTTGATTTGGATTCATGTTTGTGCTTGTGTCACGTGTCCTTGTGTTCACCTGCCTTGTGTTTTGTCTCGTGATTTTCCCCTGTATTTAAGCCTGTTTCTGTTAGCCTTTCCTCATGTGTCCATCGCCTCAATTTCCCCGTCCCTGGTCCTGATGTCTGTTTCCTGATTATTCACGTTCTGGTATATTTACGGCCCCCGTGCCTTGTTTTCTTTTGGTCTCGTTTTCTTTAATAAACGTATTTGCATGGATCCCTGCGTCTCTGCCTGCTCCATGCTCCGAGGTAGCTCCGGGTTTGGGCTTCACAGCCCGACCCGTGACAATAAGGTTGTTTAAGGTTGTAGGTGATATTTTATTTATATATAAAAAAATATTTTATAACTAATTAGTACATTTTATAAATAACTAAAACTGCTGTCATGAAATTTTACATGTTTACTCCTAGCTATGTTTTGAAGGAAAAATTTCAATGAAACATTTTAATCATCTGTGCTATCAGTTGCTTTTGTCTGGAGCATCTCTTCACAATGAAATACACATTTAAATTTCATTATCTTCCAAAGGCTATTTTTAATATGCTATTTTTGTAAAGTACGTAATATATCCTATTTGCATATGTATAGGTATTTTTACTAAAGTGCACTACAAAAAAGAATTGTAAGTGTTTCAGTTATTAACTGGGTAAAGATTCATTGTCTTATCGATTTAATTACCCTTTTCACAAACGCATAATACATTGACTTCAGGGCATAATATTTTTCTGCATTTCTGATCAGTGTCTGTGACCGCTTTTGTTTACAGTGTGGCCATCGTGAGAAGCTTGTGATGAAAAATTTAACCTAAAAATCCTCAAGAGCTGTTCTAAGCTATTGTGACAAAGTGCATGTGGAAATAAAGCTGTCTTCAAACTCTTTCTTGGGTGTTTCATTAACCGCTGCTGCAGATGAAACACAAATAGGCAATTCTTCAGTCTGAGGGCACACTTGTTCTGCCTGGTAATGAACAGCTCATGGCCACTAAAGAGGGCATCTTGGCTTTGCCAAAGGCTTTTATAAACTATAGCCTGAAAGAAAGCCAGACAGTGTTCTTTTATTGTAATAGGAAGCACAGTTTCTCAGTTCATTTATTCTTCTTTGTGAATGTTAAACCTGAAGGCCTCATGATTCTGGCTGCAGGGTTACTTTGGACCACTTACATGACAAAACTCCCTAGCATGATGAAGCAATTCAGATTCAGTATGCCCTTACAACAGGGACTGCTCTGAGTGCTGGGACACATTCGTTATGTTACACATTAATTATACCAAAACAGGAAAATATTCATTTGAGGCCATTCATTATTCTAAATGTCACTGTGTTGTAGAAATAAATGGTCTTACAGCTTGGGCAATATTTCGTCCTGTGTTGAAGTTTGCATATTTATAAGTTAGTGTTACAGTGGAACTCGTTGGTCCTGAATGTGTCATTGATGTGTCACACTGGTGCTTATGCATGTTTCTTTCTTTTTTTTCCCAGTGGGAGGAGATCAGTGGAGTGGATGAGCACTACACACCTATTCGAACCTTCCAGGTGTGCAATGTCATGGAGTCCAGCCAGAACAACTGGCTGAGAACCAACTGGATTCCGCGTAACTCTGCCCAGAAGATCTATGTGGAGCTCAAGTTCACCTTGAGAGACTGCAACAGTATCCCCCTGGTGCTGGGGACCTGCAAAGAGACTTTCAACTTGTACTACCTGGAGACAGACGAGGACCAGGGCATTAGGATAAGTGAGCACCAGTTTTCCAAAATAGACACTATCGCAGCCGATGAGAGCTTCACTCAAATGGACCTGGGTGATCGCATCCTTAAACTCAACACGGAAGTGCGGGAGGTGGGTCCCATCAATAAGAAAGGCTTTTACCTGGCCTTCCAGGACATGGGGGCCTGCGTGGCCCTGGTGTCAGTACGAGTATACTTTAAGAAATGCCCTTTCACAGTTAGGAATCTGGCCATGTTCCCAGACACTGTGCCCATGGACACTCAGTCATTAGTAGAAGTGAGGGGCTCCTGCGTCAACAACTCAAAGGAAGAGGACCCACCCAAAATGTACTGTAGCACAGAGGGAGAATGGCTGGTACCCATTGGGAAATGTCTGTGTAACATTGGTTATGAGGACCGCGGAGTCACCTGTCAAGGTACAGTCTCTCTCTCTTCTTCTCTCACTCTCTTTTCCCCTTGCAGTGCCTTTCATTTCACGGCCCATTTTCTCCCTTTCATCAGTGTAATGTACTAGCACCAATACTGTGGCCAAAGCTCTAAATGGAACAGCAAAATCTATTGCTGGAATTCCATTCATTTGTTTACTCTGCTCATTTATTCATTTTATGCAACTGGGTTTGGTTGTTTAGTAGCGAATGTAAATGTTTCTCAACTACTGGGAAAGGTGAGTTTGTCGTCTGCTTGAAGAGCAAAAAGGTTTAGTTTTCTTTCTCACAGTGATACAGACACACCTCTGATCTGTCAGGCACGACGGGTGTATGCTTGGGAGAAAGGAACACGAGCACTCTGTCCAGCAGAGGAGGAGATAGATCTGTGGTCCGCAAAGAGCAGCTTGAAGCAGTTAAGCTTGTGAAACACTCTTGTGTATCACCTCATCAGGAGACACATGGAATAGATGTGTTTGGTGTTCAAGGACAGTGGGGTGGGAGGGGTCTATCTGTGTGCATTTGAGATTTCCAAAATTTACTGCATACTTCAGTGTTGATTTTGTAAATGTAACTCATAGATTAAGAAGAGTAAGGTTTTATGTTCTTCTACACTTTTTGATTCAGGGATGTATTTTGTGTGCCTCTTGAGATTTGGATGGCCAGAGCAAGTAAAAACGTTATAGTTTGAATGGATAAGTTCATTACAGGCAGAGCCGTTTTAGAGTGTGCATAGTAAGCCGTATATTTTGGCTGGCATGTATAATTGTGAGAGAAGCTGTGGTTGTGAGGACTGATAATAAATTGGCTGGCAGCTGGCTTGCCAGAGACTCAGCCCTGTCTGTGGTATTATTTGAGTTAAGCCGTCTCCCAAGAGAAATCACCACAGCTCATGAAGTGCTCTGTGTGCCTCTTCTCCACTCCAACTGGGCCCTGAGATATTTGGGATTTTTGGTATGTTGTTTTGTACTCTGTAGTGGTCATGGATATGTGAGTATCAATGATTGGATTGAGTCTGTACATGTGTGAGCCTGCCTTGGAAATAGAGATATGAAATGGTACTGCATATACGGAACAGCTGCTAAAGCGGCCATGAGCACATTTTGATCAAAACCCTATCTGAAGCTCTCAAACTGCCACATGTGATGATAAAATGATGAGAGTTTTGGCTCCCATTTCAGCATACTGTTGCTGTGTAGATGGATCTTGTAGGGAAAAGTGTTTTTCTCATTAGCGCAATGTGGTGCTTGACCAGCACACTGCCATAACTTTTACTGTTATTGAGCATGTAATTGGTGGATGGGAGTTATATGAGGGCCATGAACCATGAATTCATCTCTGGCACAGTACGAATAAGGAATATTTTTTTTAACATGCTGATGAATATTGTGAATTTGCCACATATTCAATTGCACATAATGTTGCATCATTTGAAGGAGATTTTTATTTTAGTTTCAAAGTTATTATCTTTTCATAACTGTAATAATATTTTTTTTTATTCCCATAGTTAATTGTCGTTTACTTTGAAAACCATTAACACAGAGTCATTTTGTTAGATCTAGCAATTAAAGACAATGCCCAGGTCAAATCTCCATGTAGCCTTTTACTGTTATTATAATAATTAACAACAACAACAATACTAATAACAGTAACAACACTAATGATAATAATAGCAATAATCGGTTATTGTTATCATTAGAAGTAGTATAACTTTTTACAATGTTATTTTTATAAATATCATTCTTATTTCCTGTTAATATAATTATAATTGATTGTTGTTGTCTGCAAACATTTCTGAATATGGTTTTTGACAAGTTTTAGTATGGACTGTTTTTTCCCCGATCTATTATTCATCAAATGCAAATCATATAAAGCACATGTGATTTTTTCCTTTCTCATTTTACTCAATGAGTGGAATGAACCGTGGAAGCAGCCAAAATGACTCTTCCAATGAAACTAAATACAAATGCTGATGTCTTATGCCTGACCATACATTTCAAATAGCTGTGCGTGGTCTTGCATTTTGGCTGGCCAGTATTCTAGCCTGTGGTTTGGCAAGAGGCTGATGCCTCTGAAGGTGACTGCTCCAAACAATTTATCAGTCCCAACAGCCATTTGTGGCGTGTTGAACCAGGCGCCCGACAAGTGATTGATTGTGTTACTTTGATGTAAGTGATAATGGCAAGACAACAAAAGTGATTGAAGGAGTGAAAGAGTGCATGAGTGAGTAAGTGAATGAGTGAGTGTGTGAAAAAGTGGATGATGGAATGAATCCTTCTTTGGAAATTCTAGCCATTGTTTTGCCTACAGTAGTTCAGCAACTGCATCGACCTTCTGATGAGAGTATGGACAAACAGATTGTGACATATTGTAGCGCTTCACCCATTAAAATCATCGTTTATTGTGTTCTACTGTTTGTGAGGAGTTTGTGTGAGTGTTGCGGCGTATTTGACAATCTCTTATTAGTTTCGGCACAGACTAATGGACACTAATAAGGGCTTGTATTACCAGAGTGTGACAGCTGCACCTCCGTCCTTATAGCCACATTTGTAGGGGAAGGGCCTAACGCAGAGATCACTCTCCAGGCCTGCTGTGTTAACGGATTGATTACTGCAGGGAGCCTGAGTGTCGCTCTGTCTGATATTTTGAGGTGTGTAGACCTCCATTTCAGCACTTTAAGTGTGAGTTGTCGTGGCAGCTTTGAAGAAGTGCTTTTCCAAAATATTTTTATGTTTGTTATGTATGCACTGACAGCATGTCCTATGCACTTGCGATATTTGATACTGTTTAAGTTCATAATGTCCTGTTGTCAACTAGATTTCATTTCAACCATTTCTTTGTTTGGATGAAATGTTACATATTTGCATTTGTGTTTGTGTGTTTGTGTGAATGAGAGAGAGACAAAGAAAGAAAGAATGACCGGAAGAAATCTTTCTTCTCTGTTCTTTCCAGCTAGAGAGAGAGAGAAAGAGAGAGAGGAGAAAACATTCTCACTGACACATTTGTAGGTTACTTTGATTATTAGCATCAGTAGAGAAACAAACCTGGAGGATGCGAGTCTTAACTGGATTTTCAGTTATAATCTACCAATAGGGAGTTCTACTGTAACGGCAGGTGTGAATATGTTTCACCTCACTGTGAACTCAAAACTCTTGTTCATACTTCTTATTACCCTTATTACCAGTGCGTTAGTGCACTGTAAGTAAGTGTAAAAGTAATATGATGTGAAAGTATGACCTGTTTTCATAATGAACAGAGGTGAATGAGCTGTCTAGGACTTGTGTGAAATTCTTTTAACCATAATTTGATCTTAAAACAGCAAATAAAAGGAGTATATGATCCGGATGTGTGTGCGCTCCTAGGGCTTCCCATGTTCGCAGCTGCCACAGCACTCCTTTGGGAGCCGCAATGGTTTACATTCCTCCTGGATTTACCGGGATATACAATCCCCACGCTTGCTATCCCTGATTAGTTATCAGATCTTATTAATGCTGCTGAAGAAAGTGCAATGGGTTATTTTAACAAGCCCTTAAAGCCTTGCTGGATGAAAGGTGCTGGGCTGGAAGACTATGTGTAATGCAGACTGACACTATTCTTACTTTTCAAGGAGATTTGAGAACAGATCGTGTTTGTTGATGCACTCAGGCTTGCAGCTCTGGTTTACAAGTACTGACAGTACCTCTTGCACTGAAGTCACATTGAAGGAACTGTGTCACTGTGTGGATCAACATATGCCCATTCACTGCTTTAGATCCCAGACACTCCTTTCTTAGTTGTTTCATGGAGCAGTCTTAATGGATTTCTCCATGAGGATTCTTCTTTGGTCACTGGCTGTTTTTGGTGTTAATTATGCCGAGTTTTGCAATGCTTGGAGCATGCTTAGGAGGAGACCATGTTTGCTTGCTTTGCTTTGTTTCATGTTAGGGGAGCTCATTAATTCTCTCATGCTGGTTACTAAATCCCGAACCCCCCAGGCCCTTTGTTTGACTGGTTTCATGCTCAGTACAGTGGACACAATGACGCACCAAAGCAAAATAAAACACTGAGTCCTCCATATAGAGCCTGCACCTCTCTAACATGCAAATGACATTTGAATCTAACTAATACTTATTCATAAATGTTCTCAATTATGGACAGCAATGACAAAGTGTTACCAATGGCAAGAGTAGCAAAACTCACAGTAGAATAAGGCAGAAGATCCAGAGTGCAAAGTATCCTGGGAGAAGGATTTTTTTTTCCATCTATGCATCCCCGCTGATGTTCTGTGAGGTGGTTGAGGTGGCGGTGCTCTGCCCCAGTGGCTGATGGTTCTGGCTGGCGGTTCAAAGACTGTCGTTTGCGTGCCTAGGCGACAATCACATGCCACGTGTTTTCTATCACTCTGCACTCTTTCTCTAAATGCTTTCCCCTCTGTTCCCTCTCAGACAAACTCGCCGCCCTCATGTATGTTGTCAAGACATCACCGCATGTCACCCCATTGCTGACGGTCCACATCATTACTCCTAAACAATGGCAAAGCCTTGGAATTGCTCCCACATGGAATGAAAAACAGAGTGAGAGATGGTCTGCTTGTTGGACTTCCAGTGCTTTCAGGTTTCATCCTCATCCAGGACTCTGCTGGGACTATTTGCAGTAATGAGAAGACCAAATGGGGCTTCTGACTATGCCTGCTTTTGCTCAAACTTGAGGGAGAAATATTCACTTAGCTTTATTCGGGAATGCCCTGGTTACTGTCACTTCTAACCAAGAGACTCGCATATGAACAGAGCAGCCACAAATCAGCTAAATCTCTTCTTCCTGCGTGCTGTTGATGAACACATAGATTGAGTGATTAGATAGTAAGCAGAGTTTGAGTGTGTTTGACTGGAATCTGTGAAAACACATGTTACATGTTCAAAACAGGAGGCTGGCCTCGCTGGCTTTCTAAGTGCTGGTTTGTTTTCTGTTCAGACTTTGTTGGTTGCCATAACACTTAGTCGCACCCTCACGGTAAATCATCTTTAGAAGTTCTCCTTGTGACTGAAAGATTATATGTGTGTAGTTGTGAGTGCTGTACCAAGATTGCAATAAGCATAGCTTCCTGGTCTTGTGATAAAGAGCTATTGCTTCCAGAGAAAGTTTATTCTGTGCATATTCTTCAGTAACATCTCTCTAGATTACGTCCCCTTTTTTGAACAAGAAGCCAGGTTTTTTTTTAACTGAGTGCTATCGTTTATGCTGACCCACTGAAGGAGCACAGTTAAGGGAAAAAAAAGGGTTGCCACAAAAGTAAGTTTCTGTGATTTCAATTTGTTTGCTGAGCTGGCTTGCTGAGGAATGCTGTACTGTATGAACTCTGAGCTGATCCAATCTCTCCTGACCCATGAATGTTGTGTTGGCTGGCATTTAGCTGTAGTCAGGGAGGAGATGGAGTGCGTGAGAGAGTATGTGCTGGAGGGAGCAGTGGCTTGGTTTTAGGGTTTACCCTCATCACAGTCACTATGCCTCCTAAGGCTTTTTCTGCCCCAGTAGACACATGCTGTATTAGTCAGGCTTTGACTCATGGCCTTGGTCTGTAGGGCAGGTTATTTGTGTCTCTGCTTCGTTATGGTAATTGTTTGACACCTTTGCAGGACACAGTGCTTACTCATACATCAGGCTGGTGACTTTGTTCTTCAGAGAGCAGCCATTGCCAGGTTTGCTTTGGGCCTTTTATGCTGGAATTATCCTTCATAAACTGGGGTCAGGTCTCAGCTGGAAGCCATTATTGTACCTCTGACTCATTGCATTTGGTTTTTCTATCAATTTAAAGCTAGGAGACACTCACTCCTCGAGTATTTTTCTAGCTGCTTTTCCACTGAGCCCAAAGCATTTTCCGCCATAAAGACTAAGGGTTGACTTTCTCCATGGGCAAACTGAAGTTAGATTATTTCAGGATGGACTTTCAACATACAAGCTGAAAGGCCTAGGAACCCAAAATGCAGATGCAGTAATAATTCTTCAATTTGGTTAGGAATGTGATTTCCATTGATAATAAGACGAGGGAAAATTATGATAGAAATGGATAATTTTGTTTATTTAGGTCAGTAGTGTTTCCCATGTAACCAAGCAACAAAACAAAATAAGTCTTGTTATGATGTGAAAAGTTCAATTAAATCCCTACAAATAAATCAATTCAGTAGTGAATTATTTATTTTCTGTAGTCTTCGTGGGCTTCTGCATTGCTACATTTTTATTTTGCTTCCCAGTAAACACCAAAGGAGATATTTGACTCTTGAAAACCTCATCATTCCACTTTATACAACAAAAACTAATTAAATCTGAGAACCCCCACAGCAATAATACAGTCCCCACACAGGCATAAGCTGTGGGGGAATCTTGTGGGAAAGGCAAAGTCTAAATAACAATGTGAGTTCACAAACATTGCATTTTTTATTGTTCTTGAAGATGCCGTTTTCCAATCCTGATCTAGGAATTAATTATGGAGTCGAGAACCCAGCAGCACAATGGGTGTGATGGGCAGAGTGTCTGTGTCTTTGATTTGGGTCCAGACACTGTCCCCAGACTCTGTGTACCAGAGTCTATTCACATCATGAAAAGGGTGTTTACTTCTGTTCCTTTATCGCCTCACCTTCCCCGCCTCAGGAGTGGTTTTGAGGAGCAGTGGGTCGGGAGGGTGCACTGTTTCTGAGGCAGGCCCAGTGCTTTTCACTTCAAAAATGGTAACCACAGGCCCAGGAATGCAAGCCCCAGGCTGCAGATGCAGGGACTGGATTGGGCTGTTTATTTGGGATGGACTCCTGGTGGTGGATGGGACATGGGCTAGAGGGTGGTGTGACTGTGATCGATGAGCACTCTGCTAGCCTGACAGCAGGACAAGGCCTCTCTGACAGCCAGTGTTGCAGGCCTGCTTCAGGCTGAACCGCACCCCCTCCTTGCTCACTCTGCACAGGGGGAAGTGGACCATTCACCAGGGCAAACACAATGGCAGTCTCTTTCAGCACTGCATGTGTGTTTTTTTTACTGAAATCATATTTCAGTTTTGACAGGGGTGTTGTTAATTAACTCCACTTAGGCTGGTATGCTGCTCTATTGCTCTCACATGTTTGGAGAATGAATGTCCTTTGATGGACTAAATGGCAAAGTGAAGCTATTCTTTCCTAGTACGTAATGCCAGTGACTTCATATTGTGAAATATATGACTTCAAATAGAGGGCAAATCCTAGCACTCCCGGTTCTCTAAATTCTTCCGCCATTATAACCCTAGCCTGACACCTCTCCTTGTGAGGGAAGCTATTTTAAAACAATATGAGGCCAGGCTGGTATTTGTATGTTATACTTTCCGTTCTTAGACTATCCACTCTGTCATTTGGACTGCCTGGATTCCCCTGGCCCTGCTGTAGGACACACGCTGACCGAGTGGGAGTCCTTGACCTTGCACTTTGAAGTCGGTGCTGGGGTTGTTTTGTTTGTCTCAAGCATTTCATCTTCATCAAGGCGGTAGGTGATAGGATTGTAAGCACTCTGCTGTGATTTGTTTTCACAGTGCTGTGGAAAACACTATCTATTTGTACAACACGCGATTGTAAACTGGAGTGGAGAAACGAAGTAGCTACCTCACATGTCTTTCATTAACCCCTAATTTGAGCTCCCATTCTTAATACAGTCAGGATTTAAATAGCACACGTAGTATCTACAGTACACAGTATAAACACATATTGTTGCTGTATTGTCTTGCGATGTAATCACAATGCTTTCATCAGTTATACAATGTGTTGTGTGGGAAAGGTCTTTAATAGCATTAAGCTATTGTTTTGCTAGCGTTTGTTTATTCTCTTGTAATCTAGTGCATGGTGTATTTTGTGTGGTTGTGTCCCATGGGCCCCCACATGTTTTTTTTCTATATCTGTTCCTTGTTAAGCCCCTTGAGATATATCCCAGTGTCCGTGTGATTAAGTGGGCATGTCGTGCTCTTACCAACAACTGTGAGCTTGAAGGCTCCAAGCAACAAAGAGATTCTCCAAATACCTACACACCCTTCATCCAAGGTTTCATTGGATATGTTTGAGAATGTCGTAATTGTGAAGGAAAATTATGTGAATGCCTAAAATGTGTATTTTTTTCACTTAGGATGATGGAAGACTGTCACACTACCTTTTCCAGTTTTTCCTTCTTTTTTCTCTTTGTTTTATTTTAATGTTCAGCTGAATGTTTAAATCTTTTTTTTTTACCTTTTCTTCTTAACATCGTTCTCAGTTAAAATGTGATTTACCCGATCACCATCATTATTAGCAGCAAAACGTCATATTAACTTAAGGTTTAATATTAACATTATTTAAAACATGAAGTGAAAGCACAATAGTGCTCTCAGGACAGACATAGCAGTCATAGGAGAAAAACTCTACCGTCAAAAGGAAGGCCAGGTCCAGGAAGCCTTTCTACTCTGTCCTTTTCTGCTAGAGTGAGAGAGAGAGAAAACAAGAGAGAAAGATTTATTCACAGACAACATTGAGGGTGTAAAGCTTGAAATATTTCTCCAGACCCAGTGGGACCCAGCTATCCACATCGGTTTTGGAAATAATTTCTCAGATATTTTTGGAAAATAGGGTGGATTCCAATTTCACATTCAGGTTTGTCATAGCCATCAACCACAATAAATGGACTTTCCTTTATTTAGCTTTTCCTCCTATATTGTTGAGAAAAAGAGTTCCTACACGGTCTGGTTCTGATAAAAATACTTAATTTGTGTAGAAACTTTATATTATAGATGTTGATGCAACCACAAAATCGTTCTTCACGCTTGCACGACTCATTTACAGAAATGGCTCTTTAAAGAACGGTGTTTTCGAAAACTGAATACGGTTATTCACTCCAGTCCATTAAACCATTTTTGCCAGCTTCGTTTTATGGGTGTAATTTATGTTTGCTTGTTATTTTTGTTATCTTAATCACAATTTCATTTGCTGCCATGGAGTCAGTGAGGTCAACCAGGGCCCACAAGGCCAGCATACAGTGCAGACAAAAAATCTTGTGAGATAATGTTGGCAGGCATGAATTGATTCATACGTTTGTTGATGTGTTACTTACACTTTGAACTTCAGTTAGACTGATAATTTGGATATATTTTTTATTTTATTCATTAATGATCTAATAATGGCTGTTGTTGACCCTAATTAATGTGGTCACTGAGGTAATATAGATACTGTCATTTGAAATGTGTAGATATATTCCCTCTAAATTTTGTGAACTTTGTCAGTCTATAGTTTGTTTTGGCTAAAAAACTTGGGTCAGGTCAAACCTGGATAGAATTAAACAGGCTCTAACCAGATTCCTATAAAAGTATGATAAATAACAAACATGTAGCAACAGCCACAAGCTTAAAATACAAAAACTTAAAATAGTTTTGAAAGCCTCCAATTACATAAAGCGATAATGCCAGAACTTTACAAAGACATGGCAGTATCCAGGATGTGTTTGGAGGGATAAGCTAATTACAGGTAACAAGCAACAGGTGTGTTCTTCAGAGTAGGCAATGGAAGCTGTGAGCATGCAGCAGAAAGCAAATGAAGAAGCTGTACCATTCCTTTACACTGTAGTACAGATCAGCCTGGCGAGTCCATGCATCACTCCAGAGAGACCACAATTTCTGCACCCTCAGCTTATTAAAGCATTTCAGGCTCCAGTGCACTTGTACAGCTCTCCAACCTTTTAGCAGACTCTCCACCTTGAATGCCAAGCATAACAGTGGATCTTCCAGGGTAGCAGTGCGTGGAGGCTACAATGGTGACCCGGAAAATGCTGTGCTCTGGGGCTTAGGATGATGAAAGCCAGAAGCCCTGAAACCGGGCCGAGACTCAACAGAGCACGCTTTTTTAGATGGAAGATGTTCTGTGGCGATGCTATCAGCCAGCCCAGACCCCGAGGCATCATTGTACTTTAATTCAGCCAGCAGATCAGAACTTGTAATCTAGCTGTGGTGAGAAGCTCCAAACAGCAGCTCTTTGATGTGTCTGCCACTTAAAGAGGGGACAAAAGAAGAGACCTTTAAAGGTTGTGGGATGCCTTTGAGATGAGCAGTGACCTTTCAGGAAGCCACCGTGTGAGAGATGTGTCTTTAAACACATATGGCCAGGGCAGGGGACCGTAGGGAGCTGAAATGCCACAAAGGACAGTCCACTAAGATTAATATACTCATCATGTGAAATTGAGTGGAGGACATTTTCACCCTGCTTTTTTTTTTATTAATCTCTCTCCCAACTCTCTCTCCCAGTACAAACCCACCATAGAGGTATTTGTCGAACAGAATGGTACATCCACAGAGAATACAGTAACTGGGTTCATAGAGCTACTGATCTAAATCTTGGACTTTTGGAATCCTTTTGCTATTTTTGTCAAGAAATAGTAGCAATTGGTAGGTGTGCCACTTGCACCCTATACTTAAACAAAGCCAGCTTTATTAAAGGAAGGTAGTTGATTCTTATTTTAAGAGGAGGTTTGGGTCATTATGTGTTCTTTCTGTTTTGATTGACAAGATAGGTCTGTATTCAGCCCTGAAAAAAACGTAGCCAGTGAAATTGATGAGCTCAAATGTGTAATTATTTGCCCATCATCACTCTGTCCTCATGCTTGGAATGTGCCACAGGAATGTCCATCCTATGCCAAGAGCCACTCACTGAGACTTCGCCACACACAATTAATGCTTAAAGACTGTGCGCATTTATTGTTTTGTCCAAAGATTAGAATGCCAAAGAAAAGACTCGCTCCCAGAGCACCAGAGAAACAATGGCATCAAACACACTTAATTTCCCCCTAAAAATACACTCTGTTTACACAGCTGAAACCAGCCAACATTATAGATATAAATCACTGTAAGAGACCTGTTTAATTACTCAATGTAAGGATGTTTTTGTCACTAATTACATGAGTCTCTTCGGTTCACTGTGAATGGCACTGTGAGTAGTTGGATGGTTGAAAAGCTTGGTAAAATTTTGGAATTGATAGGAAGGTGAAAACATAGTAAACATAATAATATAACTGTGGAGGTTGGCATTGACATCTTGCCATGCTTAATGAGGACAAACCAATTAATAGATTGATTAACATTTAAATGGGTAGGGAAAGGTTACTTCTCAATGTCATTTGCATGTCGTTACCATGCAAATTCCTTTCTACCCGAGATATCAGATCACGTTGCATATGATTATAGCAAAAAATGTATTAATCACCAAATCATAAATTATACATGGAGTCTTAAACCTTGTGATTGCTTTTGAAAGGCTCTACTTTGTTTGAAATGTGCTCTGAGTGTATGTTATTTTTGGTCTTCCATTAATTAAAATATGAATATGTTCTGATTATTGTATGATCGGCTAAGGAAATACTAGTTACTATATGTGCATGTGTGTTTGCGCACTTGTGTGTGTGTACCTTAATACCACATAATGCGAAGTAGTCCATCTGCTCACTACCTCATAGATTCTAAAGCACTACTAATCCTGTGCAATTGTTTGTTCAGCATGAAGTACAGATGCAGTTTAAATAACAATGCGCAAATGGAAATTGCATGCCAAGGATCAATGGTAATTATTGCAGTGTAGTGTATGAAGCATCAGAAAATTGTCTCCAGGTGTATGAAGAATTGGCACCCTTATTACTCATCATTTTAATTGGACTAATTATGATTGCTGCTGTTCAGCCTGTATTTAGGATGAATCAATCCAAAAGGAGGTCCAAAAATACATCGGTGTAGCAGAGGGGAGTTCATCCAAAGCCAACATTTTTACTAAGTGAGATCCATGGTAATAAATAGATGGCATTTATCATCATTGCCTGCTCTCACGCCATTTGACGCACCAGGTCACTGAATCTCCTCCAGGCTCTATTCATGGCACTGTAAAACCTGTTTAAATACATGCTCATTATTCACATGAAGCTCAACCATCATTAAGTGAAAAAGCCTGATGTGAGGCTACATTGTTGGGAACATATGGAGGCCAAATAGCTGCATGGCACACCGACTCACCAGGCAAAGTTACAAGGCCCAGTGCTCTCTGACACGGCTTTGTGATCTCGCACCAATAAGAAAGTCCTGGGCTTCGCTGGGTTCATTGTCCAGGCTGTAGCTCCAGAGGGGTTGTGGAGAAGCAGAATGAAATACCATGTGTGCACTCAGTAGGGGGACATTCCTGTATCCCTGTGATTTCCTCACTACATTCTGCACATTCATCCCCTGGAAACCCCACTATAATCGTATTGTCCTCAGCCTTAACTCTGCCAATCCTCCCTATCAGCAGCATGTCACGTCCTGTCAGGTAGAGAAGAGTGCAGTGATGTTATGGGTTCCACCTCAATCCATTCAGCAGATTCCTTCTCCATCCTACACCTCCCTGCACAGGGTGATGTACGACATAGAGCGTGTAAGTTTCAGCTGGTTTCAGTGTTAGTGAATTTGATGCTATTCAACACTATTGGGCAGATGTTTTACACATATTACAAAGAATTTTCCTTTTAACACTTTATCCCAAAAAGTTATAAATAAAACTTGCATACATGTTTAGTTCACGGAATCTAATTAACAGTACTATTAGTAATTTTGTACCATTTTAATTGATCTATTGTTAATGAAATTGTGACACAGTGTAAACGGCAGCTAATATTTTCACATTATGTCAAGAAATGATGAACAAGAAAAGGGAAGAGAAAAGTTCCAGCCATGTTGAGATGTAATACAGACATACAGATGTAATAAAGACAAGGATTGTACTGTTAGAGCACAGGAGAGGAACACTAAAACAACGTTGCGTCATTTGTTTTTTTACTTTACAAATTCTAGTGTGGATCTTTGGGGGCATGTAAATTCTGGTTTGGATTTTCTGTAAATCTGTGTTTTAGTAAATCAATTCATATTACAAAAAAGGAGGCCTGTTTCACGCTGAGAACATGGTGGGTTAATAAAGGGTTTCTCAGTCTGTCAGTCAGTCAGCTAAAGAAAAACAGTTAAAGGCAGCTGTGCAATCCTGAGCTGAGTGAGTTCTGTCAGCTTCTCTAGTGGTTGGTTTTAGTTCAGCACAAACAGAGCTTGCTTTAATGGAGCCCAACCTCGATTAGAGAGGCCCCTGATTGTCCATTCCTGAGTGCGTGCCCAGTCTTTGTCACAGTGGAATGGGTGAGTGTCTGTGATTAATGAGATATCACGGACAACCACATAAGTGCAGCGGTATTTTACACAAAGATCTCTTTGAGTGGGGCTGTTTTCAAGCCGTCCGTGTACATGAAGTCATATGAGATAGCTGCCTCTCACTGTTGTATCTAGTGCCTTTCACAAACATTCCTTCCCCGCGTGAAGCTGTTCTTTTTTTTTTTTACTGCAAAACTTTCCAACATGTGTGTGAGCATATGAATGTGGTCTTTTTGTGTGTAATTTTTGCAGCTTGGTTGAAAGTGAGAATGTGCGTGCATAAGTGCGTATGAGCATGTGTTGACATGTGTGTGTCATGCTGTGTGCTTGCCGCAGCAGCCAAACGAATGCGCGGGACAGACAGTTTGTGTGGGTCACAGTCTGTGAGAGTGGGGCCTTCAGAAGATCGATTGTGTGGTGGGGGGGAGTAGAGGAGTGGGCCGCTGTCAACTTGTCTACTGTCTGTTCCTCAGCGCCGGCCAATCAAAGCGGCCCAGTCCTGACAAGCCGTGTTGGAGTGTGCATCGATCAGGCAGGGGAAGAGGGGCCCACTGCAGGGATTGTTTTTCACAGTCAAGAGTGCTCTAATCTCCCCTCTGATGTCTTAAGAGATCCATCAGTGTAACTAATAGTGAGCCTGTGCTGGCCAGGGACAAAGGCTGATCCACTGATAGGTCACCATTAACAATCGGCTTCTGTGGAATAGTTGCTCTTTTTGGCTGCGGTGGAAACTCTTCTATCCCTGAACAAGCTCCATCACCTTCTTATCAGATTGTGAAATGTTGTTGGGTAGACAGACAGAGGTGCTTATTGATTGCTGTTTGAACTGTGCTGTTGATATATGTGCCAGTTGAGGCTGCAAGATAGTTTCTGCGTTCGTTAATGCACCGTGGTTGGGAGGTATTATTGAGCTCAGAGGTGGAATTTTAATGATTCTGTGAGGCAATGTGCAAGGTGAGCTTTAATGAGTTTGTTCTGCTCTCAGGGCACAGTAAGCGCAGGCGCAGGCATGCAGGCCAGATACGGATCCAGCCGAGCAACGATGAGAATAAGGAATTGGTCATTATTACAAAGCCTTGCCAATGTCTACAAACCTGCTGCCTCTGATTCTGTGGTGTGTGTATGTGTGTGTGTGTGTGTGTGTGTGTAGTTAGGTTCTGCTGCATGAGCACTTTTTGTGAGAGCCCACAGCCTCGAGGACACAGGCACAGAGAGGCAGAAACACGTAAAAGAAAAAGTTTAAGTCCAACAGGCCCCAGCTCTGAGCCTGAATCAGGGAGATGAGTGAGTGTGTTTCAGCATGAGACACAGAGGTATTCTCACGGATCTCCAGTACAGGCTGCAGGGTGGTGGGGTTTGAAGATGGAGATGAAAAGGGCTTTGACAGAAGATTGTGAAATAATAAAACAGTAATACAATATATTATAATCTGGGAAGTTAATTAACACAGGTTCTTAAGTTAAGAGGTCAAATTACACATTTTGTTGTTTGTTTTTTTTTTTATGTGAAATAAGTACATGCCTTACAGAAAAGACACCTCTGCATATCTGAATGCACAGATACTGTTTTTTTACTTTATTTTATTTTCTTCCCTATATAATAATTCAACATTAGATTTGACCTACATGTGCAAAATTGATGCTTTTATATTTATTTCCAATGTGTAAACTCAGCAAATAAACAGAAATTGTGCACTGAAAAAATACAGAAACATTCTTATTATTTAAAAAGTCAATCGTATTTCTTCAATCTTAAGTGAATATTATTTAAAAGTAAATCATATTTACATGTGCTCCCTGTAGAGCATGTGTACTTGTTTTTACTTGAAAATCAACATGTAATGGAATAAATTAGAATAATATTTGTTGTCGCTTTGTGTAAAATTGAATTGCAGCTTCCTTGCGTGATGCTGCTAATAGTATTATTTAAAAATATATATATTTAAAAAAACGACATCTACAGTTAAATAACAGTGCTAGGAGTTGATTTCTGAATGCAATGGGAGATATTTATTATTACATTTAGTACACTCGTAGTGCAGTAGCCATTGATATGCAAGTAACAGCAATATTCAAAGTGCAAGTATTCAGTCTGACCAGAATGCTGGAGAAATTTCACGTTATTGTGCAGTGATCTATGGTTGAAATGTGTCAGTACAGTGAGTAGATATGTGGGGTGTGCATTCAAATGTAAGGGAATTGTTTGAATTTCTGCATAAAATGGTAGTGAGATATATATGACATTGATTAAAGCTATGCAAATGAGACGATAAGTTGTAATATGTCCATGGAGAATGAAATGTTTAATGAAAAAGTACAACTGACTTTAAGAGGCCAAATAAAAAAAAATCTACCACTTTTCAGTACAGACTTGTGATGAGACTGTTTCATTGTATATTGCTTTTATAACAACTAAAGTATTTTAATTAAGGTCAGCGTCGTGATCATTGTGGTTACTGATATCACTGGAAACGTTCATCCCTCTAGTGTGCAGATATTTAATCAAAATTGTATTTACAATAATGAGCAATTAATTAAAAAAAAACAATGGTGGATGTATTTGAGGTGTGATAGAAAATTCTATTGTTTGATTGGTGGAGGAGCTTACAGGGTAGTGAGTAATGCTCCAAAACGTCTCACATTCTGTTTGTGTAGAAAGTAGAATTTAAAGTTTTCTTCACCCATTGACAAAATCTATCCATATGTTGCTGAAATGATCCTCAAGTAAGGCACATCATTATGGGCCTGTAAGAGTGTGTTAGAGGTTCAGTTGTTTGGTAGGTGTGTGTTAGGGGTGCGAGTGTGTCAGAGAGGACAGCCTCAGGTGAAGCTACACGGATCAGGGGCCCAGGTGAGCAGTCAATCCCGTAGTGAGCTGCTGGAGTGGAACACTGCCGTTGACCTTCCCCTGAGGTAATTGCCCCCCTGACTGCTGCAAACACTCTGATAATTGCCACATTCCTTGTAAGAGGACAGGAGCGACGAGGGGCTTTTGTGTAAAATGTCAGCCCTCCTCAAGCATTCTCTCTCTTCTCACACTGAGGATATCTAAGGAGGACCCAGAGGAGCTTTGCTATATTCTAAAAGCTCTCAGGGTGCTGATTTTAGAGCTAGCATTTTTTTCAGAAAGAGAAGGGACTAGAAGGCTAGTCCTGTTCACATTTCATCTCAGCTGAAGATGTAGCTTTATTGTGCACTGCTTGTGTTTTTCATAAAAGTTTTATTCTTTGTCTCATGAATTCAGTCCCGCTGCTGTGTCATCAGAAAATATTTGAGGCTCAGAAGCTCCGCAGGAGGGCATTTTATGTAAGGTGATGTTATAAAACAGGGAAGCAAAGTGTGTATGTGCGAGTGTGTTTTTGAGTTCATAATTGATGTGTAAGGAGTTGAGGAGGGCTGGTCGAAGCAGCTGTCAGTGGCTAGGTAAGAAGAGACTGTTGAAGAGCAGCACTGTCCTGCCTGGGTGTCTGGGGATCACCTGCGGTGGCGTGTCTTCCCTGGCCCTGACAGCCATGCCCTGCAACTCCATGCTCAGGGCCTCTGATTTATAGCACTGTTCTCCTCTGTACCCAGCCTGCACGGCGCGGCCCCCAGAGCTAGGCCAACCTCAACAAATGTGTGGACACCCTGCCGAGTGGCCTGACATAAGAGATTGATTTGCAGGCCCCCTCTGCCCAGGCTAGTATTGGGGCACCTGCCTGAAGAATCTAAATAGCAGCCCAGGCTTGGTTGCCCCTGTAACGGTGATGACGTCACTCCCACTCCTTCACCCTGCGTCCAATCGCTGACCAAGCTGGTCTTTTCCTGGGATATTTTATACGCAAGCAGGCAGAAGCATTGCGTTCTTCTCTCCAGGCCTACATGTGTACGGCTTCATTAGGGCCCAGCCATGAACTCTCAGTGCCACATACAATCAGTATTAGTGCAGGGTTGAATGTTTTGTTAGCCTTGTATATATGGCATATAGAAACCTCAAAACCGTCTATTAACAATTTGGTTGAAGAGCTTCTTTCACGTCCACGCATTTTCTGGCTGATCCTTTTGTGGGATTGGGTTGAGTCGGTTGAGTGTTGATAATCATTTCTCTCACATCTGTAGGGCTTCAGGTAAACAGGCAAGGGCAGGATAACCGCTGGGACGTGCCATATGGTTGCAATGAAAAGTCGTGGTTTGGAAATTAGATTCTAGAAATTCTGCAGGTTCTTCAATGCTGCTTTGTATCCCCTTGTGGAACATTACTTTAGCTCCTTTGATGAAGTTACGGAACACACATTACCCAAGTAGGGATTCAGCTGTGTAAATAAATTGTGGAAATTTCATTTAATGTCTCTCACTATAAGACCATGTATTAATCAAAGTCAACATGTGTGATTGTATTTATACCCCACTGTGTGTAAATAGCATTCATTATTAATGTGGAAATGTGTAGCCTGTGTGCAAGTGTTGTCCAGTATTTGTTGTTATTTGCCTCTTTAGTATATTGCATATATAGTACATATATACGGTATAGTGGTGCAACAGATCACTGTTGAGCCGAGATCCGAACCGATCCCTCTCCATGGTTCGGCACGCATGTGATCCGAAGATCCGAAAGAAAAAGAAA
>JBBPDB010000002.1:12540057-12597417 GCA_037974465.1 Brachypetersius altus
CCCTGTCCCTGATTCCAGTGTTCACGTTTTCTGGTTATTCTGACGGCCCCCGTGCCTATTTTCTGTTCTTCTGTTTTATTTTTGATTAATAAACATCTGCATGGATCCCTGGCTGTCTGTCCGTTCCTGCACACTCCGAGGGAGTTCAGAGTCATTTTTCTAAATACTTAGAAAATAAATACTAAATACTAAATACTTTTCTGTTCAGTCTGTTGAGTTCAACTGCATTGATATTTCCTCATTAAGAAAATCAACTACATTTATATCAACATAAACTAAGGTCATTGGTCTGTATCATAAACTATGGTAATTGTAATCTATTGTTCACAGTATTTTGACACAGTAGCTTTACATTCGCTTGAATTTACTTTCTCTATGTTTTTCCATCCTTACCACCTCTAAAATTAGTTTTAGACCAGAAGCTGCTCAGGCAGTAAAGCAATATTTTCATTTTTAACCCGTCTCAACTTACCAGTGAAAAGCAGCACAGGAGTGTATGTTGTACATGGTTTTGGTGCCACTTGTATTAAATGGCAGAAACAAACACAAAGTTTGATTTTGCACTTTAAAATAGTTCACATTTAAATGGCTTTGTTATTTACATGCTGCTTGGTAATGTCTGCTTCCATGACAGTGTTACAAACAAAGCACAAGGAAACAAAGGCTCACAGGGGGATTTGGCTTAATATAGTGGACACCCGAGCTATTAAAATATAACAGTATCGGCTTTGATCCCAGATTTCCAGATCAGGACATTTCTAGTTATGTAATGCTTTAGGAATCTAAACTGTTTTAAGGAATTGTCAGTGTTAAATTCTTTGTTTAGTACGCTACTTTTTGCTTCTATTATTGTGTGTAAATACTAAATGATCCTACAAATAAACAACACCTCATGCGATGATCTGGAAAACATGCCAGGATAAGCAGGATAATTGTCTTCCTGTTTGGTGCTTTCAGAGACTCATAGTCCTGCAGTAAAGTGTCTTCTGGCTATTCCTTGCTCCATGTTTATCTAATTTGGGACTGTGCATTTGCAAATTTGCCAAGGAAACACTGCGTCACATCTGATTTCCCATAACTCAGGCTAATAAGTGCTGCAGATTTTTTGTCAGCCTGGTTTTCTGCGGTGGCTGTGGGGAGCCTCTGAGGAGCAGCGGGTTAATGTAAACCTGATTTCTCAAATATCACACACGGGCATTCCCTGCCCTGCTCATGCAGAAAACCGCACAGCCGCTTTAAAGAGACAAGAGCACTTCAGGTGCCCACTGGTAAGTAGCAACAAAGAAGCGAAGGGACAGTGTATAATGATCATCACACTGCTGCTCGTGACAGGCCGGCAAGCTCAGGAGAGCAGTGTGTTATTTGGTCTCTCTTCATTCACAGAGAGGTAGAATCTAGGCTGCTCCTATTGCTCTACTGGAGTAAAAGCCAGAGAGGAGCTTAAAGCCCACGCATGTCTAGGCATAAAGGGGTATAGAAGGATCTTTTTTGCTGACTTGAAAGCTTTGAGTCACCAACTGTATCAAGTGACAAGTACTGAACCTGTGAAGAAGAGGGGAATGGAATGCAGATTTGTGTGAGCCCCTGTAATTAGCCGGCTCGTCGTGACCCCCCCTCCCCTCCCTCATTATGGGTAATGAAATGGAATTCTCATGAATAGGAACGGATGAGCTGCTGAGTACAATTTAATACCAGAGATATTTAAAGAGAGCTTTTTTCCATTTTAAGAGGTATATTTGCATAATTCATGCAACACACCCTGGATGTGTCGCTAAAGGGAGAGTGTAGCGACTCATTTTTTAAAACGTGTTTTATCGCTGGGCTTTGGCTTGGCACTCCACCCCCACCTTCGAAAACGAGTAAACTCGCACTCTACATTCTTCTCACACGTCCAATGTGGATGTTCACACATAGACAATCTCTGTGCCTTGGGTGTATCGGCGAGTTAAAGTCAGATGATTAAAAGTCTTTGCAGTGTGTCTGCTGATGCATATGGTCATGTGAAATGATTCAGTCCATTAAAGGTGGCAGCGTGGTAATGGGGTAATGGATGACTCTGTTGGCTAAAGGCTCCCAGCATCCTAATTTGTCTTCCGCTCCTGTTTGTCTCTGCAGCCTGCCGGCCTGGCTTCTATAAGGCCTCCTCTGGGAATGTGAAGTGTTCCAAGTGTCCGCCGCACAGCTACACGCACCAGGAGGGCGCCGTACGCTGCAGCTGTGAGAAGAACTACTTCCGATCGGAGGGGGACCCTGTTTCAATGGCCTGCACTCGTACGTATTCTTCATTACTCTCTTATCGTGCACCTGCAGCCACAGCCTGCCTTACTTCACTCCAGTTTTACTGTAACGCTTTCCATCCTTTGGTTGCATGAAGAACACCACAATATATCTGAAGTGAAGATGGGCCCTAGCGTGAAATGTTTGATGTAATTCTATAGATGACTACTCACATCAGTTCAAGCACACTGCTCTGAAGCAATCCTAAAAGTACTCTTTTAAGAGCTGTGGTTTATGGTGTTTGTTCTGGGATTGATGAATTTGTGTTGGCTCAATTTCACAAAGCTTCTGATTCTCCACAAATCAGTCCAAGCAGACCCTTAGGGAACAGGCTTTGTTTGTTTACTTTTTAACTATTGTTACCCAGCGGGTCACCCTGGGCCTGCGCTGTGGAGTGAGCTAACCCATTCTCTTTTATAGACAAGGATACAGATGGTACACAGATGCACACAACCACTGCCAAGCATTCCGCAGCACATTATCCATAAATCATGGTCTCGCTATCAGTGCTGATTCAGATCACGTAAAACCGCAGCATGCGTGTTGAATCCTGAGGCCAAGTTTAATAAAGTGTGTCTTCCATGACATCCAAAGTGGTCAGCATATTAGGTCATGCTTTGCTGACACACGTCACATTTGTTTGTCCTGTCAAAAGCTATTCTCAGTCTTCATGTCCACACAAGCGCTTGCAGCCAATCCCTGTCTTTGGTAGGTGTCATTGTGTTTTTGTCATTGTTCCCATTTCCACTGCTAAGGAGAAAGGTTGAAGTAAGATGGTGAAAACTCTGGAACAGCCTATGTGAGTTTAATTTCAGTGCGTCATGCTGTCATAGCCCTCAAGCAGAGACATTTATCTAGATGGAATCTCCCAAGATACATGGATGGTACTCTGACTAGAACAAATTATGTTAGCGGGGCTTTGAGAATGGTGCTGCAATTAAAACAAGGCCTTCCGTGATTTTATCTGTTTTAATTCTGAAGGTCATCCAAAATTCTTTAGCGATTGTAACTTTCCGTTTATATTTGAACTGTTTTATGTCATTTGTGTTCATATCCCAGGTTACATAAAGTACAAGTTTAGATTTTGCAAAGCACCGTTCAGATCCTGTGTTCACTCACTTGTCAGACATTTCAAAGGCACATATATTTATGCCTGCTTTTAGTATGTATAAATAGGCCTGTTTATTTCTACCTGTCTCCTTTTTATGACTCCATAAAGCTTGTATATTCAATAGCATAAATCCTCAGTGTGAGAAAACTGTCTACAGTGAATGGGATAAATGTGTTACATGTCTGTAATATATATCAATCATGCCAGGCAAGCCAGACTTACATGTCATAGTCTCAAAGTCATGGGCACAAATCGTGTTGTGGTTCCAGCGTTGAGACGGTGGTGTTAATTTTAGACTGTAGTGGTCCTGAATGCCGCATTCACACCTCCATGGGCTGGGAGCTGAGCTGCTTGTCAGAAGGGGCAGTGTGTGTAATGGATGGCTTACTCCGGCACACCTCACATCCTCCTGCTGGCAGGCCAGCCAGTCTGTTAACGTTAACTGGCACACTGCGATTTCTATTATAAGTCTGGATCAAAGGATGCTTTGCTCTGGCAAAGATGTTAACCCTCAACACATTTCCACTTTTTTTCACCCTGACTTGCAAGCAGACAGGATGGTTTATAGCTTTGCTTCTGTGGGCTGAATCCCATTTGTGTCTTTCTTATCCTTCCGATATTGAAAACGACTTCACATTTTATTATACCTGTTCTTCTGCAAAATGAATGCTCAAACAGGTTCAGAGTGCTGGGTTGTGAGAAACACGTCTGCTTTATTTTAAATATGTTAGGTCATGTGTTCCATTACTTTTCACAAGAGTTGCAAGGGAAGGTAATAATTATTGATGCAAGCAGTTATTAAGTGGTTAATGGGCTACATGCTGTACTTGACCCAGCTTAATTGCTGATTTAATGCAGTGACAAATTCAAAGCAAAGAGAGTAAACATGGACTGAATCATCTTGAAATATATTTATGTGGGGTGGATCACATGTGTAATAGGTCTACCATTTTAAGGAGTTACCAATTTAAGACCCAGTGCAATAGTGCTTCAGGCTGTAGGTGGGAATTCTTCATGTCAAATCAAATAACAGTACCCTGTTTTTTCCTTCTAATGCTATCCCCTTTTGATTCTCAGCACAGTTACTTTTTATCCAGAGCAAAGGCAGGCGTTTTATTTAGTTGCACCCAAAGGTACTCGGAACATTAAAACATACTCTTTCGAAATGAAGTTAAGACATACATTTAGATGAGTACTTGAAGAGCAGGCATATGTCATACTCTTTGAGCATCAGTAAGGTTTCAAAAGTGATGTCAAGAAAGTAAAGTGGGACTCTGCCATGTCACATACATATAAATAAGCTGATCAAGTTTAGTTTTACAGTGAAATCTGAATGCCAAGTGGATGCACCTTATTCCCACCTTCTTAACAACATTCTTTTAAAAATTAGTTTACCTAGCAATCCCAAGAGAGGCTCCACTATCTAAAACTAAAATAATAATGAAGCTTTAGGAAATCCTTCCCTCCTAAGACTTTTATTTAATCCAAAAGATTAGTATTCAGTAATTACATGGAAAACAATGCAGTTTATTTCTTAAAGGACGTATGAGCAATTCAGGTCTGGGGCCACAATCATTTCCAATGAGGTTATTTGTTTAGATGCACTTCTGGTTTCATATTAATATCAAAGCATGGGATAAGAAGGATAAGATAACCCATTTCAAAGTTGCATATACTAAAGAATATCTCAGCACTTTAAATCCACACGTCCATATATTTTCCTCACCTACCTCCTTTTCTCATCAGGTCCTCCCTCTGCCCCTCGGAACGTAATCTCGGTCATTAACGAGACGTCTGTGATCCTGGACTGGAGCTGGCCAGCAGACACAGGTGGCAGAAAGGACCTTATGTTTAGTGTGCTGTGTAAGCGATGTTTGATGGGGTCCAAACAGTGTGAGCCATGCAGAGGGGCTGTGCGCTTCCTACCCCGTGCCACAGGCCTGATCAACACCACGGTGACTGTGGCAGACCTGCTGGCACACACCAACTACACGTTTGAGATCGAGGCACAGAATGGAGTTTCCTCTCTGGCCCCTGCACTGCGCCAGTACGCTGCTGTCACCATAACTACCAACCAAGCAGGTGAGGCTGTCGGTACTACTTTACCTCCTCAAGCAAAGCCAGTAAATAAGAACCAACAGATAGTGAAGGATCCAGTAATAGTTCCAACTTATAGTGAATGATCCTGTATTAGTGCCGTGTAATACAGTCCTGTACCAAAGAGCTAACAAATAATGATAGGATACATTTTCCCCAAGCAAGAAGCCCTGCACAATTCTTTGCGGAGCGTCAGTGTCATATCTGTGTATCTCTGCAGGATTGTTAGCAGCATATTCATGAAGACGATTCAATTTCTTGGCAGCGATGTGCAACAAAGCTCAAAATTCCATTTGGCGACAAGAGCCATTTTAAATCTCAGGCGAGCCTATTTTTGATCATCGACTTCTGATGTTTCTTGTGCTATCAGAGCTGTCTGTGCTCAGATCTGTCTGCAGGTGCTGTCCAGTCTGGCAGACTGAAGGCCAAGACTCCTCAGGTTACTATACAGGCTGAATGGAGCACCATCTGCCTTTTATTCCTAGTTTCTTTGGTAAAGAGGAGCAGTTCTTATGCCTTGTCAGGCCTTGTGGGGCCTAAGCTTCTGTCTCCTCTGTCAGTCCCTCTCCGTCTTTAAAGTTATAGGTGCAGGGCCTGTTAGGTGATTTAAGCACAGGCTTTAGAGCTGAGCTTATAGGATCTGGAGTTCGGTGTCATAAAATAGTAGGCAGAGGACTACTGTAGATCAAAGGCTAACAATTCATAGTTTTGCACCCTTCTTACCGTAGGGAGCAGTTGACTTTGCTTTAAACCTCATAAAATCCCTACTGTCATGGAGCGAAGCCTGGAGATGTTCTTAGCTAAACTTTTATCTAAGCAATATTGGCTCCTGCTCTGTAGATAGTGATTTTTTCAATCGTACGAGGCTTGTGGGGAGTGGTTTCAGTTATGAAAATCCTGAATACTTAATTTTAGCATTGTGTTAAATTGAGTACTTTACTTTTGGATTTCAGAATGTGCTAGTGTTCCATTTGTACCTTTGTGTGGTTTTAGCTTTCTTTGTGTTGTCACAGCTGTGATCTATCAACACGGGGTTGCCAGACACTGATGTTTTGAGAAACATTTTTGGGAAAAGGCAGAAAATATACTTTTATCTTTTATTTTTGGTGAAGAATGAAGAGCACTCTAAGTTTGTCCTAAACTGCCTTACATTCCAAAAAATAACAAATCAATGATGCGGTCAGTTTGTTTAAGAGTAGCATATGCTTAAACATAGATATTCCATGAAGTTCCAGAGAAGCGTGGAGCAACATATATGCAGTTTGCAGTTTGAATGGTGCTTTTACACGCCCACAGTCACACACATACAGCACCCGCCTACTCTCGCTAAGAATGCACACACTATATATTGCACACTATAAAGCTTGTCTCCATTTCATTCCATTGTGATTGCATTTGCTATGGAGTGCAGAGACAGTCCTGGGTAGAATTGCTCTCGTCTTTTTGGCTTCTCTTAGCTCATTGTAAACAGCGGATCTAAATGGGTATTCCATTTCATCGTTGGACTCTTTCAGAAGGCTGAAGCAATTGAGATCATAACCCCTTTTCTCCATAGCTCTACTCCCTTTGACCTTGGGCAAATAATCCGACTACCTTTATCGTCCTATAAAATGCAAATGGAAGCAGATAGATGTGTGAACAGCAAACCTGGTGCTTTCACCCCGCAGCTGCACTCCCTGTCAAAGAGTGCATTTACAAGGGGCTCACAGGGATGTCAGCGCAGCCCACTCTAAACACAGCTAGCATATGCAACGCAGCCCCAGGGAGACAGCACACGTAAGCTGCCCTAACAGCTTTAAAACATTTGTGTTCCGCCATTTTGACAGGGTGTCGTCAGACAAACCACGGCCTCCTGTTCATTCCTGCCAGGACAGGATGAAGATTTTCAACAAAGCTAAAAACAATAGAAGAGTTAGAACTGAGTGTTATATCCTTTTTACAATTATTTAGTCTCTCTGGATTCATGACAGTGTAGGAAGATAAGCTTAACTGCCTGTTAGGTGGGAAGATGGGGAATTTTACAAATACTGTGATATTTTTGGTTGCCAAATCCTCTTCCCACCTCTGAGGGCCTTTTGAGAGAGTAAGTGGAGCAGGGAAAAGAAAGGCAGGGTCCATGCAAGAAGTCCCAGATGCATCCTTACTGAGAGTTTCTCTCCCACAGACCAGGTCTCCAAGACATGTGGAGGACATTTGGTCACCAAGTGATCTGCAGATTGTCATTACCTCGCCTGCATTTCACAAAGATCATTTACAAATGTTTATGTCTGGGGCTCTTTTGCAACAAAGTGGTGGAGCACTACTGCTGGCCACACCTGTAAATGCCAGCACTTTGTAATCTGGTTTTAATTCACTACAGGTTGTGGGTTCTGGCTAAAAGTTGGCGAGGTGGCCTCCTTCTGGTAATTTTGGATCCAAATTGCTTGCAGAGGCATTTTTTTTTTTGCACTTTTTTCACCGGTGTTTTACGCCATGAGTGTCAAGAAGAAAGCAGCTGAGGATATACAGTGTCAAATACCCCATAGTCTATACACCATAAATCTCACATACTATAAACTGTGGTCACTACAGAACTTCAGTAATACCTTATCAGAATGCTGTGTAGGAGTGCAAACAGCACCAGACTGTTTCCATCTGGATTCATTAACAGTAAAACAAAGTTTCCAAGGAGAAAAGAGGCATTCAGAACTGTGTAATCACAATCAAGAAAAGCTTGAACATTTCAAAGAACAACATGTTTTTTCCTGTGGTCTAATAAAATTAAAACACGGGCCAGTCAGATGCGTTCATGGCCTCCATGCCGCCTTGCAATTATAGAGCTGTAAAATTGAAAAAAGAAAGCAAGCAAGCCAGGCAGGAGGAGGGAGGCAAGGATCTCTGACTTGAATTATGATCACAGATTGAGACCATGTGAAGTGCCGGAGCAGGGAGACATATGAGAGATTGCTGCTTGAAGCACATTGCCCTTAAAGATTGAGAGAGCTGAGGAACTTTTTGCTTGCAGTCTGCTTGCACAGTCAGTGGCCTCTTTTCTTTGCCATATTACCCATTAACTGATAAACCAAATTATAGACGACTGCATCATTGTGTCTTTATATGCTCGATTTTCCCAACTTTGAAACTGGGCCCCCAGTGGAGAGCAAACTCAATTAGGTCAAGAGGAACCAATTCACAGGATGCAAATAGTGGAATCAAAATGTCCGTTGAACTTCCTGTGAACTTAAGCTCTATGTGCATGTAATGCAGTCACAGGCAGAGTGGAAGAAGCTAATCCTCTTTTTCGCTCTCGCGCCTGCTCTCCCTCTCTCTCTCTCCCTTTTCATTTTGTCTCTCTCTGCAGCTCCATCCCCAGTCACGGTCATCAGGAAGGACAGAACATCGCGAAACAGCATCTCACTATCCTGGCTGGAGCCAGAAAGACCCAATGGTATCATCCTGGACTACGAGGTCAAGTACTATGAGAAGGTGGGGGCAGTTTAAGATTTACTCAACCAGCCTATTCAACACTATTAGCATTTAAACTGGGACTTCATCCCTCTCTATGGCCTTGTTAGGGAGTTTAATTGAAAGTGCAGATACACATCACTGGAAGCATGTTTCAAGTCATTAGTTTGTACAGCTTCTAAAAGTCACAGAGGCTTATTTTAATAACGTTATGTCTGTTTCTGTCTACTGCAACTGACCCCCAAATAAATTGGGATTTCTCTCTATGATCAAGCAGTAGTCCTTTCACCACACACTAGAAGTGTCAAATAAATTCAACACGGGTCAAATCATCCAACTGCATTAGATGCATTCTTAGTTAATGATGGCAGAAAGTTTTTAAAACAAAATCACAGAATAACTTCTTTTGGTTCCTTCTACTGAATAATTTCTACTGAAGAACTTTTTTCAAGTTGAAAGAATCCACACATAATGTAAGAGTCTATGCCAATTCATTCTTCCAGAACAATGCATACAAGCCAGAAAATATTTAAGTGTGTTTATTTTTAGAGTGAAATGTAGTGAACTAAACACCGTCTATCTATTAAGTCTCTGAGCTCATATTAAAACAAATCTTTAATCACAAGACCTGCACTCTTGAATGACCCAGTTCAAGCAGCCTCTCCCCAGGTTTGCTACAGCTGCCATATGATTAATGAAGCATACAGGGATTCGGGCCTGATTCACTTAATATGCTGAATAGCCGGGTGAGCATTGTTGCCCCACATCAGTGCTGCTCTTTTGGCCCGCCATGAGAGCTTCTATGGATCAGTGTTCAGTGGAGCCCTTTCATGCTGTCAGGCACCGTGATGTCTTTTACTCCTACATGAAGTGGGTAATGTTTCCCTCAGGCCGGGTCGGCTGGAAAAAAAAAAACTAGGCTCTGGGTTTGGCACTTAAGTGGGCTCTGACATTGTGGGAGTCTTCGCTCCCAACTTGCTGGGGATCTGAGGGTGTGAAAGAAAGGCCTGGTCTTCTGTGGCAATCAGCCAACGTTCTCTCCACAGAAACAAACATTCCATAGTCTGGTGGGTAAATGGCTTGAGTATATGACCACACGCACATTCTCACACATAAACATGAACCGGCCTTCCGTCATCTCCAAAAAGTGAACAATGCTTATCATAATAAGGATAAAAATGTCCTGTCTAATTTGTGTTAAAGTGTCTTTGCCAAAAGCTTTGCTCCAACACTGTTTACCAACCTTTGGTTTTGACCTAATCCACTCTATACCCTAGATTAACAAGGGATCATCTGGATATATCCGGTGGACATATTCTCTGCTCTGGCACTCTTTCCAAAACATACGAGCCTTGTATTAATAAATCTGCATTTAAATTGTGTGAAAATTACTGCTGAACAACATTAGAGACAGGAAAAATACGAACAGTGAAATTACCCAGTAAAACCAGGCAGATTGACTACAAGGAATGGCTGAGAGATTTTATTCTGTGATCGTTTTAGTTATAATTAAGTTTGTGAAAAGTCTATTTTTAACTCCTGTAGATACAATATTGATTTCAGATTTATACCATGATCACAGTTCGGTCTGCTGGCAGAAAGGAAAGCCAGCGAGGTGTGGCAGACCCCAGTGCTTGCTACAGAGGGCTTTTGTATAAAGTTTTTCAGTGTGGTCAGTCAGGCTCCAAATCCCAGCCTGTGAAATGCTGTGGGTCAGCCATAATCTTCTTATTTGCAAGCAAAGGCGGCTCATCTAAGGCTAGTTTCTCGGCCTGGCACAGGTACATTCTGGAGCTTCTAAAATCTGCCATGTTTTGTTTGACCCTGGGTGGCATAGTATCCTGCTTTCACAATCAAATCTGCTTGGTCTGCCCATTGATCCCTGTTAATTACACATCCATGTGAGACACTGCTTCAGCACACAAAGCAGGAGTTTCCCAAATCCTACACAACTGGGTCTGCCATGTGGAAAAGCCAGGGATACCCCATGTAGGACCTGTGGTACCCCTTGATCCAGGCTGGCAGAGGATAACAGAGTGCCCCCCACTCTCCCAAGAAAATACACAAACACACCCACTGAGAGAGAAAGGGGGCCCCCAAATCTGTTCACAGGGCTCACTGACTCACACTGACCACAGGAACAGCAAGACTCCAAAACATTAACCTCATAAAAGGCCTCCAAATTCACTAAGTGACTTTTCGAAGAGGGAAGAGCATCAACGATTCTACTTCAGACTAACACAATGTTCACACTGTACACCATAAATGCCTTTGTATATTGTAAAATCAAACAAACTGTGCAAAATGACTCTCTAAAAGGCATTTAACATACATGGTAACGGAAATGATGCAGCTCCTCTGAGGAACCATCACACAATGCTCCTTTAAATAGATGGCTAAAAATGAGAGAGAGAGAGAGAGAGAGACAAACAAAGAAAAGATGGCCGTGCTGCTTCACGTGGATTAAATCCCTACATGTCCCATCTAGACAGGGAGGAAATAAACTGCTCTCTATGTATATATCATATATAAAGTGCCATTAAAACGTTTTTAGTGTCAAATTCCTTTTTCTAAACATGGAGTTAACATTTTTTGCAGACTTTTCTGTCTTCCCACTTTTAAAGTGGGAATATTCATTTGTGATTATTTTTCTGTTTTATCGTATTAATCTCGGATGGTAAAAGAAACAGTGATGTTTTCTCAAATTTAAAAGTGTTTATTTCTCCTAATGCTGAAGTGGAAGGAATGCTGGTTGAAATGCACAATATATTTACACATTTCCTTTTTTAAGGAAAAGCAGTCACACCAGATTGCAGTATTTAGATTGTCAGAGCAGAACAGGGCAAGCATATTAAATTCCACCAATAGAGTACATGTCGAAAAGTAACAATCGCATGCCTTGTCAAACCCCAGAGTCTGGAGGTGGCTACCATAGAACTGAGACATATGGTAAGAATACTTCAAACAGAAAAAAAAGTTTAGAGACACCTGTGTGTGATTTCCAGGGGATCGCATGGTGTCGTGAGCAGTGAACACTGACAACCTGTGCAAAGATTTACGACTTAAACGAAGACACATACAATACAGCGCAGGGTATTGGTTTCATCTTCTCAGACATCAAGAGTGAATTTATTTTAAAGTGCTTGTTGAACCAAAAAGCCTGATGCACTCCATTTGCAGGTTGGGAGTGTATTTTGCAGTGCTTTCTGTACAAAGACTAGTGATTTGAAATGGACTCTTGTCCTTGTTAAGAGGAAGGAGCACGGATGAAATCAAATTCCGGGTCATGATGTTTGGTTTAGTCTGCGGACTCTGCTAAGTAATACGGCATGTGAATTCTTTTGTATGAGAATTCCTGCCGCGCAAGTCCCAAAGTTCATAGTAAGCTTTTTGCATTGTATAGATGAATGTTAATAGAAAATATTATACAATTTTTAACACTTTAAACTCGATTTGGAGATAAATCTACAAGCTTATGTACATTATGTACATTATATTATATATATTATATATACATTATATATATATTTGGGTTGTTTCAATATTTAAAAAAATATCTAAGTGGGTAACGATCTGGTAACATTTGCCAATAGGGCTGTGTACCAACACTTATTAATTAACATATTTAGTCTAGACGAGAAACTCCATAGTACTTGTAGAATCTTCAAAAGAAAGCTTGCAAATATTATTTTCTGTTAATTGCTTCAGCATGGGGTAGTGTAATTACAAAAGAATGGGAAAGTATGCTAATTGTGGAAAGTCAAAGATGGGACTTTTGGTAGAACCACCAAGGGCCTAAGGATGATAGGTGATGAGGGCAAATCATGAAGTTTGAGTAATCCTGTTGTTAGCAGGAAATCCTTCTTTGCTGAAATCCCTGCAGTCAATGGCTTAATGTTCCACACCCTGTTCATTTTGCTGCTCTCCACTTTACCCCATCAGAGACACATCTGGAAACAATGGATTGAAAGCAAAGACGTCCCATAAATCTGCTGTAGTTTTTTTAAAGCAGGGTAGAGAGGATCATTGTACCACAGAGATCTTTAGAAAAGGCATAAAAATAAAGGTGGCAATATATCAAGCCGGGTTGTCACTGTCCCCCAGCAGTTTTTCTTGTTTTTTTCCAGTTGGGAGTGATCCAGTATGCTGCTGACTGGCCCTCTCACCCACACAAATAGTCTCTGGGCAGGTGCTCTGCTCTAATTAGGACTGAATTTGTTCCTCTCGCCTGTCTGCATGGCTATCTGTGTAATGTTAACATCTTTATCTCTGTCTCGCTCACACTCTCTCTGTCCTCTGTCTGCCTTGTTTCCTGAAGCAGGAACAGGAGACCAGCTACACCATCCTGAGATCCAAGGGCACCAACGTGACTCTGAATGGACTGAAACCTGACACCAGCTACCTGCTGCAGATCAGAGCACGTACCGCCGCCGGCTACGGCAGCAGCAGCCGCAAGTTTGAGTTCGAGACCAGCCCAGATTGTAAGCACTACCCAGCTTCCTATTCCAACCTTGCATTTAACAAACATTAAGGCTTCCACTTATGCAATCACATCCAACATTTTGAACAGAATAAAGTCAAGTTTTTTTTTCTTAAAGAAGATTCATTATGCACATTATTTTCCTTACTTTTAAAAAGCTTCAAGTCACTGTCATATGGGTGCATTTGGTAACAGGGATGCATGTGCAGAAGTTTAGAGATCTGGTTTTAATGTGAAAACAGGAAAACAAGCAGCAGACACACAGAGCAAAAACAAGGATGGAGCACTGGCCCATGTAGCGTGGGTCACTAGGATTCAGACAGGAAAAAGCCCTCACAGTAACACATACAGGGATCAGGCAGGCAAAGGCCTTTTCAGGATAGATACGATGTTTAGTGAGGTCGTCTCAGGACCAGGGACCCGGCCGTACAAACACCTGATAAAGGGGGCCTACACAAACCAACCACTTAGGGGGTTCACCAGCAGGAAAGGCAGTCAGATCTCGCAGGAGGGGCCCACCACACTCTTAACAAGGAGGCCTACGCCCAGCAACCAAGGCAAAGCCCCATAACAGAGTTAGTTGTGGAGGGGGGCCATGCACTTCTGAGAAGAGAAGCTAGCCCACAGCAAGCGAACAAGGTCCCAGAGGGCAGCGGAGAAAGCAGGCCCCTACTAGCAGTACGGACAGGCTGCATGGTCCTGAAGAGCGAGGCAGACATGAAAAAAACCCACAAGGCCCAAGTTTATAGCAGACTTCCACAACACCGAGGACCTTCACACAAGAGGAGAGCATGAGCCAGGCATAACACAACCAGAACAGGAAAACACACTCACAATATAAAAGGGGATGAGAAGAGAGGGTGAATGGACACCAGCAAGGTGGCTTACATAAGGAGGGACACATAAGAAACAGCTGAAGTCGTGGTGCAAACCTAAGTATATCAACTATATTATGCTATATCATTTCTATTGAAAAACAATGAAAATGCACAGAATACATTTATCTGAACCCAGACTGGTTTTATATTGTTGAAGCTGTTGATTCCACACATTTAACCCAAAGTAACATTTATTTTAATTTTTGATTTACTTCCTATCATTCCCAGTTTTATTGTATAATATATTAATACAACATATAAAACTATAAAACTTTAATAATAAAATGTTATAATAATTTTCCTTTCTGTATTATTTCCTGTAGATTTGTAGTAATCTATAAAATTTCAAATAGAAGTAGCCTGTAGTAATCTATGCTAATTATTTGAAAATATTGTAAGAATATTGTAGGAATCCTGTAGAAATTCCTTTTCCATAAGGGCAGTGATGAGTATGAAGCACTGGTTAGAAGCATGTCTTTATTTGTATGTTTTTTCTACCGGCTTGCTGTTATTGTCACTTTTTGTCTTTTGTGTTGAATGCAGCTTTATTTCTTTTCATCAATAGTTAGTTTTACAGTACGGTTAGGTGTACACCATTATGCTCCCATCGTGGCTGTGTCACTGTTGATGGCAGCATTAAACCATCTGCGCAAAAAGTAGCATGTGCATTTGATATATTGTATATCTGTTTTCAGAGCAGAACCTCTCTTTTCTCTATGCCCTTCTTCCTAATGAAACATTTATGGGAAATCAATGCACAGTCATGAAATGGAATGATACAGTGCAGCCGGCAGGCACTTTCTTCTCTGCAGGTTACTAAGCTGGTCATGCCTCTACAGACCTTCATATGCATAGCAAATGTAAAATGTAAAATGATGGCATAGTCCTCCTGAGATGATAGCTCCCATTATTCATCTGTTAATCTGGGCAGAAAGTGCTCTAAATTTGGGTTCCTGATTCTCACTCACCAGATCTTTCCTTCTCTTTAGTTCAAGTCTAGTGGTTTGTCAGAAGTCATTTAAAGAATTTATTGCTTCTTTGGAGTAAATATGATGTGATAATTATATAAACTGATGAATCTTTTCAGAAATAGATGAAAGGCAGGATAAATGATGATGACAAATCAGTTCTAAAGTGATTTATACGTATTTCCCTAGATTTACTTAAACTATGATGGATCACATGATCTGTGAAGCATCACACGAATTTTAGTCGTACCCCTAGAGTGTATATATTTTACTTGTTCAGTATATCTAATCTAAGTCTTCTCTTTCTCTCTCTCTGTCTCACTCTCTCTGTCTTTCTCTCATACAGCATTCTCTATCTCCAGTGAGAACAGTCAGGTGGTGCTGATTGCAATTTCTTCCGCTGTGGCCATCATCCTCCTCACAGTGGTGCTCTACATTGTGATTGGCAGGTTCGTCTGTCACTCAGACAGTAAATTTATAGGCTCTTAAGTGTGGCCATCTTGAAGCTGTCACTTCCCCATTATACGTGTTCCTTCCCATGCCACCCTCTCCCCCTTTCCCCACCCCTCGGGTCCCTTGGATGAAGATGTGCACATAGAAGAGCATGCCCCTGCGTGTCAACTGCCTATATATAGTTTTGGATGATTCACTCGCCAGAAGCTGTATTATTTTTCCTGCCTGTGCTTCACTTAGTGTAACGGGCACTGTGAGAGCTAGAGTGTCAAGTCATGCAAAGGGGCTGATCTTGGCAGACAGCACTGTTGAAGGAGTCCATAAATCTCTGACTTATTATAAAACCCCAAATACTGTTCTACCTCATAGCAAAGCAAAACACTCAGATCCTTTCTGGCTCTGACTTTTGTCTACTCAATCATAAGATGCTCACCAGCATAGTGCAAGGTGTCAAAAAGCTTATGCAAATGTCATAATGAGTGCCCTTCAACACTCCCATTGGCAGGTTTTGTGGATACAGCAAATCCAAACATCCAGATGAAAAGAGGCTTCACTTTGGCAATGGCCACTGTAAGTACAAATCACTAAAGTAGCTTTCTATTCCTTTCTAAACAGCTACCTATTTGGGAAAATGTGCTAATATAAAGATGCCAAATGATGTCTAATGTTAATGTGCATACATACATATACTTATATAAATGTATATATATATAACTGTTTAGATACTTTTTTCATGTGTAGCATCATTACTAGCAGAAATTCAACCTTTGTTTTGTAATTTCACACAGTTTAATGTTCACATGAAGTATGACAGAACATTATCTGGGCCACAAGTAAAAGTAAATACTTCACTAATAAAACACATTCTTTTATGACCAGATATAATAGAATGTTTTCAACATGACAAGCAAGTGATATACAGTATGTAAAGGCCATCAGAATGACTGTACAAATGACTCATAGGACAAAAATCTCAGAGAAACATCAGTAATAATTAAATGACCTCACATTTCATTTAAATAGTACATCAGAGGCTAATTAGTAAGAGTGCATATAATCAAGGCATTGTCGAAGCTAACCATAATATAATAAATCAGTCAATATAAGTCCTATGTTTATATTATGTTTAAATAAGTGTAAAAAATCTCCTCAGTTATCTTTTATTAATGTTTTCCCCACAATTCTTGTTTTCAGTGCGACTTCCTGGTATCAGGACGTACGTGGATCCACACACTTACGAAGACCCAAGTCAGGCAGTGCATGAATTTGCCAAAGAACTAGATGCGTCCTGCATCGCCATCGACAAAGTAGTGGGTGCAGGTACGCAGAGTCATCCCTCAGTCTCTGGTGATATAATATACCGTTACCTGCAAGAGGACAGGATACATTTGTAACAGACGTGGCAGACGATGTAAATGGGAATCATTTAGCACCTCAGCTGGAAGTGTGTGCTTCTGATTGTGAGTGGTGAGATGGGGAGAGCATCGCTCCCAGTGCTCATCCTCACCGCCTCACTGCCTTTAATAGAGTACCTGCTGCTGGAGCAGGGGAGTATGAGTAAGCGGAGCATACCTCCAGCTGGGATATTATTTTTCACCCCCTGTAGCTTGTTCTCTCCCAGGCACTCCACGTTCCTGATGTCTTAAACAGTAGAGCACACATCAAGATAATGCCCAGTGATTTATAGCTGCACAGACCAGTGCAGGAGAACATGGCAAATAATGGGACAATGCTCTATAGGTTTCCTCTTAAGATGCCACTGTAAAGCCATTATGCAAACATCAGGCTTTATGACTTGCACATAAGTGCTTTCTCCCTCATAACAGGTTTTGATGCTGTAATGTACATGTAAAGTTTCAAACATTTCTTGAATTTTGCACGAGAGAAAAGGAAACGGTGTATTAGTAAGTAGGTGAGGTTTATTTTATATTCTGTTTCTTGTGAATGGAAGATGGTGTGGGTTCCTTAATCTGCAAAGCTTATCGGCTGAACTGCGGTATATGATTAAGTAAGGCTGAACCTCAGGATGGTCAGTATTGTCTGTATGTTCTCCATGTTTAACTGAGCTGCTGTTTAGACAGCTTGCAAATATTCCGTGTAAGTTTTTCCAGATATCAACCCAGGATTTCAACCTTTTCTCCAATCCAGGATCGGAAATAATTGTGCGTTGAATTGCGCTAGCAGAACAGGATTCTTGCCTGGATGGCTGTCTGATGACATCATCTTTACCCAAATGTCTATCCAAGTGTCTGTCGCCACTCATCTCTGAAGAGATATCTGGCCTCCTGTGGAGAGCTTTGAAGTGGCCTCGCGGCTTATGAAAATCACACCTGCATGGCAACACGCCCCAGAAATCAAATTACAGACAGTAGAATGCATAATCTGTTCATCATTGTTCATGAATACCAAGACACTAATGCTTCACTTGAAGCCCCAGTGTTTTTAGAAACATTCTAATCTCTGAGCGAAGGGTTTATTTCAGCAATCAGAAAGGAAACATTGTGGTTCTAAATGCTATATATAATAATAAAAGAGAAATCCCTTTTTTCCCTACAATGGCATGTGTGCAGGTGAATTTGGGGAGGTGTGCAGTGGTCGATTGAAATTGCCCTCTAAGAAGGAGATCTGTGTAGCAATCAAGACCCTGAAAGCAGGATACACAGAGAAGCAGAGACGGGACTTCCTGAGCGAGGCCAGCATCATGGGACAGTTTGACCACCCCAACATTATCAGACTTGAAGGCGTCGTCACTCGCAGTGAGTGTCTTTCCATACTTTTGCGCTGCACTGTGCATGTTTAAACTATTCCAATTTTTCATCTGACCTCATGCCATTTTTCACTCTCATGCTAAAGGAAGTGAGATGAATGTTTTACTTTCACGAAGCCTGGAAGGATAGCTTATAATGACTCTCTGGTGCAGAATAGTGTGTTTAATCCACATGTAGGAATCATTTATCATCTTTAACTTTTTGAGTTTTCGTTTTGAGCTGTACATTAAGTGCAAGCCCCTTTTGGGAGGAATTTGTATTAAATATTAGCTGTTTCCAGTTATAGATTAGTAAATGTCACGACGCTGGCAAATTTCCTCCTTAGGAAAGCCACCGTTTTATTGACCTGTTTCTTGTAATCTTAGGCCCATTTCCAAAGAGGCAGAATTCACCTGGTGTTGTAAATCTTGGCAGATCAATCTCCATTATTTGGAATGATCAAAGCCTGCATCCCTAATCCACAGCACAATCCCTCTCAGGAGTCTCTTTAATGGGATAGTTTTCACAGATTAGGCTTTTTCCGCTAATAGAGTGAATGTTACGGTCAGGTAGAATCAGAATATGGAAATAATTGGCTTGAACTCTGGGCTTCAATTAAACTTCATCCTAACCTTGACTTGCATCTGCTTGTTAAACAGCTCTGTCTGGTTTTAGATTAATATTAACAGACTCCAACATTTTGCAAGTCATTTTGGAATGGATACTTAAAAAAAAAAAAAAAAAAAACCTACTGAAGTAGAATCTGACTAAGCAGTGTTTTATGACCACTAAAAGCTGTGACAAACAACTGACAGACTTATATTAGACATTATCTATTTTTTTGTTTTTTGTTTTTTTTTTTATTGTTGTGTTGTGACTCTTATAATTCAGGTTTTCCAAACTGGTCAACTTAGACAGGAAAGTCTAATGGAAAAAATCTCGCTTCAAACTCTGGCCAAGTTTTTGATTCATTTTGCTTCAGACAGTGCCCAGAAAGGAATGCAAAAGTTTCCTTTCATGTCTGTAATTCCTCATAAAATGAGGATTATGTTTGTCTAATAAATCTTACAAGGCTCTCACTTATTAGGCTTGTAAATAATATGGAAGGTCAATGTAAATGACCATTGATTGTTACTGTTGTTGGGATTGAATGGATGCCTGTGTGTGTGGTGTATATGTGTGCGAGAAAAGAGAGACAGAGACAGAGAGAGAGAAAGAGAGTAGAGGAGGGAGAGGGGGAAAGAGAGGGAAGGTCTGTACATTCAGCACATATGTGTGATTGAAAGCAGCTACATGGTTTTGGCAGTGTTTGTAGGGGAGGCTGGCATGTGTCTCCCATAGCCTGTGACGTGACGTGATTTATTAACTCGGCCCTGTTAATTCTTAATAATCCAGAGACTTTCACACCCCATTTAACCTGCTGCTTTTGGCCTTGCATTTGGCAAAATATTTGCAGAGCTGCAGTTGGTGCTTCACAGGGACATAGAGGCTGCAATACTGATTATGTGGGGTTTTAAAATCAAACGTTTACAGCGAGGGAGTTATTATTATTATTATCATCAGAAACCACAAGAGCTGTCAGATGAAATAGAAGAACCTCTCCATCACAGTTCGGTGAAATGAAAGAGTGTGTTTAGTAGGATCTCTGACTGTTTGCAGTAAAAACGGTCCTCCTGTTTGGAGAAAGTGGTGGGCAGACATGCAACAGATTGGGCTGTCCGTCTACGCTGTGGAGTACAGTCTACTGGTGTGGTCTAAACTGCTCCCACTGAGATAGCAAGCCGCATATGAATCAACATCTTTTATTAAGCTGACCATGTTGGTTCACTTTGCACATACTGATTGTGTGTATTTTATAAACACCGTTTATCACTCTACTGTGCTGTCAGCTCCAGCTCACATTTTTTGTGACCACATGTGTGTTATTCACATTGTTACATGCACATGTTTGGAAGAGTAAAGAGAGGAAATAAGGCCAAGAATATTGTGAGTATTATAAACACCATAAGAACTTGTATATCTGAGTAGGAGCAGGTTTTTGCACAGATTATTGTGTGAATCTGTGGCAGCGGAGTGTCTGATGGCAGTATGGAAGAAAGAATTTCTGGTGAATCTATAGCTATAGGTGCTTCTCTGTTTGACCACAACACTGTGGAGTGAGTTGTCAGCACTGTCTATGATGGACTAAAGTCCAGTTGTTGAGTTATTCACGGTTCAATTCTGGGCTATTCTGGTGTTTTTCCATGAAGTCTTCTTAAGATGTTTTTATTCACTAAAAAAAATCACAATTCATTTTCGCATCACTATTTTCCAGCATCTATTTGTTTCATAGAACAAAATGTGCTGCTTTGTCACTATGCTATTAAGTCTGATATATGTAAAAGACTTGCTTTAGGCTGAATAGGATAGGAAATATAAATGCCTTTGCATGACAGAAACACACATTAATGAAATCAAAACCACGCTGTTTTACCACCTCATTTCTAAATAAGAACTTATATATGGGGGAGTGCATGGTATGTTTGCAAGATGTATCAATATTCTTTTTTTCCTTTTTATACAGATATAGACTTTAATCTATATTAGAACTTGTTTCTGCATTTAATCTCCTCTTGTCTTCCAGTGACTCAATCTCTTATTGTGTGTTTTGATATGAATACGATGAATCAAAGACAGTCTTTGTTGCTTTTTGTCTTAAACTCCCACTGTGAGCAGACAACAGATGGAACAAACTTCACACTTCCGTAGCATCTCATTGTTTCTCAGATGGGACAAATGTTTATGATATCAAAAATACCCCCCTCTAATCTGTCCCTTTTGTATATCTGGTTGTGTTTGATCTATTCTGAATGTGCACACAGATGGTCAGCAAGTGACCTGTATTCAGCAGTGATGGCAGCATCACTCTCCTACTGTACAGGAGCACACACATGAATCTCAGCTTTCCCCCACAGATCCACTTTATATTGAATGTGGTTGTGATATTATAGGTGTTTCCTATTTAAACCAGTGTCAGACTTACAGGACAATCTACTAGGCAAAGTTTAACAGGCTAAAGACACTTTTTTTGTGCATGAACCTTCAACAGGCTCTGGAATAAGGTGCAGATGATAAAAGCAGTAATTTATGGCCAAAGAAGAGAAGGGATAAAGCTGTCAGACAGTGACAGCTGACCTTGTGGGCCCTCTAAATTCAGCCAGGGGCTCTTTTCATCCTGCAGGAAGCGCTCTTGAACCCAGGGCCACAGTAAGTCATGGTTACGACGACTGACCCTAGCGTGTCGGGGTGTCATGTGAAGAAGTGCACCCAAGCACTGCGAACCCTGGTACTGTCATGGGATCTCAGGCGGGGTCTCAGACGTGTTGAAAGCTCCAGGGCTGGCCTGGTTTGCCGTTCCATTCTGATCCATTCACTCCTCCAACCTGTAAAAGGCACAGCTGTTAAACCTGGGCCTTTTTTATAATACCCATGTGCAGCCGCACTGAAAGCGCTAAATCTCATCTCAACTAAAACACTGTCATTATAGAAATAACTTTGCAAAGTTACAGCATAATGACTATTGCATATATCTTAAAATTACAAGTTTCCACTAATCTGAATGTATGTAATTTTTTCTTCAAGTGTCACAAAATGGTTCATTAGTTTTTAAATGTGCGAAAGCTGCTCTCATCCTGCTCCTGTCAACACACAGCAAAGCTTCAAACAAATGCCTTCAGTCCTCACAGATCGTCACCATCTAATGCTCTCTCTCCACAGGTAAGCCGGTGATGATAGTGACAGAGTACATGGAGAATGGATCTTTGGACAGCTTCCTGCGAGTGAGTATGACAAGCCGAGAGCGGTTAATGAGCCTCCATTATGTATGATCAGAGGAACGGCGCAGAGGTCTCATCTTAAACTGATTTAAATACCCGTCTCCCTCTCCTGCGCGCTCTTCTTTTTCCCCACATCCCCGCAGAGTACCTGCTTATCACAGCCAGCACCAAATTCTCTCTGTTTCTTAGAACATTTCACATTTACTTTCAAAAATAGGCGCAAATTGCAGTCTGCTGCTTCACCTGTGTCTATTTGCTGCGTGGAGAGCTGATTGGAGATGTGGTTTTGTTTTGTTCTTTTGATGGCAGTTACTATCAAAAATGAATAACTGTATCTTTTTTTCTGTATAAAAAGAGGCCATCCTGACACTACCTGTGTCTCAGACACTTTCAAGTGTCACTGGTTTACTTGAGCTCATCTGCACAATGGCCTCATTCACTCACAAAGAACAAACTAGGCTTCTGTTAAAAAAAAAAAAAAAAAAAAAAAAAGAGGGGACATGGATTTGTAAATGTACAGGCTGTAACAGCATAGGGGGGGCTGGCCTTCTGCCTGCCTGCCCAGCCATGCCAGTTAAACAGACTGGGCATGCTCTGTCCTTCAAGTGACTTCCCATTATGGCTACATAAGCACTGTGAAAACAAACAAGCAAACAACAGGCTGTGTAGCAGGCGTGCCATGCAGAGGGACGGCCCATCTGAAAAGTGCTGATAAACACACTAATGAGCTCATTAAATGGGTCAGCTTAACCTTTGGCTGCCGCAGTCTGGCCTTGGCATTACTATACCTGACATATGAATTTACCAATCTTTCTGTCATTTTTCAGCCGTTTACCATCACCAGGGCCATGCCAAACAATCTGCTATTTGTTGAGCGTGGTCATGCTCAAATATAACACACATGTTGCTTTTTCTCCGTACTCACAATAAATTGCACTATGTGAAGCAATAAAACAAATTAGGGTTTACTGTATGCCTAATCTTATCCAGTTTTGATGAAAAACTGGTGCATCTGGGCAAGGGAGTGGAGAGCACTGGAGTTACGCACTGCAAATGTAGTTAAATACAGGCTCTGCCTGATTGAAATTAGCATAGCATTAAAACATCACGATCAGAGACAGACTGAATTTAGCTGGGCCGATCTGAACTGTATTCCATATGTGCCTGCACAGCATCTCACTTCTAAAAAAAAATTGGAGAACAGTTGCAGTATTCCTGAGCAATTTCCTGCTCATTTCAGCATGGCCTGCACTCTATCAAAGAAAACTGTCATCCTCCCCTGAATGCGTTTCCTCGCCACTGCTCATGTCACTATTATTAGCAAGCCTTTGAACCTCTCGGAGCTCCAGTCGGTTCCAGGTGGTCCAGGATTTATTTTCATCCAAACTTATTTTGTATGCAGTACAGAAACACAGCGCCCTGCTTTCTCTTATTCACATAGAAAGAGAGGGATAAATACAGAAGGCTGGCGAGATGGAGAGAGAGAAAAAGACACTGGCCGTCTGTTGAGAGTACAGTTTGTCTGTTTTCCGTAAAGGAGGCTCTTTCTCCAGAGCTTGCTGACAAATCAATACTATCTTCCTCATCCGGTCTGTCTCTCCTCTCCTCCTGAAGAGCTCTCTCTCTGAGTCCTGAACACACCTCTCCACATATAAAAGCCCTTTTCACACATGCCAATGTAAACAGCAGCAGGCTGCCAGTGTGCCTTTGAAGGGGGAGAAACAGCTCAGTTATGCTCTCACTGGTCTGTTTTTGTGTAGGTCTCGTATTTGCATTTTTAAATTATGACAACTTGCCTGCAGCTCTTGATGAGATCGTGCTTGATTTCAGTATTATCAGCTTGATGATGAATTTTCGCAGCTGTCTACATGCCCAGGCCACCAAGACTTCAGCTGCAATAAACTCTGTAAAGTGTCATTGGAATGTTCAGACCTGTTTTGATATATGAACTCATCAGTTTTCCAATATTTTTCCAAGAGTAGTTTTATAGTACATAGACATGAAACACTTTGATCGTCTCTCTGTTTCTATTTTTCTCACTCTCCATCCCTCATACCCCCCTCACTCTGTATTTTCTGCTCACTGTCTTGCTGTGTCTCATTCTGTCCATCTCTAAAATCCCCCCTCTCTTTCTCTCTCTCTCTCACTTTCTGTCAGAAACACGATGCTCAGTTCACAGTAATTCAGCTGGTGGGTATGCTGCGTGGCATAGCATCAGGTATGAAATACCTCTCAGACATGGGCTACGTGCACAGAGACCTGGCTGCCCGCAACATCCTAGTCAACAGCAACCTGGTATGCAAAGTGTCCGACTTTGGCCTGTCTAGAGTGCTGGAGGATGACCCCGAGGCTGCCTATACGACAAGAGTGAGTAATACTTTACATCAACACATTCTCCAACTGGCCAATTTTTGTTTTGAGTCATTAATTCCCAAATCTTCTGTTCATGAATGATTTATTGCATGCTTGGTTCCACAAACAGACCAATCCCTTAAAAAAAACTTTGTTTACAAGTGGACAGATGATCATAAAAACAGCCGGATCCATCTACTGTCTTAGCTCTTTTCTGGGGGCTAGTTGCTATGAGACTGAAGTACCATGCACCTCACTATCTCCCCTCAGCCAGCCTCCTCTGTGAATAACTCTCTGAATTAATGACCATATATGTCATTCTCACACACATAAGAAGCCTCAATGGTGCAGGGCAGATAGCCACCGTATAAATAAATTCTGGAGCCGATAAGGCTAACATAAATCCATAGCATGACTAGCTAATTTAAAGTGCAGGTTTTACCCCACACCTTGCTGATATACAGCATGTGTTGAGGAGAGGGAGTTTGTTGCATTTGTACTCGGAGGAAACCAAAGATGTTCCCCATCATTTACTTATAGCTAGCTGCATTCCAATCCCTACTTAAAATATATGACTTCAGAGTAACAGTGAGACCCCCCCACCACCTCTTCTCTCGTTCATGAATGTGTTGCTTCATTGCTTGGCTACGCAGTCTCCAAATCCACTAGTATGGTGGCCGCTACCACTTTCTGCTTCTTTTAATCTCAGAGGACTTCAGATGGTGGCCACATAAAATTTCAGAGGTATTAGTTGTAATTTTGGTGCTTGGGGAGCTGGGAAGGTTTGTCTGTGCTCACTGGGGAAAAGGGAATGCAAGTGGGTTTATTTTTTGAAGGCTGTGTGTTTGGAGAAAGCAGGGCAGGAGTTGTGTGACTTGGCTGGGCAGCCAGTTGGCTTTGGCTCGCCCAGCACTCCCTTTCTTTCCACCATTTCTGCATCCATGAGGGCTGAGCCCCGAGTAACTCCAGCAGCCTGCCTGCAAGCTCAGGCTGAGCTGGGTAAATACAGCGCAGCTCCTCAGGGAGGCCACTCTGCAGATGAAAGAAGCCCAGCCAGTGTTAAGAGCCCATAGTAGGATCAGCGCCGCTCAAACCCTGTGTCTCAGCCCCACACTCGCAACGACTGTGACACTCTACAGCTAGGTCCTGTTGAAATGCTAACAGACTCTAATACAACCTCTGCAGATTACGTCAACACCATAATTTTATTCATTACATGCATAACACCTTGACATTTCCCCCCTTCATCAGCGAATGCTATGACACATTACATGTGGCCTGTTTAACACGTGTGGCTACATGCAGAATACCCAGATTTAACATTGTAATTTGGAATGAGTGTTTCCAGCTTTTGCATGGTATTAGCACTTGACAAATGATGCTAACTTTACACACATTTTGTTTTGCATATTCTGGATTCAAAGCCTAAAATTGCTAGTAAGACCCTTGTTTGCATGTCTTTCTTCAGGGTGGCAAAATCCCAATTAGGTGGACGGCACCAGAGGCCATCGCCTACCGCAAATTCACCTCAGCCAGCGACGTGTGGAGCTATGGCATTGTACTGTGGGAGGTCATGTCCTACGGAGAAAGGCCTTATTGGGAGATGTCCAATCAGGATGTGAGTAGAACAGCGTCAGCATGGCAAGCTAATGAACTTCCTGCTGTGAGGGGATGCGAGGCGTGGAGGGGACAGGTGGCAAAAACAAAACCTGTTACTGATGGTTGGCTCAACAGAGGCTGTCACCTGAGTGCTTTCAGGCATGCAGTATCATACAGGAGAGGGAGAATTTCAAGCTAAACATACTGAAGCAAAGTTAATATTTTTGTATTACATTTCATAAAGCAACACTTGTTGCTTGCTGTCTGCATCTATGCACGTATTGCCCTGCTCAGTGTTATAGTTGAGTAAATTCAACATGCAGAAATGGAACCATGAGAGCATTTTTTGACTCAATTATGGCGCCTTTCATGATCCGTGGTTGAAAACAAAAGGAAAACATTGCTAGACATTTCGAGTTCTGGGGCTCTCAAGAATCAGTTGATTTAATGGTGTTGCAAAGAAGAAAGCAGATCTGTTTTGCTTTCATCCAGCTCCACCCAGTTTGCCTGCAAGCTGGGGAAAAATGTGTCCTGAGGAACGTGAAAGGCTAAACAGGAAATTGACAAAATAGTTCAATAAAACTGCACTTTTCTACATCATAAACTTTCATTTCAAATCTAGATCTCAGCTTTGCAGTGACCTTTGCAATGTCTGTTCTATTCATCAGGTGATCAAAGCAGTGGATGAAGGCTACCGTCTTCCCCCACCCATGGACTGCCCTGCAGCTCTGTACCAGCTAATGCTGGACTGCTGGCAAAAAGACCGAAACAACCGGCCCAAGTTTGAGCAGATTGTCAGCATCCTGGACAAGCTCATCCGTAACCCTGGCAGTTTGAAGATCACGGCCAACACCACCTCCAGGTAGGTTATGGTTCATCCACCCACTGCATACAGAGGGAGCATCTCAGCATTGAATACTTTAAAAACCACCATCCACTCTTGTTCTGCTTTGTATTGCATCCTACTCATCATTCACATGATCTTCATCGGGAGGAAACGGTCCCTTCCTCTGTTAGACTTATGTCCATCCTTTTGGTTCATAGTCATATTGTTTCAGTATCTGCTGTATATGTGACATCAGTATTTGCTGGAGATTGTTTTTCCTGGACAAGGCCTGTTTGTTTTTGGAGCCAACAGTTATTGTCTTCAGACAGACAGCATAACTTATAAACACAGGCATTGGCTTCCTGCTTCTTCAGTATCCATATTGTTGTTTAGTTATTCAGTTTGTGTCATACATGTCTTCAAGCAAAAAGGACCACAGATGACATCAATGTTTTTATTTCATGTTTCAAAATGGCCTGCGTCCTCCACTCACATTTATCTTTGCTGTAACACAGCAGGACTGAGAATAACCTGGTCATTTCCTATGTTGTGTCCACGTATGCAGTGTGACAAAAAGCTGTTTTATTATGAAGATGTCCAAGTAAATAACAGTGACTAACGATTTCTTAAGAAAGTGCAAATAGGTCCCAGGGAGTTTGCTTGTAATTTTTCTGATTGGCTTTTAACACGGCTGGCTAGCAAACAGCAGGCCTAGGTGATTTATTGCTCTCTGAGCGAGACACGCTCCGAGGTGCCGGCGCTGCCGGACTACAGCCGCAGCTGCGCCTAATCTCATGCACCTCATTTATCTACATGCTGTACGTGCTAATAGATCAGTAGTGCAGGGGGCTCCTTCTCCAGACCCCAGGCTCTGAGGCCTGACCCTCAGCCGGAGGGACGAGAGTTATCCACCGCACAGTACAGACAGCAGGAAATGAATGGTGGGCACTCTCTGGCTTAGAAATGGCACAGGCACCCTCCTCTGCCTTCACAGCCAGAGGTGTATTCACGTCCATGACGAAACTGCCCAGATGTCTCTCCTGTGAAGAAGGGGGCCAAAGTCCTCCCTCCTCTGCGCTCTCCCCCGAGAGCTTTAAAAACAAGATACTATATGGCCTTAGTTATTTAGAGGTCACTACACCAGTGGGGGGAGAGAGAGCAAGCAAAAAGAAAAAAGGGAACAGACAGAGAAGCGAGTGTTTACCCCTCTTCCTCTCCCACGTGTCTGTTGCAGTCATGCAGAGAGAACACTCAGAGTGAAGGAACCAGCAGTTTTTGAGACACAGGGGTTTAGGCTATCGCTTACATTCCCAACAACAAAGATGTTTCTTTTCATGTTCGACCTTCCCTCAGTGCCTTATGTGTTTTGCTGAGAATTCAGTGTGGTGTCTGAAAATAAACCTCTGCATCAAAACAAAAACGAAAAAAAAACGGAGGTCATTTTTAGTTTATTTCTATCCTCTGTAGGTTAAGGGCAGAGCTTTGAGAGATCTTGGTTTCGGAAACTTCTTCTATTCTAGTTTTGGCCTGCGGAGATAAAAAATGAGATCATCTGAGCAGCGCACAAATCCTTTCCTAGTGAGCCTACATGAACAGTGTGCTGTTGTCTTTTGATAACCTGATGCTGGCCATGTTTTAAACAGCTATTTTAAAAAACGTCTACACATATTGTACAGAGATCTTCAAACTTCCCAAAAAGGGATGCTGCAATACAAAATAGCCACATGTTCTTGTTTGTTTGTTTGTTTTTCACAGTTTTCATTTAAGACTTCATTGTAATGCTACAGAGCAAGTCTTTTACCAAATGGCCTTTCTGCCCATGGACAGTTTTTAATGAAATTTATCCTACGCTTAAACATCGTTGGAGGACACTGTTTTCTCCTGTGCCACTGTACTACATTTGACTTCCATGAGCAACCAGCACCATGTAGACTTTACTGTCATCAAATAATTGTCTGAACATTCGCCATTGAAACATGTGGCTGGAGGGTGTACTTCCTGGTATTATAATTTGTTTATTTGTGTTACTATTAATAGCTATCTCCAGAGGGACCATAATCTCATTTCCTTCTCTCTATTCCCCTGGTTTTGATCAGGTGTTCTTGTCCCTGGGCTGTGCATTGCAGATGCTGTTTTTCCTTAGCCCAGCATCAACCTTGGTATTTAAAACATGGGCTGAATTGTTAACACACCCTTCATTGTTCCTTTGGAGCCACTGAGACCTGATTTCAACTTGTCTGGGGCAGACCTTTGTGTATACAAAAGGCAAAATAAAATAAAATTAAACACCTCACACTAATTTTCAGAAACACATACACTGACACAAATGTCAGTGAATCACTGAATAACTGAATATTGAAAGCAGAGTTTTGGGCCGATCAGTGCTGCAAACTAAACGTTTTCCTCCAATGAAAGTTTTAGATTCAGTGTTTACGGGCAGAATGAGCAGCCAAATCTGTTTTGATTCAGTTTGACCGTATTGGAATATTTCTTAACTGAGCCAAAAGATTTATTGCAAAATATACAATATATATAAATATAATTCGGTTATAAAACAAGCTATTACCATGCCAATAAACTGTGTATTATTTAACATTTTTTCTTCATGTGATCTCCAGAGCTGCACATAAACACTGAAAACAGGCAGAAAAATAGCCAGATGGCTATACATTCAAATAAACAATTCAATATGTATTGAATTTCACCAGGAAATACTTTCCATAACATGGATGAAGGCGAACAGCCCCTCCTCTCCACAGGTATTTCCTTATGGAGAACCTGAAAACCAGCACAGCACTTGCTGCCCCTTGTATTTGCTCTGTGCTGCATGCAGTTTTATGAGGTTGTTTGCTCGATAGTCGCGTTGTCCAGGCCTGATGTGAATTTCAGACCCTTTGACATTTTCTTTGAGGTGGTAACCTGACCACAAGGTAAACAAGTACGGTATATACTGGAAATGTGTTGGTGGTCTGTTCTGTACTGGATAGCCGTAGCAACAGCAGTACTTATTCTCTCATTCAGCATTTTTAAAGAAAAACAACATTCAGAGACCTGCTAAGAGAGCTTGTTGTCTGTCTCCTAGGCCGGTCAACCTGCTCTTGGACCGGAACAGCTCAGACGTGGCCTCTTTCAGCACCATGGGAGACTGGCTGGAGAGCGTGAGGACGTTGCCCTGTAAAGAGGCCTTCAGCGGGGTCAGCTACAGCTCGTGTGACACGCTACCCAAAACCTCTGCAGAGTAAGACCCCTTTTTTCACACAGCACTCACTGCCCTTACACAAGCAGTAAACATCTTAAAATTGTTTTAGTATTACTGAAAAACATTGTAGCTCACGTACAATGATGCATATAATATCCACATCTGGCGTGCATTTCAAAGTGACTTGTGTAAAGTCGAGTTAAACACAACAGGCGTAAGAGATGTTTAATAGAGCCATCAACTCAAGCAGCAATTGTTTTTTGCAGCGACAAACCAAACACACGGAGACTGTTTGCCATTTTTATGAAACTGTCACATAGAGGCAAACTTAAAGCATGTCAGACAAGGAACAAGGAGTGTGGTCTCTTTTTATGGGTATACTGAATGCACCGGCCACACAAAAACACTCAGCAGAATGAGGAACCTTTTTACAAATCTGCTCCCATTAAATATCAAGACCAGCCTTGGTTAATCTTTTAAACATGGTTAGTACTTTTTGATATTAACCAGCAATGACTGTGCTTTAGTCACGCATACTTCTATTTGCAGTTGTAACATATGTGGAGGAGTGACTTTAAAGAAAAAAACAGTTCTACTTGTGAACAGCTCTAGTGTGAGAAAGCAGCCAGATCCCTCAGTTCAGCTCTCCACTTACGAATAATAAACTCTGGGTGGCTTGATCTGGGTCTGTGGGAAAGGGTGCTTAGTTTCTGACCAGTGATCTTCTCCTTGCCTGCATAACATCTGCAGGGACACTTTTTCCACTCAATTGATAAGGTATTTGGCAGTATAAATAATGTGACATTCATAATCAACATGATCAAAGCCATGGCCCTGCAGTGGTGGCTTTGTTGTACTGCACGGTACCCTCTGAACCAAGCAGCTAAACAGTGAAATGCCAGCGTCTGAGAGAGCTTTATGTGTATGTTTGGTTCAGATGTCTGGGTAAATAATTGCATGCAAATAGCGAGAGAAATTCTCTCCCTCACCCATGACCCAGATTGAGTAGCTTAAGATGCAGGTTGTCTCCTCACAGCTTAGCCTTATATGGAAAGTGGACTGCGCTACGCTGTAGTGTGAGATAACCGACTAGAAAGAAAACAGAGACTGATCCTTGCAATTGCTAAGAGAATTAAAATAAACCTTCAAGTGACTTCTGTGTAGCGCTCTGTTTAATATAATATAACAAAGTATCTAAACACTACTGTTAATTAGACACCCTGGTCTGCCTCCACTCGTAATCTCGGATCATCATATTGCAGACAAAGTTCGTAATGTGTATCCTAAAAGTAAAGAAATTTTAGTGGTTAGTATGTGGCTGGTGTGGAATTTTTTTCATAGTAATGGCATGCTGTCAGCTCTGACTCAGTTTTCCTACAGCACGTGTCACGAGGAGGTTTACAGCTGCTAATTCTCTGAGAATAGTCATAAAAATTATAACTTCCACTGCCTAAGCTGCTCCATTTAAAAATCTCTTTCTTTTTTACTACACTCAATTTAAAGAGTTTCAGAGAAAAGGATCTAAAAATTTGATGTTTTTTGTCTTTTGGGTGAACCCAAATGAATAGATTCAACTTTATACATCAGTCTTCTGATAACACTAAGAATAAAGCTTTCCTCGTTATAGGATGTTAACAGTTTTTGTTTACATTCATTCAGAATCTGTCAGGTTGCATCCAGCCATGACAGTAGCAGACACAGGCAGGATTATGCTCCTTTTATTTAGCCATAAACGTGCACACTTGTACAGTACACTCTGCAGTTTCCTTCCCTGGCACTATTTCAATTATTTGATGTGTTCACTGGCAGTTTAAACACTACCAGACTGTGTAAACAACCAGATTGTATAAACATTTAATTCAAATATATTACACATGGCTAAAATATCTATTTCAAAACTGTACTGCTCTCTTAAGTGATTATGTTTGAGTGATTTAAGTGGTTTACATTCTTATTTAGGGTTACAGACCTTTTTTTTTTTACATTCATATGTACATGCAAACCTTTCCTATGATCTGTTGTGGACATGAAAAACTCACCTCTTCTGTTCCACTGAGTATCATGGAAATATGTAAATATAGACAAGAGTTATTGAATATACAGTTCAGTGCACTTCAGAAAGAAGAGGCCCTGTCAGTTTGGACACTTATACAGCATCAATCACACAAAGAGCTTCGAAGAGGAGCATGCCTTTACAGTAGAAAAAGTCACATTTATGTAAAAAATATCAAACTATTCCTTTAAACAAGCTTTTACAGTACATTCAGTTAACGTGGAGAAGACCTTTTGTATGTGGCTAAGTATTAGTTAGCTTGTAGTCACTTTTTCAGGCTCCTTAGAATGACAGGCAGCTCTTGACAAATTGGGGAAGAAAGAAAAAAAAACTTTAATAATCATTCCAGCAGTCTCCTTCTCTGCTTTATTTAATCAGGATCACAGTGTTAGACTGACCTGACATATAACTAACACTGAATTCTTGCTCAAGTGGAGTTTTATTTCTGTGAAATTGTTTGGAGATCGATGTTTGGAGATTGGCCAGGAGATCGGTGTAGTGTGTCTGTGCACCATCCTCTGCTCTCTCTAAATAGATTTTTTTGGGGGGGAAAAAGTTTACAAAATCTGATTGTTATTCTGTTGAATTATTTCTTTCTGAAATGTTGGTCCCGCTAACACATTTTAAGATTACCAAGTTAATAATCTTTCATTTAAAATGTGCATGCTTGCAGTCCACAGACAAACAGACATAGCATCATTTTACTTGTTTTTGCCCTGTACTTTGGATTTGAAATTAAACAGTGCTCATGAGGTTAAAGTATATATATTCTTATATCAAAAAGAATATCAGCTTTAATATCAAGGTATTTATATGTATATTGGGCAAACATGCTGGTATGGTGTGGCTCATTAGTGATTGCATTTTTATTTCTTTACAGTTTCCCTCTTTAGACTCTCTGGCACTGATTAAAGTTAATTTCGTCTGTGCATTGGATTGTCTCAGACTCCTACAGTTGTTTTACTTCATGTACTTTTTTAGCAAACTGTAACCATTCTATGCCCTTTCTGTTCATGAGGCTTACCCATGGTTTGCATCATGTGGTGAATCCTGTGGGCTATGCTGGAGCAATCCTCTGTTTATGTTAGCACTGACGCATCTATGCCTAGGCCTGGAGAATGCTCTTTATCTGTTCAGTAGTCTTTCTTCATGATTGAAAGCATTCAGTCATTCAATCCAATGGTCTTCCTTGGTCTACCAAATTGTTTGCTATTGTTAAGCTCACCAGTGTTTTTGCTGCATAACAATATATAAAACAAATGAATTTGAAAAACCTTATGTTTGACTGACTGAGATTGGTTTATTTTGATTTTTCAACCTCATGGTGGCCTGCTTTTTGGCATTGGCACATTTTTGGTTGAGAAACAACAGTAAAAAGGCTCCATATGCCACATCTAGAACCATCTCTGGAATTTGTGTTAACTCTCTTGTTCATGGAATAATCATGCAATTATCACATAACCAAGCGGCCTATTGTCTATATAACATAATGACTGTAATTCCTACATTTTTGAGCCAGTATGGCTGCATAAAACCTCAAAGCTGACAGTCATTGCTTCATTGCAAATCCAGTGTGCTGGTGTACAGACCAAAAACAACAACTCTGTCATTGCACAATTACTTATGGACTGAAGTATGAAAGAGTAATTGCCATAATCTTCTGACATTATTCTTAAATATCACCCGTCTACTGTAGGAGCAGATTAATGTGCAAATGTAAGTGTGTTTCCTAAGCATTACCGTGCCCTTTGTGCTGTTTCTTGTCCAAACAGCTCATTAGGTTGTCTTTTTATTGGGAAATGTTGATAAGTTTTAGAATGAGTAATGGCAGTCAGCTTTTTGCAGTCTAGAAACAATAGCTTATCCTTCTATTTCATCCTGTATATTGTACCAGATTGTATTATTAGTACTAGTCTTTCAAAATATGGAACTGAATTATTTTTCAGTAGATCACCTCAAGAACCGTTTTTATTGTTCCTACTGGATGCTATTAAAACCACTGTTGACATATGTGCAGTTGCTTGTTGAGGCATTAGATGCATCTAGGCCAGTCAGTATGAGGGCCTCTCTAAAGGTTTGCTTTATCCATAGAATCTGCCTGGCTGAGGTTAGGCCTGCAGCCACTTGTCCTGATTGGGAGCCGTCCATGGGAATTACAACCCTTTAGGCCTTAAAGACTAGATGGTGGGTTTCGATCGTGGTTCACTGTGTGCTGACTCCCTCCTAAATCCTCTGCTTGCACTGCTGTTTATTATGAAGACCCTACAAGGCTTTGACTACACATGCTAAAAGATCCGTCTAACAGAGTGCATATGGCTAGTTCAAAGCAAATTCTAACCTAGACCTGCTTGTACTAATATGCTTTTATAATGTCCAAATTCACAAAGCCTTGCAATGTTTTTGCACCATGTGCCCAAAATTTGGCCAAATACTTTTTATGCCCAATACTGTACTAATTTGTTTATGCCACCTTGTTTCCAAGTGTTTATCGCAAAAAGTGACTGTCTAACATTAGTTTGTGTGCATGGAGTGAATCATTTATGCAATTTTTCCATATGGTGAGTTTGTAGATTCGCTTTGAATAATTTAAGCTTGTGTCCTCCTCTGCATGGAACTAATGAAGAAAATGAAAAATGTTGGTCTGTCAGGTGCTGCTCCCCTCAAATCATGGCAGATGAACTGTGTGTGTGTGTTTTGTTTTGCTTCTGAATCTGTGGAGCAGCAGATCACATGTTTTATCAACCCAAGAATCCATGAATTCAGAATTTTATGGTCCATGATGTCCATGGACATGACTGGTCCTCAGCCAACTGTACAGCTGTGGCAGAACACTGTCCTTCTGGGATACTTCAGCCTCTGTGATTGACAGCGGAGACTTGCTGGAGGAGGGTAGAGGCGGAGCAGTGCTGAGGGCTTGTCATTACTGTCACCATATGTCATTCAGTGACTGCTGCACTGCTTACACACTTTCTCTCCCTCTCCTTCATCTCCCAGGGACTTCAAGAAGGTTGGCGTAACGATTGTTGGACCTCAGAAGAAGATTGTGAGCAGCATCAAAGCACTTGAAACTCACACGAAGAACGGCCCAGTTCCCGTGTAAAAAAAAAATAATATATAGATAAGTCAAGGAATTAAAAGGGAGGGGTGAGAAAGAGAAACACATACATAAAGGAGATTGTTGCTGCTTTTGGCTTTAACAGACAGGAATTACGTATTAGACAAAAGTTGGATGCAGAAACTACAATTGGTGCATAGTAGAACGTCATTCCTGGAGTATGGCTGTCTTTCCAGCAACCATTAAGGTGCTCAAGCAGACAGTGTGCCTCCCAGGCTCCCGGGCTCCCAGGCTATTGATGTGTTGCCTTATGTAGAAAAGAAGAATGGGTGTGACTCTGGGTCTGAGTCTATGCTCCTGTCAGATCTCCATATGCAACAGAACAGTCAAGTACTGTGCAAGGAGCAAGATGGAGCTGTCAGGAACCAGGTCAGTTTCCTCCAAGTGGATATGACTGAAAGCTCTTAATGTATGACAGAGGAGAGGTGAGATGCCTTTAGAAAAATAATAAAAAAGCAGCAGCTCACATTGTTGGACGGCAGCTCTTTCAGAGAGAAATGAACTCAAGCTCAAGGCCTCTTCCATCCTCACGAATCACTGCTCTAACTGTGGTCATGCTGGATTGGGTGTGTCTGGGCTGGCAAGAGACAAACAGCCTGCCAATACATGAGAGCCCCCTTTAATTTCCAGATTTCACTAGAGAACAAGAGAAATTGGGAAACGGATTCCAGTAAACTTCACTACAGTCACCCATAAAAGCGGGACTGTCCGATAAAGACAAGATTGATGTTCCCGCAATTTGCTAATGCTTCTGAGGACCTGACACAATGGACAGCGTGTTTGATTAACAATTAATCTATAAGAGAACAGGCATATCAAAGAGTCACGACTGAAACATTAAGAGTCAACATGAATACAGTCAACTTGCTACATTATTGAAAGGTTTATGCCACTTTAAAAGTAAAGCAGGCACTTTTTCGTTCTGTTGAGAAAACTCCTGATGTATATTAACCAAAAGTGAACTTGAAAAATCAATGCAATTTTAAACTGTATTCCTAGATTTCTGAGCAGCATTCAGAGATCGCTTAAAGAAACTTGTGAAGTAATATTTTACCGTACTAATTCTGGAACATGGTCAGACATGTTGGTAACATCTGCATATGTCCAGTCGGTGTGAGAGAGTAGATCAGGATAACATTCTGACTGTAAAGGAAGCTTGTGGCAGGTGAAATAAAGGACTTCTGTGAAGAACATAGCCTATAATTTCCTGCAACCTGTATGTTCCTTTTTTAAAAAAGACTTTAAATGGCAGTAAGGTCTATGGGGGAAGTGCTTTAGAGACAATGTCAAGTAATATATTGTTATTGCAAAAGCTCAGGATGCACAGTCCTCGTTCAGTCTTTAAGAAGCAAAAGAGAGAAGTGAATGCCATGCAACCGACTACTTCAGATTAAGGCTCTATGCTATTGATCACTGATTTGTTTTTGGCTTCCAACAGATGGTGAAGTAGTAGATGCGTAGTCATATATTCTAATTACTGTCACTGGCATTTTTGAACATTTCATTAGTGCATCATGATAATGGCTTACAGTCGCTGTTGGAATGAAAACCTTGTGTCCCAGTTCTGTTATTCTTCTTTTATTTTTGATCAATTTGAAACTCCAGCCTCCATTTATACTGTTCTAAAATTCCAGTGAATTGGGCTGATAAAAAGTGTTCCAAAATGTCTTTTTACTTCAATTCTCTGTGAAGCTAATTTTTTGGAGATACAGGGTTTTGTTCCTACAGCATTGTTAGGCGCATCATGGAACTGAATTTTGCCCATGCAGAGAGTGGCGCTCTCTAAAACACAATTTGAGCTCTTCCTATATTCCTCTTCAATCTGCCTGTAAATGTTGCTGCTCTCTCAGCTATTAGCATGTACATATGTAAACAGGACCTGTAATAATAGCAATGGTGAACCTAGAGGTACTGTTAATTACCCGGCCATCCCTTTGTACAAATGTTTGTATGTATAAAAGAATGAAAGAAAAATGTGTGCAAACTTTAAAAGAGCAAAAAAAACTCCTTTGTATTATATTTTATGTTATTTTGTATCATAATTGTTTTTTACATTAAAAAAAGCATCGGTAATGACCTATTTATTTGATAACAAACAATACACCGTGCCAATTTGAATGTTTTTGTCTGTAGCATACAGTAAGTTATGACATGGTTACGTGATGACATTATCAGTGTTTTGTATTTTACTTTCTGAGACATGACTTCTAAAGAGCAATACTGTTTTGCCCCTTCCATCCTCCCCCACTCTTTCTTTAGACCGGTGTGCGCGTGTGGGTGTTGGGTGGGTGTGCAAATGTAGATGGCCTTGTCTACTAATGTAAAATGATTTGTAGTGGAGACATTTATATTTTTATAATAAACTGTCTGAAAATATTTTCTAAAGAAGGAATATGGAGAGGATTGCGTCTCAGTGGCTTTATTTGACCAGTCTCTCTGTGTCCAACACACACTGCTGTAGAGACCCATGCCTCTGCAGCATCAGCTGGTGGTTACGTGTCGGCCATGCACTGGGACATCCGTTTTAATAAACGTATTAGTGACCTACTGTTAAGAGAACGTGTTCTTTGTTGAGCATCGTGTGAAGAACAGCCGTGCTGTGTTCCCTCAGGACAAGACGGAATAGAGAGGCTCAGTCTTATCTGAGCCAAGGATCAAACTAACTCTCAACCACCTTCTTTACCAGGTGAGAGGACTCAGAGGCTTGGCCTCAGGGCAAAGTGAAACTACAGTTGTGCTGATGTTGATATTCTTGAATAAAGACTTCTGTCTCGATTCAGTCTGAAGGGTAAAAAAAAAAACTGGGTTATATTTCAGTGTTTCAGCCTGAGCAAAAAGATTCTAGCATCTGTTATATATATATATATGTAATCTGTAATTTCACTGGGGAAGTCTTGGAAATAAAGCCATATGTTCACATACAAACATGCAAGATTTTAATGAGTTAGATGTATATTTTCTGTACGAGTGGATCACGGTGGTCAGCAAGACATATTACTTACTAGGGGTCTGCGCAAGAGATTTTGTGCATCATAAATCCCCAATAACAAGAAACCTCCTAAAAAAGAATGCAGACTTTCCCAAGCATTATTAAGGTTCCTGTGTTTTTTTCATCTACTATTATATTATTTCTTTGTATTGTGTTTGATAGACAAATATTCCATGTTCAAAAAAAGGTACATATTGAAATCATAACACATCTTTACCCTTAGACATAACTGTCCTTTTTAATTAACTGAAGGGAGTCTGAAAGAAATAAGAAAAAAATCCTTCTTGACTTTAGTTGTAAAGTAGTTTTAAGCTCTTGGTGTAGGTTAAAATGCTGCACGCAGAAATGTTAACAATATTACAGATTTTACAGAAATTAAGAAAAAGTGCATACATTAAAAAAATAATTTATAAATAAATGTATAAATAACTAAAAAAAGTATTCAGAACCTTTTTTAATTATTTGACATTGTCTTTGGTTGCATTAATAAGTTTTGGTTAATGGAAATGCACACTGCAAACGATCTCATTTGACATGGGAAATTGTTCTAGTCAATATATCTTTTATTTTTCATATAGAATTAATTGCAAAAATTAAATTGGCAGAGGATTTAGCATTTTTTTAATTAGAAATTACAATTTGGCTTGTTTCAAGATCATTTAAATTACACTAGAAATAGATTATTAAAAGCTGTAAAATAGCAGGTTATAATCGATATTTTATATTTAATATATGTTTAATGTTCTGTATTGTGCATGTGTTCAAACTACAATATTATAATAGCATTACAATAGTCTTATAATACTGAGTGCGAGCAATATTGGAAATATTCATTTCATTTTTTTGTAGAATTACCTAAATTCTACAAAATTTGAACTGAAAAATCCAGATCATTTTCAACTGCATATAAAATGTGATCTGTGTTCGACTGGTCAAATCACAACTGGACTTTCTGCATTTGAATGTTACTCTTACCTGAAAGCAAGCATCCTTTAGCACTGTTTGCTTTATGATTGGTGCATCATACATGTGGTTTCTATATTCAGTGCTTTGTGTCCTCAGTATATAACAGATGGTCGATAAAGGCCATGTTGCAGCCCTTCTTCAACAAGACACTTCATATCCTCCCATATATAGTTAGGAGCCAGATTTATTGTGTGATTTTAATGCAACTGATCTTTAAGGTTTCCAGAGCTGACAGACCTGGCTGTCTGTGAAAAGAGTGATGGGAAAGCTGCTCTACCCACAGAGCACGAGAGCAAGCAGATGTGGAGGGACAGATGTACGGAAGTTCACAGCCACAGGAAGAGTGGAGCTCACGCCATCACCCCCACATCGGCAGAGGAGAAATGAAGAAAGTGTGTAGGATGCTCCTCAATTTGTTCTTGTGGTGACGTAATGTCCCCCGCAGCTCTCACAAAGCTCTTGTGAAGTGAGACGTAAAACTGGGCGACAGGTATTGAGGCATACCCACCATATCCGTCCCACATAACAAGGCCACAGGAGTGTAGTGTATGCAACACCAATTTCACCAGGCACATCATGAGGTGGGCTGCCTCATGTAGTCCCCCAGACATAGCTGCATTGTCCTCCTGGGCACTTGTGATGATGGGAACACACAGCATGTGTATATATATGTATGTGAACCTTGAATAAAAACATGCATTGTTTAACCCTTATATCCCAAGATATTAGTAGACGAATTATAGTAGGCGTAGCTTACAGTGCAGCCAGATCTGATTGTGATATAGGGAGGGTATTTAAGTCAATGACTCAATTACAGCAGTATGTTGACTGATCATGGAATTTGACTTAGAATCGCCCCTAAGTGACTCAATGTGGAGTCAAGACTGAATACTTGCAAAAGAAAAAACATGAAATAAAACCTGTGACACTTTCCAAACTTACATGCGACTTTGACCGGAGAGGATCCGTGAACCCATGTACATTTTTTTAGGGACATGTCAATATTTCACATGGAGCAGGATGGGGAACTCTAGGTTCCCCACTGCTGTTAATACAGGTCCTGTTTGCATATGCACATGCTAATAGCTGAGAAAGCAGCAACATTTACAGGCAGACTGATGAGGAATATAGCAAGAGCTCAAATTGGATTTTATTGTTTTTGGTTTTTTTTATTGTTTCTGGGTTTTTTGTCATCAAATTAGGGCAGCTGGTAGCCTAGAGGATAGGACTACCTCTGAGGTTCTCTTGAGCAAAGTACCATCCCCACACACTGCTCCCCGGGCTGCCCACTGCTTCACTTGGTGAATGGGTTAAATGCAGAGGAAGAATTTAGTGCTGTTCACACTGTGTGCTGTGGTGTGTTCACGTATGACAGAATGGTCACTTTACACTTATTATAACTATTTCAGTTATTATTGAAAGGTGACAATAATGTTCGGTACCTCATAAGTACTGTGGTGATGTTCAAAAAGGAAAGACATACTGGTGAATAAAGCTTCAAATTTTGTGCCAGAAACTTCATAGATCACAGAACATGTGGTCACCTGCAATAAACAACCCATTTTCAATTCAGTTTTTGAGATGAAACAAAACCTAACCTATATACTATTCAGGCTAATGAATGTTAACCCTTTCCATTTATGCTAACATATAAGGAGTGTTCAGACTGGACTGCTTTTTGAATGAGCCACAATACATCTTAATCTTAAATCTTAAAGGCACTTGGAATGAAATACAGTTTTTGGGATGTAAACTAAGTAAAATTAATTAATAGACCTATACAAAAATGCAGTATATGGGAACTTTAAGTATGCTATAATGGCCACAGCCAGTCTTTGTTCTGTCAATAATTTGATTTTACCTTTATAGTGCAAAATAAGATTGGTGAGTTTATGGCGTTCAAAGTGGAAATGGTTGAAGTTCAAAATGACAGTTAGACCACCTTTCAAACGGATCCATGCGATATGACACACACGAATGCGGAGTTTCTTTCAGAAAATACCCAGAGACACACCAGGTCTTCTCTTGAAGCCTTTAAAAAGTCTCCAGCTGTTTGCAGCTGCAGCACAAAACAGGACAAACACCTTGCAAAGCCATAAGCTGCCTTCACTCTGGCAGCCTCAGCGCTGAGCTTGACATCCGCACAAGTCACTTCCTCAGAGGGGTCGTGGGTCAGTGATAAAGCTGGAGATGGCATGTGTTAATCATTTCAAGGCTGTTATTCAGCTCCCTTGTCCCTGAAGATGTACAAGAAGAAGAAAAAGTACAAGAGTTGTACTGCTCTCTGCTGCTACTTTTGTGCTGTTTATAGCTGATGTTCAATCACACTAATGAGGAGCGTCTTCGGAGTTAAAGTACTGTATGTACTGTATGCAATCTTTCTGCTGATGACGCGCTTGACTGAACGCCCCAAAAGGCTGAACCAGGGTGGTCGCAGCGTTTGTCATACTCACTGAATGTGTGTGTGGGTGTGTATGCATCCATGCCAGGATGGATGATGGTTGAGGAGCACGCAAAGGCTGTAGTCTCTGTAGTGCCACTGGCTGCACTCGCTCGTCAATCTCCCTCGCCAACCCAGGGAAAACTCAATGTCACTCCAAGTGCGAAACAGGTCCAGGGATTAAACGCACTCCTCTGTTCCTGTCTGTGTAACAAATGATCTGTCGGATGCGGGAGAGGAAAATTATCATCACAAATATCTCACTACGGTGTTTTTTCCTCTCCATGGATGATGAAAGATTGAATCCTTTCTCTCCATCTCTCCATTTCATGCAAATCTCAAGGTATTGAAATTCACAGCAGGCCATTCTAAGAATTAATACTGCATTTTTGTGGCACTTTTATGATAACTAATTTGTGTCTTTGGCAGATTATTCTTTCAGAAATGCCTGAAGATATTTCTGCTCACACACCACAAACTCCTGCTTTAAATCCAAAGCTTTAAACTGAGGTAAATCTTCATTCCTTTTAAAGACTTAACATGTTTAGATGGGACGTACTTCAAGCTTCCTGGTTTTTGTACTTGTGAGAGGTTGTGGCCAGCTAATGGGGAGATTATGCTGTGTCATGTAAAGTGGAACAAGTAGAAACCAATTGGGTACAATGACTAGATTCCAAACATTTGGTATGGATGAAAAACAGTCGCTTTCCATTTCCACGCCTGAAACCAGACATCCTGCAGCTCAGAGAACTGTAGCGGGGCGCATTGCATCATCAATCTGTTGGCAGTGCTCTAGCAGACATTAACTCAATGGGATCAAAGTCAAAGCTGAATCATAAGAGTAACTCATTGCAAGTTCATTTAAGCGTGGCAGATGGTCAGTTAACATCTTGTGGGGTTTGTCTTTACTGTGATTCTGGAGTTGTCGGAGTCATAGAGTTTACCAGTTCAGGACAGAACAGCTGGTTGTGTGGTAACTCTGTCATGCTTAGCCTCTTCACTCTTCACACTGATAAGCTCTCAGTGATTTGGAAGGGCTGCTCTTCATGTGGTGGCATGAAGTCTACAATCACAGCTTGGGCTTGTCTCTTGGCGTAGACGCCTAATTATGATATTTCATTTCAGTCGGGCCTTAGAGCTGTGAGTCCACAGAAGCATGGCTCCTCATTCCCCATCTCTGATCTCATATTGGACATATATTTCATACAGCACTGCCACAGATTAAATTGCCCATAGTGAAAATTTATAGACTCCAAACAGCCATCAACTTTGCCTGTGACTTTTATGATACGCACTGGGCACCTGCTGAGTTCTCGTTTCTGACTACTGCTGTTATGATCTGACTCTGACCTCCAAGTTGGATCAGTTACTCATGGTTACTTTCTCAGTAACACTACATAATCAGACATGCAGTTAACAGACATGTTATCAATTATTTTTGCTCACATGGGTCACTATTAGACCCGTTCTTCTGTTTTTGGATCTGTGGCTATACATGCACAAACAATTTTCATGATTTTCTGTTTACAAATGTGATGAATTATTTTTGAAGGTTACAGTGAACACTGTAAGAGCACACTTAGCTGGTATGCAGGGGACAAGGAAGAGTCAGGGTAACATCTGGACACCAGGGGCATGGGGTGGTTGAGCTTCCCGTGGGCTCCAACGGTCAGCAGACAAAGAAGCCACAGAGCCGCCTGGAAGCAGCATGCTGGGAGGAGAGCCCACAAGAGCCCAATCTTTAACCAGCCTGAGAGAAAGCAGGAGGAATCTGCCATAACTCACTTATAAAACAACATGAGGCTATGACTGCTCTGACCTCAGGCCCACAGACAGCCCTTCTAGCAGCCTCAGCTATAAGCCAGCTTTTATTTTTTATTGCTTTGCATTCTTGATGGCTTCCAAATCCACAAATCTTAAAATTGTAAGAATGCAGTTGTTTTTTTGCACTAATTTATTTTCTCTCATTAGCTGGATCCACCCCTCTCTCCGTGTACAGAATGTTTCCATACTGTTCAGACATGACCAATCCTTTCCATCCCTCCACCATGAAACCCAGTCCCAACCTCAAACAAACTAATTCTGTGGAAATTATACTTCCCTAATCTCACTTCTGGACTGATTTCAAATCAATCTTTTTAAAATCACTCATCTGTTCTTTCCAAAACATTTGATTCTATTCAAAACTAGATTTATGTTTTATAAAGGACTGCAATGAAAAGTGCTAATCTCTAGAACTAAACAGTATAACATGGAAACGTTTTGGTGAATAATCCTCATCGACAATCAGCTCATGTTTGGACTGTATCCTCAGAATTCTTGTAGAGAATGGCATGCACCATAATTAATAAGTAAATACTTTAAATAACTAATTAATAGAGACCACTTGTTTATGGGTGTACTCTGGGATGCAACATAGTTTATGTTGATAACACAGTGATTCACAAATCATAAATCACTCATCATGCTATTGTTTATTAAACGGAGCATGTTTCCCCAATTAGGGCCTGTCACAACAGGGCCTCCTCATTCAGAGTACAACGCTGCACAAAGGCCTCCCATTGGGAAGAGTGGGTGTTTTCCCCCTTCTCTTGCTTTGTTGATCTGCTGCACCAAGGTAAAGCTATTTATTCCCCTCTTAATTCTGCCTGACATTTACAATTACTGGCTCTTTCCATTCTGGCAGTGACTCCCTTGCAAGTGCTGGTGATTGTCAAACACTGTTAGAAGTGCTCAGATCACAGGGAACTTTATAGGGACAGTGTGCATGGACTGGAGGTCTTTTACAAGCATGTTGCGGCATTCGAACAGGACGCAGCTCATTTCCAAATGGGAAACGATAAAGACTCTCCATTTCCTATTAATGTCAAAGGCAGAAAAAACAATGCTGGTCCAACTTGGACAGGTCCGGATAAAGTCGTTTTATTGCCCTTTTTAACCTTTTATTTTCAGAAATCCTTAAATGGGTCATATCATCTCAACAACTGAACAAATTAAAACCTCAAAAACAGCTTGAGTGAACAGCTTGGAGCATCACACTTTCTCCTCTCGTATATGTGGATATGTTTATCGGTAAAAATACACTTTTTTAATGGCGTAGATAGTAATGACAGTGTCAAACTCAGCAGGGAGAGCTGGGAACAGAATAAGGGGAATTGTTTGTTTCCTTTTTTCAGCAGCAACAGTCAGATTCTCTTTCTATTACTCACTACAGAGACACTTATCTAAAGTGAGATGTTTCTTTCTCATGGATAATCTGGGGACTTTTTTGGCAGAGCCTTTCAAACAAACAGACCGTGCTCCCTCTTTCCCTTTGAAAGGAGCGATGGCTATTACAGCACTAATTGTGTGATGGTCCACTAACACTTCAGCTTATGGAAAACGTTGACATAAGAGTGAGCTTGGTCCACTCAGCTGCAATATGCCTGACTCCACTTTGAGGTGCATCTTGCTGTTTTTTCCTTCCTCCTTTGCATACAAGTGTCCAGCACAAAGAAAAAAGCACCCTATTAAAACAAGCATACAGTGAGGAACATAAGTATTTGAATACCCTGAGATTTTGCAAGTTCTCCCACTCAGAAATCATGGAGGGGTCTGAAATTCATTGTAGGTGTATTCCCACTGTGAGAGACAGAATGTAAAAAATATTCAGGGATTCACATTGAATAATTTTTAAAGAATTTATTTGTATTGCGCTGCTGCACATAAGTATTTGAACACCTGAGAAAAGTTTTGTTTGCAATTACAGAGGTCAAATGTTTCTCATAGTTCTTGATCAGGTTTGCACTGCAGCAGGGATTTTGGCAACTCTTCCACACAGATCTCCTCTAGATCTGTCAGGTTCCAGCACTGGCGCTGAGCAACACAGAGTTTCAGCTCCCTCCAAAGATTTTTGATTGGATTTAAGTCTGGAGACTGGCTAGGCCACTCCAGAACCTTGATATGCTTCTTACGGAGCCATTCCTTGGTTTTCCTGGCTGCTTCGGGTTATTGTCATGTTGGAAGACCCATCTTCAGCACTCTGAGGGAAGGAGGTTATCGCTCAAAATCTCATAATCCATGGCCCCATGACGGTGTAGTGTTCTACCGACAGTGACCTTTGAAACTGTGGTCCCAGCTCTCTTCATGTCATTGACCAGCTCCTCACGTGTAGTTCTGGACCGATTCCTCACCTTTCTTATCATCAGTGATACCCCACGAGGTGAGATCTTGCACGGAGCCCCAGTCCAAGGGAGACTCACAGTCGTCTTTAGCCTCTTCCATTTTCCAATTGCTCCAACAGTCGATCTGTTTTCATCAAGCTGCTTGGCAATTGCCCGATAGCCTTTTCCTGCCTTGTGGAGGTCTCTGGTGTCTTTGGAGAGCTTTTTGTTCTTGCCTATGGTAGTAGTTGGAGTCTGACTTACTGTGGGCTGGACAGGTGTCTTTCAAGAGCTCAGACAGGTGCTACTAATTAGGATTACTAAATGGAGTAGAGGTGGACTTCTTAAAGGCAGTGTAACCAATCTTTGAGAGCCAGAATTCTTGCTGATTGCCAGGTGTTCAAATACTTATGTGCAGCAGTGCAATACAAATACAAATCATACAATGTGATTTCCTGATATTTTTTTTACATTCTGACTCTCACAGTGGGAATGCACCTGCGATGTGAATTTCAGACCCCTCCATTAATTTCTAAGTGGGAGAACTTGCAAAATCGCAGGGTGTTCAAATAGTATGTTCCTCACTGTACACTGGGTAACATTTTTTTTTTGCACGTTGATTCAGAAAATCACATAATTTTTTCCCTACCTTTAATGGTTCTAGAGATAAACTAAATTCTATGTATAATTTTCATCATAAGGTTGTTATAATACTACTATTATTTTCATATTAGTCTCACTGATGCGTGTGTCTTATGCTCAACGCGTGAGAGTTGGCAACCCTGTTGTCTACATGTACCATAAACAAACAACATATTAATATGCAAAAAGTTATAAGTATAACAAAAGACCATGTTAGCCGAGTCGCCAAGTTTAGTTTAGTCAAAAATGAGGTTTCTAACTAAACCCTTGAACCTAAATAAACATTACCACCGAAATCAGCGTGTTGTAAAAGAAATACATGCCTGGTGTTATGTATCAATGACAACAGACTATAAAGAAATTAATACATGGTTTCTAGTTGGGAATCCTGATATGAACTGAGTTTTATCCATGTAGGTAGTTGGTCATTTCACAACTTATCATTACACCATTATATTTTTATTTGTTCTGGCACAAATCTGGTTGAACTCTTCAGGCAAACCCAAAGCCGTCATTGTCATAACAGCACAGATATCATAAAATAGTGTATTGCTATGTTCATATTTAGAGTCTATGATTGCTTAAACATGTTGGTAAACATCCTGCCAAACAAGCTCAGAATGAATTACTGAAATGGAATCATGGTTTGCAGACCCATGTTAGTATTCATAGTTTACATAATTCAAGATCTCTTAATATTATGCTCCAGTCCCAATGCCTAATCTAACCTAAGCTTCCTATCAGTCATAGACTGCATACTTCATCAACTGTGACTTTATATTTAGACAAACGCAATCCTAAACCATCCCAATTTAATGTTAGGTCCATCCAATCTGATCTGGCAGTGGTTTTCATTTGTAACGCATTATTGCTTCAGTGTGTGGGCCTCAAATTTTGCTCAAAAGCACATCTGAGCCCTCTTAAAACACTAGCACTGCAGCGAAACAGGCCTGGAACAAAACCACTGTTTTTGAGGCTTCGCTCACGCAAGATGTAAACAAGTCAAATGGTCTGTACAGCAGGTATTGACGCTGTAATCATATCCTCTGTTTGTCAATTCAGTTTAGAGTGTAACCAATCGTAAAACTGGATACATTCTTTGAAAGAACTGCCTTGAGCTTTCTGCACCATGTATGGATTCCATTTTGTTTACAGGGTTTTTAAAGCACACCCCTTACGGCCCAGGATCTGAGTTTAGGCCTCGATCACATGCCTAGATTGTCCCTCTGCATTTAAAACACTGCCCTTTAGAGCAGCATTTGGAATTTATCTGCTTGATCTTATTAAGGTCGAGTCTACTTCTTTTCCATTGTGCAGGTTTTCAGTTTGGAAGACACAGGAAATTCCGGGCCAATTCACCCTTGATGTGAGTTTACGTTTGGAATATGAGCCTGCGGCTTAGTGTGACTTTGACAGAGGTTTCTGGTTACTCCAGCAGGAATCCTGCAGTATACATTAAGTTCCCACTTTGAGCTATTACCAGCAAAATACAGCTCCAGCGTCCTCACTTCTACAGACCACCCGGGTCTGCAGTGTCACTCCGAAGGCCTGAAGATGCAAGTCTTTCGCCAAGGTGTTGTGTGACTGATTAGCGTGTGAGCTCCTATGCTTATGTCTGCTCTCTCACACACACAGTAAGATGAGAGAGAGCGGTGGCAGCTAAGAGGGTAGCAAATACTAGCACTCACTCCACAGTGCCAGCACCTGCGTACTAAAGCTCATTTATTCCAAAGAGCAAGAGAGTAAAAGAGTAGGAGAGGGTGGATCAGACAAACAGAAATAAACAAGGCTGTTTTTGGCCTCTGGATTAAGACAGCAGTCTTTATTTATTTATTGTGTCACTGCTGATTGATCTCCTTTCAAAAATGTTAATAATAAAGGGCATTGAAAGAAAATAAATGTATTATTATTACCGCCAGATTCATGTAAAAATCATTAGCTTTTGAGTCCCTAATCACTTTTGGATGTAACAGCATAGTCTAATTGCTGGATTGCCAGTAACTGCTAGACAATGTAAATGTAATCCTGGCACACTTCAGCATACAGATGTTTTCCTTCTACTTCTATGGCATGAAGTAGCAGATGTCTTTTCAATTTAGACAGACCTGATCCTGATGTAGACAAAATTCTTACCTTTGGAACTTGCTGTTTGCTTTCAACTGAAAGATTGATACCAGAGTGAGCAAGTCTCTTTGGGGAAAAAAATCTAGCCAAGTGAATAAATGATTTCGTGTACCCTCATTTTAAACAACGAGTACAGTTTTATTTGGATATTCTTTACATAATAATTTAGAAATCACTACAACGGAGCACTATACACTTTTTGGAGGTGTGTGTGTGGGGAGCACTGTAATACTTTCTGCACAGTCATTTTTTCCTAGTCACTATAATCTCTAGTCTAGTCATACTTTGTTCTTGTTTGTGTTCATATGGCTTATGCCTCTGTGGTAAATGTTTACAGACTTGATAATCCACAAAAGAATCTAGTATCTAGGCACTGTAATCGCAGAATTAACCAGTGACATCTGAGGAAGTTTCTAAGGCCATTTCTTCATTACAAGTGTTGTGTCATTTGTTCCACTTTATTACATCTTCTGTATTCTGAGGCGTATTAGGCTTTTCAAATAAAATCAGTTAAGGAAGTATAGGACAAACTTTGTGTAACTTTGTTTGTGTAAACACTACTAATTTGGCAGACTTACGTACTCTAGATAAAAGAAGACATTCATTAGTCTGTGTTGACATGCCTGTTGATTTGGCTGTAATTTTGTCCAAAGCAAACATGTTCATAAAAAGCAGATCCCATTTGTTTGTTCAACTGGTAGATGTTTCAACAGCGTGTTCATCCAGTGTATTGGTTCTGCTGCCTACCTTTGAATGTTATTGCTTGAAGCAGCATAATTAAAACAAGAAACTAATGTTAGCGATAGATCAGAAGGATATGTTTGATTTATGTTGCATATGGATGCATTGTTGCTTTGATGTTACATAGTCAGACTATGGGTGCTTCCTCACTGAGGATAGTAAACCTTAGCCAGACGTTTTCATGCTCGCCTGACCCTGGTGTCAGTCAGAACAATGGAGAACGTAGCAGAGGATCTGCGCCTAAGACTGAGTGAGCAGAGAGCTTGAACAGAGCTTTCATTCAGCGGCCTCAAACGGGACAGGTGTTTCTGATAAGCTGAGCAACTGGCCATTGTTCAGTATGGACAGCAGACGAGCTCTGTCATAAACAAAGCCAAGCAGAGCCCAAACAATAGGAGACTGACAAGAGAATAAAGGGAGCAAGAGAGAAGGGAAAGAGAGAGTCTTGGCTTTTCTGCTGGAAACATCTTCGTAGGTCATGCAATCTGCTCTTCATAAGACACCCAGTATTAAGCATCATTTAGTTAATAACTGCAGCGGATTTTGTTCTGCAGCGATACAGTTGAGCAATACAGCATAATTAAGCCAGTTAAACAGGAACAGGATTTCTGGAAGGGTTGCCAGTAATAGTCACAGTACCCTTTGTGTTTACAGGATCTGAAGTCAGCTCTTAGTAAACAGTATGTGCCATTTTGTTGTTGTTTTTCTTGACATATTGCATGAAATAAATATCCAAATTCCTAAAACTTACAATCAAATATTGCCATGCTGTCAGCCCAGGTTGTTATTTCACTTGGAGTATTCAAAAAGAAACGGTGAAATGATATATTTGCAGATTTACTTTTGTGCATTATTAAGTCCATAAAATTAGAATTTCTTTCTCTTTATTTTAAGCGTAAGCTGAAATGTCCCGCCTGCTGTACTGCACATGCTCAGTTTCTCCTAGAACATTTGGACTCTAGCATTGCAGTTAAACAATGGTCGTGTGGCTATAGGAACCCATAAGTGATTTCATTTGTATGAGACGTATAGAAAACCTGACATCTTTACAACTGAATATGATGGTGTCTTCTTAAACGATCACTTATGGATCAATAAAAAAGTAATATTTTAAGCAAAGTACTACAGCAATACATGGGGAATATTATAGAACTATGATTCAATGTAAAATGCCCTAAACATTACTGAGTCTTTTGCTACTGTGTAGATACTGTCCTTTTTCCACTGCATGGTGATTAAAAACAGATGGACTTTTAAAGGAAATCTGAAAACATACAAAAGGGAAATGAGCAAACCCTACATCTTTATTATATAGTGGCTATTATTTTTTGTAACAATATATGCAGATCTCTGAACACTAAAATATACTTTCTCTATTCTTTCTTATGGGTTTTTTTTTTATAATTCCAGGCCAAACTTACCTCTTTTCAGATAAAGCTCAACCAAAACCCATTCATTTTTCACTGTAATGTGCCCAGTTTCTTAATTCTAAGCAACAGCCCTCTATGAAAAATTACTTAGCTGCGGTCTCTTTATCACCTGGCAGTTTGATATATCTCCCCACTATGCACCACTGATATCCATTCACGGTGCCTCCACCTGAACAGGACTTTCACACCTTTACTGTTCCATTTGCTCCTCTGCTCCATTCAAATGACTAAGTATTCCCTCCATTAGAAGCCCGGCATCAGCCCAGGTCTTTTAAATTACAGTTGTGGGTTTTCTCATCAGTCAGCAGAAGCCATTGTACAGCCCGGCATTTACACAGCACCTGAGTGCTTTATCATCATGACAAAGTGATCCTGTAGTCCTGTAAACGATTGTTTCCCTTAAGATATAAACAACTGGGATTGTGCGCTACTCTTTATTGATGTTTTTCCACTGGCAAACTGGTTAAGAATAAAATGCTTGGCTGCGGCCTCGGCTGTATGTTCGTGTGCCTACTGGATTTAGGAAATAAGAGATGTTGAGATAAGTGAGAAGGTTTCTTCTCAAAGCATTCCAGTCGAAAGAAAATCATGAAAAAGAAGGAGGAGCTTGCAGTCATGAATCTGCAGCTCGACTTCCACTTAAAAACCAATGATTCAGCCTTAATACTTGAAAAGACTTGGAGGGACATTTGGCATTTAAATGTTGTTCACAGTACATTAACCAGGCTAGTTAGTTAGTGTTGTTATTTGAAAACATGAGTATATTTGCAATAATGATTTGTTTCAATGTATTAAAAGTCACTGAACTGACTCTCTGCATTGCATGCCCAAATAGACATAACTGAAAATGCTAGTCAGCCCTGTTTATCATATGACAACCAAAGATATTATGATGGGATGTCTAACAATTATTTTTCAGCTCAGGAGTTTATGTGAAGTTCAGTAGTGTGCTGAAAATGTTTAGCATTTTTGTGTAATTGAACTAACATTATTAAAAATTAGTAATACTTGTATACATGTCTTGTCATTTTGGAAGGTTGTTATTATTATTATTATTGGTGGTGGTGGTGTTAGAACAAGGAGCAGGAGAAGACGAAGTGTTGATAATAAATGCATGCTGACTTGCTTAGAACATAACATTTATTCAGTCTGGATTTAGAACCCGGCTTATGACTTGCTCTTATTAACTAAAGAATTATTTGTTACAACTCTGTCATTTGTTCCCACCTCCGCGAACTTCACTACGTTTATGACATACTTCGATCATTAGTTGTGATTATTTTGGAATGTGACAGCAAATTCCTCAAATAAAACTCCCAAATCCATTACATGACAGAAACAACATGTTGTGTGTATAAGGCGAATAGATTTGAGCTTTTTGGGCAGTGTATGTAGTTTCTGAAGAACATTCAGCAGCAGGAAGCCTTGCTGTTCCCTAGGCATTCACACGCTTCAGGGCACTCTCCTCAAGCTGATGTTCTCTCCCACCGCTTTGATTCCGGATGTTGACAGATCACCACGGTTCTCTGACACAAATTGGTTTAATTGGGTAGAAGTCAACTGGCGCTGGCAGGTCAGCCCAGTGCTGATGACCAGCAGAGGCCAAGGTTGTGGGTAAACAGGAGGTAGGACTGCCCCAGAGGAGGTCAATCGGGTTCTGCTGAGATCTGCCTACATCAAGGCCCACAGAGCCCAGGCCCCATTTGCTCTGATGGATTCCTTAATCTATTCAGGATGACACCAAGATCCAGATCATTTCCACCGTGGCATTAGCTCACCAACCAGCCCCCTAACCCCCAGACCCTCCAAGGCTCTGTGGCTGAGCACTGGCACGGCTTGACCAGGGCTGAGTAAACAATGCAGTAAATGAGCTTACACGTAAAAAGAGATGCACACACAAGATGGGACCCAGCCTGCATGCTAGATGGGTCCCAGTAGTGACCATCCTTGATTGTGCATTCCTCTCCATAAGTGCATAAGTGTGGTCACACAGTGCTCTCTGTGAAGAATAACAGAAGCTGTCCTGCACAGAGGGAAACGCATTGTGGGTGGTATTTCATGCTGGACTACATTTCAATAAGTCACGCCAAGCCACAGCAGATTTTGGCCCCGGTGGCATTTAGCCGAGTTGCTCAAGTTGTTAATGTATTCTACAGAGGGAGGTCGGTTTCTTTCCCTGGTTGACTTAAGGTGCAGATTTAGTCAGTGACAAAGTGTGACAGGTGAGAAAGGCTGCGCAAATTTGACCTTACTTTTATACAGCGGGAAAACAGAAAGGTAAGGATAAAGGCGATATACAGTATGGAATGGTTTGATCTTCTCTCCTTTTTCCCCTGCCCTGAGCAAAAATTGGAAAAGACAAGGTATGCAATCCACATAGCATTGGATAATATTCTTTGCAGTGTATATTTGACTTGCATTACATCTGTTTTACTTTCTGTAAAACAGAACATGTTATCTAGGCTACTGCTGTTATAATGGAGCACAGCTGGTTCCTGGGGTGGTGCAGTGGAGCACTGAAACCTCCAGACCATGATAAGAGTCCTGCTGCTCTCTGTATAAACACGCGGCTGACTTTACATTGTTCGATAATATGTTTGGTTACACACAGACTGTGTGTTTGACCGCTTCTCAGAGCAAACTAATGCTACATAGTGGAATCACGTCAGCATCCACAATCTACACATGGATCTGTTTTAGAGTACACAACATTGCTGGGCCAAAAAAAGGGAGAAAAACCTGTATTTATCCTCTAGAAGGAAAGATAAATTGTGCCGTTGGTTTTTAATTATAGGATGGTAGGATGGTCATAATAGCATCAGTGTTTCATGGAGCAGATTGTGATGGAGACTCTGAGATAGGAAGAGCAGAGCTCTGAGCAGCACTGAGCTGATTTATTGAGCTGAATATAGAACAATGAAAGAAAAGTTGGGAGCTGAGCAAGATAAAGTCCACCTTGGGATTCTGCTGATGTGTTTTCACCGCATTAATTGCTGTGATAGCACAAAAGTCTACACAAACGTTGAGATGGTGCTGTTGCTTCACTAAATTTTGTGCCAAATCCTTTTCAGCACTATCAATGAATTGTTATATCCAGTCCCTGACCTGCATGTGCAAAAAGAACAATCTGTTGCAGATTTATTATGTCACATCCTGTGGTTATGCGACTGAAACACTGATCGTTTTAACACAACTGTTTGAAAAGAGAAAAAAACACCAGGGTATACCACTTGGAGTTGTTTTTTTACATGTGTTAATGGCTTCTCACGTTGAACAGCAATTGTGGGGACAAAAGGCCAGCAAAACAATCTCTGCCTGTGTAGCCATAGGGGATATCCAGCCTATTGTAACCTCCTGGAGATAGAGGAGCAGCTAAAGCCTGACATGTTGTTTTCCTGTAATATTGACAGTATCACAAAAGGTAAATATGTCAGTGAAACATATTTCCATTTTCGTTTATCACTGCCAGGCAAAGCCCTTTAATGCCATCCACTGCTGCTGTTAGCTAAACTGATTCCATTCACACATGATTTTGTTTTGGAAATCCGATAAGTGGTCTATCAAAACAATGTTGTATGTGTGGTGTGGTCACTGGTTTGATGATGACTTGAGGGAAGTCGGAGGCTGTGCTTGTCACAGAGGAGATTCAATTTATCACAGGCTCTCTGTTGAGAGGCAGATAGAGACCAGGCCAAAATCACAGTCTTATCTTAATAGGATTAAACAGTAATTTCCTATTGTTCCCACAAAGACTGGATTGGCAAATCCAGCCCCTATGAATTTTAATTGGAACTGTCAATTCTGAAATCCACAATGCATTTTATATACAGCTTAGCCAAAAGAGGAGTATTTTAGAAATGGCAGATGATTACGTTCTTTACTTCAGCTATGTTCTCTGCTATGTTCTCTGCTATGATAAGATATTTGGCTGGATTAAACCAAAAATGTGTGAAAGAGAAGTAAACATGAACAGGTATCCTTAGTGAAGGGATACATTAATTATTTGATATGTTAAAATGAGATGTGTGTTTATATAAGCATATGTTATACATTGCCACAAACAGTGTCATTTGGACATCATACATTTCCCGATTCACAAAAAAAGTCTTAATTCTTCTAGAGATTTATTTCCTAACGATTATGGCTCAGGATTTTGTGCTTTATGATTTGTTCTTCCCTTTTCAGTCATTTCTAATGATGTCGGACAGGCTGAGAAGCACGCTTTAAGAGTTGCCGCTTGAATGACTTTCACAGATCTGGCCCGTGTGGAGCAGGAGAGAAAATCAAGTTCCTCAGATGTCTTTAAAACAGGACTTCAATCTGTCTTTGTCATATATCATCAAACGGAGTCATTAGGGCGTCTTTGCAGCAATGAATTAGCCCTGGACAGCTGTCCGATTCATATCTCCTTGAACAATAACAATATATTCTGCGCTGTGCTCACAGAGGTGCCCTTACTGTAAATTACACACAATTCAAAGCTGAACAGGCTGGGGGTGTAACCCTAAGAGACTGTACCCTCTGCTGAGTTGAGCTAATGCTTAGGCCAGTAAATCTGTCAGCTGATGGTTTTCCAAGACGCCATGGACACAGCGGCAGACAGAGGGAGGCCGAGGCTGTGCTGGTCAGAGGTCAAGCCTGTGAGGAGGGGAGCTCCTGAGACTCTGCACAAGCTATGTGATAGATCAAGGAGAGCTGCTGTAAATAGATGGTACACTGAGGCACTGGACTGTGGGAAATCCAGAGTGTACATCATCTCTTTCACGATAGACTCTTTCACGTCTATCCATTTTACACAAAGGCAGCCCCGATACCTCTTTTCTGTGAAACTCAAATCACAGATCTCACACAATGATCAGATAGCCTACTGCTCCACGGCAGACACAACAGCTGCCAGCGGGAATATTTACGCTTCACTTTACCTTCATTTTTGTCTTCCCAGGAGGAATGACCATCGTATTTTTCAAGTAACTTTTTTTACATTATTTGAAGGTTAAGGTGAAATGTTGAAAATGTAAAGTTCCTTTTTTTGTAGTTTAAAGTTTTCATTGAAGAGTTACAATAGAGAGCCTCATTGAATGTTTAAAATTTCACCAGCTAGGAATTTTCATAATAATAATAATAATAATAATAATAATAATAATAATAATAATGTTGCTGTTATTGTTAGCATTATTGTTGTCATCACTATTACTATTATGAATAATATTATTTATGCAATGATAAATATAAGTGTGACTTTGTAGAGACTGTATATGGCCCTCATATAAAGGATCTGCTGAACTGCAAAAAACTATTCAAGCTTTCAAATTGTTCTTTGATCTGTTGTGGTTCTATTTATATGTGTAACTACGGTTTTAGAAAGAATATGTTGAACAACACAATATAAAAGTGTATATCAATTACAGATTTCTTGCTCTAAGTAATTCATTCTGCTTTGAAAGTGTAAGTTGTGAACTGGAACAATGATGCAGTGCGCAAAAATCACACTCAATTCCTCACCTCTTTCCAGTTATGTGCTGCTGCACTATATATGGCACCAGCTAGGGCTGAAGCTTCCCTCACACTGCAGCATGCCAAAGGTGTAAATGTAAAAGGAAAACACTAATTAGGCAGTATTTTTTGTGTGAACTCCACTTGAAAACAGCAGCAAGCGAAAACAGTCAGTGTCGAGAAGAACACGGGTCTGCTGGATTGGCACTTTCGTTGACGTAAGTGAAAATAGCTTCTCTTCTCAACTGAGGTTTCATTCAAGGTTAGTCAAGCGAGAAGAAGCTCAGAGAGGTTGGTTCATTTTTACTTGCCTTTTTCCATCTCAAGGAGAAATGTCTCTTTTTTTATCTCACTGTCCATGACTTATTGAATTTATCGAACAGTATTGAATTGAAGCTCTGAAATGCCCTGGATGTAATAAGAAATGTGTTTGAGTAAAAAATCCTTATAGACTTCACAATTCTAGTCATTTTATTGCTTAGGGTTTCTTTTTCTTTTTTTCTTTTTTTTTGTCCATACCTCTTTTTGACTTAATTATTCAGTGTCACCAGGCATATTTCCTAATATCAGTGCAACTTAACACAGAGAGTCAAATAACTGCATGAGTTCCACATAATCAACTGTCAGTAACTCATCCATCTAGGCCAAACATAAATAAATTATACTCTCAGAGGTGGGTAGTAATCCACTACATTTACTTTGTTACATTTACTTAAGTATCTTTTTGGATAAACTGTACTTGTAAGAGTAGTTTTAATACAACATACGTTTTACTTTTACGTGAGTATATTTGTGAAGAAGAAATGGTGGCCTAGTGGTTAATGCATCCACCCTGCGATCAGAAAGTCTAGGTTCGATTCCCAGGCCGCTCGGCACTGCTGATGTACCCTGAGCAAGGTACCGTCCCCACACACTGCTCCCCGGGTGCTGTGTTCATGGCTGCCCCCTGCTTCACTTGGTGAATGGGTTAAATGCAGAG
>JBBPDB010000002.1:12603039-12616933 GCA_037974465.1 Brachypetersius altus
GGTTGGGAGCTGGGTCTGTACTACGCAAGCTATGATGACTTTCACCTTGATATTTTAGCGTGGATGTATACCTAGCCGAATTGCACTGTAGGAGGCAAGAGCGAGTCTTCGTATGAGCTTCATATGAGATATTTTTTTTAATCTAGATTAATTCCAAGATGACAGTGAGATTAATCTAGATTAAAAAAAATAAGCTATGCCAACACTAGTAGATTGTTATAGTAAAATGTATAGATCTACCATATATACTGTTCAACTCCAGTACTGCAGAGCTGGTGTGTAGCACAGTTTAGTGATATGTGATCGCTGATTGCTCGTTTGTTTAACGGAGGTTTCTGTGATTGGCTGAAGGATGTGGCAGGGATTGCCATAATATTGCTTCAGATTAAAATGGAGAATGGAGAAATGGAGAAAACTGTTTATTTAATCTCGTAGCAGTGAAGATGTAACTACCCTGTTTAACTGTGTTTTGACAGTGTGAGTCCAGTAATGGTACCATCAGCATTTTTTTTTGCTTGTGATGTTATGCTGTTATGCCGCCAGACACATCATGCTTTTATCTATTAATAAGTTGTTTTCGTTTGTATTTTTCTCTACACGAATGTAGACACACACACAGTCAACTCTAGACATGTAGTAATAGCAGCAAATGTTCAGTAAGGAAATGTATACCCTGAAATGGCAAGGGGGATCTAATGGTTAATGACTTGTTGTGTATTTCCTTTCACGCTGTAGCACGTTTTCACAGACAGACAGTAGCCCGAGAAGTGAAAGTGGGTGGTGGTGAAGTGGAGGTCCCACTGCCGCTCTGGGAGGAGGGAGATTGATGCTAGTGTCAGTGATGAATCTACTATTATGTGTGAAACTGTTGTGTCCTTGAACTCCAAGGTTTGCCATATGTTGTAAAGGACAAAGGAGGTGAAGATAGACCAGTACCTTAATCAGTGCTATTTCCTTGGTGTTAAAAAATAGGTCAGTGGGGTTGTCTGTCTGGAACAAAAAAAATCTCCTGGGTATGTCCAGTGGTCAGAGTAATTTTGTGCTGCAAACTGCAAACTGCTGTTAAATAAACTGTCATTAAATAGCCTATTTTGAGAGGATCAAGTATTAATAATATTCAATGATTGCTAAATTCATATTAATAAATTAGGGGTTTATTTTGGTTATACAGCCGACAGTTCATATTTATGAAATAATACAGCAAGGTATTCATTCTCGAATACAGTATACAGAGAAATGTGTTAATCCCTTACAGGGACAGCTAACTTTAGGGTTAGTTCTCTGCAGCTGCCTTCCACATAAGGCAGTGAATGAGACAGAGAATATTCAGTACTGATTGATTCGCCTGGGTGAAATTTTCGCTAATGCAGCCCTCTCTGGTTAGCACATTCATTGCCTCACACTTCCACTACAGACGGATGAGAACATCCTAGTCAAAACACAAGTCCAGGATCACACTCAGGAGTCTTCATCCAGCCTGGAATTTAAACAAACAAAACCGTGAAGTTATACATCTCTGCTTGGGAACTGCGTGGAGGTTCTGGCTTTTTGCATCAAGAGTAAAACAGTATGTGTTCTTGTGTTGCCTTCTGTCTAGGCTCTCAGCCGAGAGACATTATGTGATGATAGAAATCAGAGAACTTCAGGGTCACTCGTGTCTTTTTTAGCTGTGTATGCCGAGTGTAATTTCATTACCTTTGTCCTCTTTTATCATGTGATGAATAATAACAGCCTCAACAAGCTAATGGACGAGGGCCAGTCAACACTGTGTTTAAGAAATTCACAAGCTGCAGCAGCTTTGAAAGATGATAGATTGTCTGAATTAAATAAAGGGATATTCCTTTTTTTTGCCTTTTCTCAGAGCCTTGAGTGCAATTTCCACTCGTAGGAAGGAAATTGCACTCAGACTTCCACACATTGCCAAGTCAAGTCCCGAATGCTTTGCAAATGTGCAGAGTATTCACAGAGCAATGGCTGAAGCTGTTTTTGAACACCAAGCCAAAGCCTTGAGGACCAGTACTGTTTGCAATAATGAGGGACACAGGGCATGTGTTTGGTTTGGCCATACAGACTCACTGACTACGCAAGTTTCTCTACTGCTATCGCTGATATGCCCTGTGTGCTCTGAATGGCCATCATGACAATAACATTCAGTAGGCTCTTCACATAAATGCACTTTGCAATGAACCTCTTCTGAATAAAATAAAATATACTGTGTTCATTAGACTCCAATGTACAAATGTATATTTTTAGTATATTGCGTATGAAGAAGTTCCTGGTAATCCAATAAAAACAGCCAGTACAGCAGCACTCTTAACATAAATCCGATTTTTTAACAAGTTTGTACTTTGAGTGTTCTGTAAGATACCTGCAATTAACACTTTGATTTCATCTAGCTTGAGTCAGCAGAATTGGCTGCAACAGTTTCTGGTATTTCAAATTTGTTTTTTCCATCTGTGACCATGTCCTGTCTTTCTTTATGCCATACTGTATAACAGATCAAGCTGAACTTAAAAAAAGACTGATGATCCACTGTCAGAGGGTCTGATGACAGTAATAGGCAAGCGAATAGAATAGACATTGTTAATTAAATAGAACTGTAAAGTCCTTTGACGCTTGACTCATAAACAACAAAGGGAGTCTCGGAGGTCTTGTTCCAAAAGCCATGGAGACACCAAACATAAAACTGACAAGCAAACTAATTATCTCCAAAATTACAACATTTTAATGTCCATGCTCGTAACACGGCTATGCTCATTAGCCATGGAAGAAGGCCATTAAATTTGTTCTGAACACAGACAGCTGCATGGGGCTGTAATCAAGCATGGCATATATGGTCCTGTCTCAGCTGTCTCCAGCAACAGGGAAGGTGAGGTAACTCAGCTGTAGGAAAACAGAAGCCCTTTGGGCTAATTTACAGGAACATGGGCATGCTTGTGTACCTTTACGGTGTGCTAATGAAGTAGGAGAGCCTGGAATATAAATTTTCTCTGTTTCGTTTTGTAAATGAGTGATATTTTACATGAGAGTGAAATCAGCTACATTCCGTTTGAGGTGAGCTTAAATATTTGTTTGGTTTAGCATAAAGCTGATAGTGAGAGAATGAGGGAGAGAGAGAGAGAGAGAGAGTTCTTTCCTAATCCTAGCTTTCTCTGTAGTAGCGAGTTAAAGGCAGGCCTCTTTCTGTGTTATCTGATCCTGGTTGCAGTGTGGGGCTGGACAGACAGCATGTGGCTCGGGGTGTGCTATGACTGCACAGCGTTCTGGCCTGAACCTGGGCGGATATAGATGCTGAAAACCAGAGCCGGTCTTTCTTTTTCTTTCTTTTCCCTCCCTCGAGTCTGACTTAATCCTTGCATTTCACTCTCTGCTCTTTTGTGACATCACATAGAAAGCCAGATCCGGAGCTAATCTTCCATCTGATAAGAGAGCTGCTTTAATCGGCCTGGCCCGTAATGAAAGTCACACAGGCTTACCTTTCTTAAGATTGTACAAGAAAAGTAACATCCCTTCCCTATCAGAGGGTTAGGGATTCAAGTCCCATTACAACTAAAATACGGCACATGTGAGCTGTAAATCCACCGTGGCTGTCATACTGGTGTCTATAGCAATAAGAAAATAGTGTGATAAAGAATAAAACTAGCAGCAGCAACGATTAGCCTAGAAAATCCAGCACAGCTCCTGTTTCATTATTTTATGGGCTCAGGATTAGTGTAATACTAAGGTATTCGCTGTTATATAGACTATGGATAGGCAACAGATATTATTTAAAAGATGATAAGTCATTATTATTACGTGCTGGTCTGCAGTGGGGAAAAAATAATATGAGATGCATTCCAGACATAATACTCCCACTGTGATATGGTTCAGCTTCTATATGTAGATGTTCTAAAGGTGCTGTGGTCAAGTGAGGTCAACTCATGCGGTCCCTCCTGCTGTTAGAACAAGGCAGGGGTCGTCTCTGGCAAGGTGTCCCCTTCCTCTGTTTCTTCCCAGAAAAGCAGCATAGAGGAAGGCTACATTCTATACACCCAGCCGCAGCTGACCTAGTTAAGTGACTAAAGCCCTCAAGCTGAAATGTAGCTAGTACTGTCACAGATACTGTATGTTCTCTTCAGGCTAAGTGTGCAGTCTGACCTTGTTTCAGCTTCATACAACATATGTATTATTATTCTAATAAAAAGTAATACATTTTTTAGAAACTCGAAAGATTTTTTTGCAGAAGCCTGAAGTATTTTTGTTCCAAAAGTGAGACTTGTTTTTAAACGTACGTACAAGCATCTTTGTTCATCTGCCCCGAAGGCAATTTATATGTTCAATCATATTGTTTTCAGATATTTATTTGAACCTGGAATGCATCAGACAAACAGAAAAACATGACAGGAATTTGCTGACTTTTAGCACTCATATCTACCAATGCAGCCAGGACTGACAAAAAAAGCCATCCCATAAAACTAAACAAAAAACATTGGAATGTGATTCAAAATATATACATTTTCCTGATTTATTACAGTGCTGCCACTGTTCACCACCTCCACCTTAAGTGCTGTTTTGAAAATGCCTGAAACACAAAATGACAGTGGCAGAGAACTGAAGTACTGAACTGAAGGCTTGGGTGAGGGGGAAAAGTTAAATCTTTTAGATCCGAGAGGAAATCGTGCAGTTCTTCGTTTCAAAAGCACAAGCCAACCAACTATTTACCTATGCCTGAGCAGGGAGAGAGGCGAGGCCCTTTGATGCCGTAATGAATAGATGTGGTGTGAGCTCAAGGCCATTTCAGTGCAAATAAGGTCTGCATATCATTCTTATTCTTCCTCTAGACCATTAATCTCATCTGTAAACCCCTCAGCAGAAAAACCTGGGCCAGCTAGGGAGTGCAAAATAGAGGAACGAGGAGGAGTGGGAGGGGGAGGGAGAACACAATGTAGAGCTAATTATCACCATTGAATTTTAACACAGAATGTTCTCTCAGACAGGGAAAACTACATCAGGCACACTGAGGCAGAGACTTTCTGTTTAAGGCACAAATTTACCAGTTTTTCTAATTTGGAGCCAGTTGTGTCAATTTAAAAAGAGAGGCTGCAACTCAACTTTAGTTCTGTGACTGAATTGCAGCTTTTTGCTGCTGGGATTGTGATGGTAGATCTAATTGGAGAGAAATACTCTTAATTTGGTTCTTTTTGTTTCACATAATTCTAAAGAAGAAAATCTAATATATGGAACGGTTTTAAGCAGTCAGGCCATGACTGTGTCTCGAGGAGTCATGCCACTAGATCTCCCTCTACTGGCCAGCAGTGGAACCTAATTTAAATTTTGACTATCCCCTGGTGAAGATCTACATATAAATAGTAGAAAACAAGCGTTTAAAGTTGATATTCATCAACTGCTATGAGACAACAACACAGCTCTTCTCTGCAGGAGCTTTAAAGTGTCTGTTCTGTCAGGTTGAGTAATGTCTTTAGAGAAGCCTGACTTTACTTTTGAGTCTCTAAAACAGTGTGCTCCACGTACTACAGGGAAAAAAGAGACATTTAAGAAAAACCTTTGGATTGTTTACCATGTATATAATTAGAGATATAATGCATTTTTTGTATTACGTTTTTAAATCTTTTTATATTTATACATTATATTTATATTCTGTTTGTGTTGTTTAATAGGTCAAATCCTAACTAATCCTTACTGGACCTGGGTCAGGGTCCTGTTCAGTGCCAGGTTGTCAGACTGTTCCTGCAACGACATGGCCGTCCTTGTCAGCACAGGTCAGTTGGTTCTGAAGCTCGCTGCCTCCAGGGTTGTCCAAGGAAAAGACCACCTCTTCACCCCAGAGGTGCTCATGTGTGGCCAGCAGTGACATCAGCTAAGGCATCTACCCCTGGAGGCCCACTGCTGGCCCCTGTATGGGGAAATTGATGGTTGTGCATGTGTGAAACCAGGAGACATTGTCCTCCCATCGGCACTGCCTAATGTGTGCAACCCCTCCCTCATGTTCCAGTAAAGGGACAAACACTCTCGCTCTCTCCCAGCTCTACAAGGTTACAGAACCACAACTGTGCTCAGAGGACATGCATCTGAAATATTCCAGAGAGATCTATAATTTTTCATTATTTACAACCAAAACTTTGAAGGGAGGACTGTAGAAAACCAAATTATGAAAAGTGCAACAGTAAATGGAAAGGCTTATATAAGGCTAAATAACTTGCTCACACTCTGAGGATACTTAAAGAACACTGTGAAGTTACTGTGCCTCAGACTGTTTTGAGAGTTGACTGTAGATGCTAAGCTTATGCTGCATATAAATAAATTAAAGTAAATAAAATTCACTTTAATCTCCCTTGTCCTACATTTTTCATGCCTTTTATTTTTCATTTAACATTTCTGTGAGTTGATGTGCCAGAAACAAAAATAAGTTTTATGTTGCTCCTTTTAACACAAATTCCCTAATCTTAACCCAGATTTTAACCTTGACTCTTAAGAAGCAAATGCTGTTCATTCATTAACAGTTGTAACATTAACAGATAATATACAGTATACAGTTGTAATTTATACAGATAAAGTAGCACCAGATATTCTATTTATATATATTTTTTGAGGGGGAAGTACTAATAACAAATAGCAATTCATTTTCATTTTAAAACTATTTCTTTTCACTCAGATAATCACAGAATATGTTACAATCCAGCTCCAATGGAAATGTGTGTTTGCTTATTTTCTATTGTCTACAGACCCTTTGCCTGGAGAGAACCTGATTATTTTTCCCTCTTTTTCAATTTGATTTCGAGAAGTACCTTGCCTATTTGCAGTTTAACATCCAGCTTAAAGGCAGATGTGCCTGGCTGACCAGGGCGCAACTCACGGGTGAGCCGTGAGCAGGTGGCGGGAGGCAGAGCTGAGAATGAGACGAATGTGCAGAGAGCAGCCCTGGTCTCTGCAATTAACTCCATGTAGTCATACTCTGCTGCAAATCACAGCTAGCAGAAGATGATACCTAGACATTGTCCGGTGCTAGACGTCAGAAGTGTGAGGACGCTTGCACTGTTAACTAGAGGTGTAGCTAATGCCATTTTACCGCTTTAATCTCCAGATACATTTGTCAAACTGAGAGGCTGATTTAAAGCAAAATGTCGGCTTTCACATATGAGGAATATATTGTAATATACTGCAACATGAATGCATAACAAGTACTGCGACACATATGCAGCAAAGCACTCAAATACATTCTCAGTCACAGGTTATAATGTATGGCTTTTGGCTTGTGGGCCTGCATGAGTGGTTGTGGCTTGCTCGCTCAATGACTCCATCGGTGTGATATATGGATTGGAAATGGTAATCCCACATTATGTATGAGCGAGTGAAAGCTTAACTCTGGAATAATGCTCATAATGTATTGTGTTTTCTTTGTGCTGCCCAAGAGCACTTTATTCCCTGCTCACCGGTGGGAGTGTGTGTGTGCATGTGTGAAAGAGTTTGTGATTTAAAGGACTGTCTGGCTGTTACTGTTGCGTTTCACTGTAAGGAGAGAAAGTCCTCTGATGACATCGCCTACAGCAGTCCTACAATTGCCCATTTGTATGCGGCCGCGCATGAGGCTAGAGCACTTGTAACAAGCTGCATCCGAGTGTCTTCCTCCGTAGAGCAGCAAGGGCATGGCTCACATTTGCTTATTGAGTTATAGGGCACTGGTGCAAGTGCATAATGGAATTTTCATTGACTTGATTTATTCTAGGTATGATGTGTCATGAAGAAAGGGGTCATGAGACAAAGTCACTAACAAGCAACAAATCTGGTTTGTTCCCAAGGTTTGTGCGATATGATGAAGAGCCTGCCTGCAGACCAGCGCAGGAGAGCATGGGAATCACCGCTCAGTCAGCAAAGGTACATAAATCAGGAATATAGCAACAAAAAAAAATCGCTTCCTAGTAAGTGTTCAGTTTGCTGCATCTATTTTTATAATAGTAATTTAGAGTAGTTTCATTTTGTTTCAGATTCATTTTGTCCTTGACATCTTTACTGATAATGTGTAGGATCAGTAAATGAGGGGTTAAAACCCACTTAAATTAAACACTAAACACCATGATGCAATACTTTACTTATATTAAGAGTTTTATATAAATAATATGAATTAATGACATTGTATGGCACTGTGCACAGCAATTGCACCTTCAATAGAAAATAGAATTATTACATATTTAGCACCTCAAATTAGAATTTCTGTGATGAAATTTCATTTTCTCCAAAAGGCTGATTTTAGATCCAATGATCCAAAGGAGCACAAAATTACAAAAGAATAATTTATATTAACACCTTGTATATTATCTTTTACAAATGAAATATTAGTGCAAACCATAACACACTGAGGTCATTTAAAACAGTTAGTAAACCAATTGTCTTGTTTTTAAATTACATTTTTAACTAATTTAAACAAATCAATTCTAGAACAGACTGGGGCAGTTTCCCAGGCACAGATTAATCCTGGTTTATTAAAGGAATTAAATACTGGTGCTGCAATTTAATCCAAGACTACAATAAAAAGAATTTGATTTACTTAAAATAATGTCAAGCAACTGTTTTAAGTAGCTTCTAATATAGTTGAGTAAGTAAGGTGTTCTCAAATACATCAGGTAAGTAACACAAAGCTGAGCTGTGTAAATTTTGATGACCTAGACCGATTCTTTAAAGTAACTAAAAGTTGAACTATGGTTCTGTTCATCTAACAGAAAGCAGAAAATCAAGTTAATAAAAAATACTCACACAAAAATTAAACTGATTGGGTGAAGCAAGCAAAAACATTACCCAGTTGTACACATTTATTCAGTAATATGAAGAAGATAGAACTGAACCCAACAACAGGGTTATTTCATTTTTAAATGGAGGTTTTATCTGTGAAGTCGGTCCAAAATGATTTAATGAATGATGCATGAATGGAGCAGCTGTAAGCGATCTTGTTCTTACCCAAATGGCTAATTTTAGAACTTTAGAGGTATTTAGAGAGAAATTCTTGGACAGAATACAAAAATAAAATATTAATAACGAGAGATCTGTAAAGGCTGATAAGTGAGAATGCCCATGTGCCGCGTGGTGTATGGATCTGGAGTCAGAGAGGCCCGGGTCTTTGGTCATGACTGGGCAGAGCAGAGCACGTCTCTCCGGTGCATTGTTGAACACTCTGATCATCCTGCACCTGCTCAGGAAACTGGACGTTTATGAAACACGTACTTCTGCCTTTGTATTTAATTGAAATGCCGTGACATCTGGCCGCAATTTGAGAAGGCAGACACGCTATTCAATACATCTGACCAGGCTTAATTTATGACATACAAAAACTCTCAAACACTGCATTCAATAGCCATGGATGCCGCTTGTGGCTCATCCATCAAAAGTGAGTTTGGAAATGTCAGGAGATGGCTGTGCCTAAAACATGACACTTTAGGCATGCATCCTGTCAAAGACACTCTTTTATTGTCTGGGTTGTGAGTTTTTTATTGTTTGTGCAAGAGCACAGCTGATCTTTCTGCTTTATATTTACAGTGAGACTGATATCTGAAATGAATCACGCCCAATATGTAACACAAAGTCAAGAGCAGCTGGGAGAGCTCACTCTCTCTGACATCAACTGAAATAAATTATCACTACTATCACACAGAACTAGCATTTGTGGCAAAATAAATCGGTAAACACTTTACTATTAAATCCTGACACATCTAAAACTGCAGATATGTGTTTATGAAAGTGCCTTGTCTCCTGCTGTTCGACTGTCAGTGTCTCAGGTGATAAGTGAGGGGGCGATTGAGATGTTGTGATGATGTATAGCACTTCCATGTCCCTTTCCTGTTGTGCCGTATGATGAAGTGGGCCAAACTGTGGTGCAGGGCTTCCCTCTGCATTCTCAGCTGTTGAATGAAGATCCAAAGAAAACTGTTCATACTGCCTGGGAGACACAGTGGCACTTTGTCTTCATTAGGATATCTCTGCCACACTCATAATCTTAAAAGATGACCACTTTTCTACTCAAGAAGGCTTGTGTTCTTCCCTCATCAGACACCTTTAAACAAAAGAAATAAATAAATATTTAACACTGGTTTGTGGGACTCATTATCTATTTTGGTCACTCCCTATGTGTTATTGTAATCACTGTTTAAATGAACATATTTCCATTCATTTGAAAAACTCTTGATTGGGAGGCGACTCACGTTGTTCTTGTTCTTGAATGAGGACAGTTTCCTCTGAAAGTGTCATTTCCCATGAAAAAAAACCCAGCTGGTCTGAAAATTCAATCTTCTTTCAGGATCATCAGCCCACATTCTGTTTAACACTGCAGAATGGCATTATGCTCTAAAATGAGCTTTTGAGCCATTCGGCTTTATTAGCACTAACAGTTTTCCATCCTCAATTACAGTCCCAGCACCCACTAAATGTGGTTTTCCAGCTCTCACCATGGTGTTGGCCCAACATTTCCTTTTAAAATAGGTTATGGGGTGATCATTAACGTTCATTTTATACCCATATGAGACTAAATGATTGAACTTTGTGGCGATTTTAAGAGAGGAATCTAGCATTGCTCTGTAATTTAAATCTTCTCTGTGACCCCTTTTCTTATAACTTCGCCAGGCTCAACACTATAAATAATCCCAAACGCCTTCAACTTCTTCAAAGTTATTGTTAAAATATACTGTGCCAATGTTGCATGATAGAAGACCATGTGTTATTTGTCTTGTGTATTATAAGTCGTGTGAACAACATGCATTCATATAAAGCATAGAAATATACTCAGGTAAGTTTACAAATATGGCACTGTGATATTATTCAGGAAGTGTATTAGTAGTAACTGGGGAGAGTGTAAATCCAGTGTCTGGGGCTGCGTTTGTACAGCTTGGCTTAATGTCTTATATGCAGTGAGGGAACCTGCTGAGTTCCACTTTTCACACTGCTGGGGAAAAGAAACGCCTGGCGCAAAATAGACCTCCTAAAACAGGCCATAATACCATTCCTATTAACGGGGAAATTGATGTGAAACATGTATCATTTGGATGACATAATGAGGTCATAAACAAGTCAGAGACTGTAGGAAGAGAAATATTAAATTGTAAACTTTTATACCTTTCAAAACAGGTTCCGTTTCAATAACCTGTATACTTTCTCCACCCTGACAATGTGACAAGACCTCTATTTTTCTCCTCTGTGTGTGTGTGTGTGTGTGTGTATGTCAGGGGCTGGTTTGCTATAATAACTTTCTCTGAACGTCCACTGTTGCGCTGCGGACTACTTGACACCCAGCATGATCTCAATCACAGCCGAAGTGAAAGCTCTCTTTTCAGGAAGACGGCCTGTGGGCAGACAGGAAAACGAGCCCATCTTTATTCAGTGGCGGAGATTAAACAGCTGCATTGTCTAATGTCCTCCCTCACTTCGAACTCAAAGCCTGTTGCTACACACCCAAATAGAACTGGAAGTCAGGAACCGATCCATTCATCTCAACAGGTTAGAGAATGTGCAATGGAATAATAAAGTGAGGAAGGCCATTAACCGGCTCAGGAGAAGAAAGATTCACAGCACATTAGAGAATCATGTATAACCAAAACGAATGTCCTATCCACCATTCTACTCTGCAAATGCTCATCATCTGAGAAATGAATGCATCAAGTTAACACCATTGCTAATGCTGATGGAATGCATGAAGTGGTAATGAAATGTGCAGCTATTTCCTCTCATGATGAGCGTTTGGAGAAACAGTGAAGCAGAGGGTGATTGCTTAATTATACCCCTTCCGTTATTTATTTATTTATTCATTCTTCTATCAATTCATTCATTTATACATTCGAACATGTAGACACCAATTTGCATAGGTTTAAAAAAAGGTATGGCTAAAGGTAAAAATGCTATTCAAAAATATGGAGATCATCTGATCTGAATGGAGTGAAGTGTTTGTGTACATGTTAAGATTCTTTATGAACAAAGATCAGATCCTGGATACTACAGAAAGGCAAACAAGACATGTTGGTCTTAAGAGTTTTAGTCGGTAAATGACTGTGTTTGTCATTGCTACTTTTCGTCAGTAGTTTGTAAAATGGTCGCTTCCAGGGATGCTCACAAACAGACTATATGAATATATATGAATATATACATATATTCACATTGTAATGTGTGGTCTGTGTATGATTGTTTGTCATCAATAGTTCATTTATTCTAAATTAAAAGTAACTGTTTTAATTTGAAGTTTGATATGATTTTCTGTATCGCATCTGATATTATATTCATTTTTGCATAATGTTTTTATTTTTATTCAAATTACTGAAAAATACAGCAGAAATCAGTACCTCCTCATCATGTAGATGCAGGATGTTATGCCTTGGGTGAACGATTATTCAGCAGTATTTGTTTATTTTTGTTACACATGGTATTATTAAAGTTGTATTGAAAGTGGGTTTTTATTATCTATAGATGGCGTGTTTACTTGTCTAATTTTTGAACAATATTAAGAGAAACTAATATTTTGGTTATTTAGCAAAGCTGTTAATCAGATCATGAATTTATGAAAGACTGAAAGACAGGTTTGCTTTAAAAAAAAATTTTTTAGGATAGTCAATGGATGTTAAACATGTTAAGAAAGTTGGTCTCCCTTTACAGAAGCCAGTTTGATCGGATTGTATTGGTAGTGGAAATACAGCTAGAATTGTACTTCTTTGTATGTGTGTTTTTATTGATAATTAGCCATAGTAACTAGAGACCTTTGTTTGACTTTAAAATGAGCCTGATATGATAATGTATAGTTGCCATTACAAAATTACACGTTATTTTAAAATGCAAAGGATTCAGTTATATGTGCTAATCTGGTTCTGGTTATCTGTTTTTTAGTGCAAGGTAGCTATATATTAATTCAAATATTTGATGAATAGTCAATATGCAATCCAAATATTTTCCCTTGAGCTATGTCACATTCTATTAAATGGACCTATGGTACGTTACTGAGGTTAGAGTTATTTAAAGATATCTTAAAGGAATGAAAAGTTCTGAAGTTGGTGATTATTGCTAGACAGTCATTACAAATGCTGTTATTTCTTTTTTGCCTTAACGGATTGTATTGTATTGTGTTGTGCTCGTGTTAATTATTGTGTTAATTTTTTTTAATTCACCATTCTTCTCATAGTATCTGAAAAAACAAGAATTAAGTTTTTTGTTGTCGATGATTTGTATCATTTAACACTGACATTCTTTTCCCACTTTTTTCAGTGTAACTATTACTTTAGTATAACTATAGAAAGTTTTTTTTTTCAGTATAACTATAGAAAATAAGTCCATTCTTGATTAAAGTAACTGACTTCATGAAACATACCTCAAACAAATAACAAACTTTTAATTAATGGCATATTTTTCCAAGTAGAGGGAGAAAAACACTTACCCTTTTGTTTATACTTGCACCAAACGTTTCCTTTCCATTATTTCATTTGACAGTTGAGTCGAGTGATGTCTGTGTTGGGTGAGTCTATGAACTTATGAGGAATGTGGAAGTAATGAGGGCTATCAACCAAAATGGCAAATATGTAGATAGCTATCAGGAAAAAAAATGAGGATGCTACTAGTCAGAGTGATGTATCTGTATTTACATGAACTGCCAGGGACTGTATCTAAAAAAATACTTAAAGGCTCAAAAAAGGCCCAAGTCATAAAATCTGCTATTTGACCATGCTTTTACATTACAAAAACAGAATCTACAGAACCATACTGTGTGGGGTGTATGTGTGTGTGTGTGCGTGTGTATGTACAGTGCTGTGCAAATGTCTTAGGCACCTGAGAAAATTATACTTAAAAGCTGTTTGCTACTGGGGCAGTAGTGTTACGTTAGTGTTAAAACACTAATTTTACAATAAATACAAATAACATTAATACAGTAAACCATAGT
>JBBPDB010000002.1:12629619-12654067 GCA_037974465.1 Brachypetersius altus
GGAACAGGAACACAGAACAAGCACAAACACACAGGGACCACATAAGGGGAACTCAGACTCCTAGACATGAACATAACAGGTGTAACTAAACTCAGGTTCCTCAGCAAACGCTGGCATTAGAACAAAACAGGAAAACAAACAGAAAACAGAAAAACCAGGACATGACACGGCTACTCTAGTCCACGCCGTGACAGAAAGTGGTGTTAAAATAATTAATTATGGTGTAAAAACTAAATGCTAAGAAATACATAAAGGTCACTGGGAGGAAATAAAAGGTAAAAAAAAATGTGTTGCACAGAACCCGACTGTGCATAACTAACCAATGGTGAACGTTGTCATTGTTGAGAGAAACCCGGTCATAGCCAACTAGAGGTGCTCTTATTTGAGCCAAAAATAGAGCCATCCAGTGAGGTAAAGCACTGCCAGAAGTAAAAGGATAAAAGTGCTGGTAACTTGTGAATCACAGTGATGCTGGTTCTGGTGTTTGTGTATCCTGTGGTTCAAAAGCTCTACATTAGTTTTGGTGTCTGTGAAACATTGGCTGATACTGACCATTCCTCTCACACTTCTGGACCAACAGGTGGCAGAGTTCTGCTATATATGCCTTCTGTTTATTCAGGATTTCTAGTGCCACTTTAGTGACACACTTACTTATCCTGTGAAGTTTGGCCAATAAACAAAAATAACTACTTGTGTATGTGTGTGTGTGTGTGTGTGTGTGTGTGTGTGTGTGTAAGTAAGTGTGTGTGGTACCAAAACCGGACCTGGACCAAAATATAAAGTCCTTATGTTGATTTTAGAGTCACATAAAGAGTATGACATCCAGATAATGCTGATGGATTTAGGTCAAGTTTACTTTGGAAATGTAATGAAATGTCTGTTTTGTAAGGATGAGGACTAGCTAGTGGAATCAGTGGACATCAGTGGAATAGGTTTATTCGCCTTGTGTAAACACAGTCGCATTATCTCTTTATTCTATGGTATCTTTGAACAGTATTATTCTCTTTCAATTCCTGCCAAACAGGTGTTGGACAGAAAGAAAGACACACCCAGATTCCCACTTCTGAATGCTTTCCTGACATTAGACACCTGAAGCGCTGACTCAGTATCAGCGTGTGCTTAATATGCTCTCAGTCATGTGACAGACTGGCTTCACTCTTTTGAGCCAAATGAATAATGGAGATTTTACTGTAGACAAATAAAGCCAGTGTACACTTATATGGTCACACTCTTGACCTAGAAAGTTGGGCTGTATTGTTTTATCATATGCTAGTTACATGTTCATCAGAAGTTAATTTCTGCATGAATGATGAAACTACAGTAATGAGAGAAGCCTATATCAGTCTTGAATACATATCGTTAAATAGAATAGTATGCGCATATACTACACTATATGAGGATGGTATGACAGGATAAATCACTACACTGATAAATCACTAACAGTGATACACATTTAAATGGATATGTGGCTTGCGATGTATTTTAAACTCAGTGAGGAACCCTTAGTCAGATATTCCAACAGATTGGATAACTTGTGCCAAATGATATCATGTGAAGGCTGAACTGTTTTTGAATATTTATAGGGATCATTTGGATATCTAAGTTTTCTGTTTTATCAGTAAGTACTGCCAAAACTGTGATAATTATTACAGTATAAATAAATATATTGTACAGCCATATGCAAAATGTTGGACACGGTCAAGTCTTTTTGTTCATACAAACCCTTTTCAGAGAGTTAAAGTGTAGTGGCAATATATTAAGGTCAGCACATTTTGCATGAAAGGAAATTGTCTGCCTTTTTGACAAAAATCAACAAATCATAAAAATCAACAAAATATATTACTTAAACAGGGCTGTCCTTAGGATTGAAGCCAACATGAGTTTGACCTCATTAAAGTACATCAGTGTGGAAATAAAACTATCAAGAATAAATATATTAATAAATAATTTTTATTTTAATTTTTTATAGCTATATATTTTGGTGTAAGACCTCGTCAGCTTTTGTGTGATTAGCAACATTTGAGGTCCACACTAAGCTCTCACAACACTACAGTCTTGCTGCTCCTGCTGCAGTTGTGGCACTTTATCACAGACTATAGCCCAAGCTTTATAAATACCACTGATTCTTTCTTGGTTAACTCAGCCTTTGTGCCCTGCCTTCACAATGCTAAAAGCATTTCCAAGGGCAGCAGCAGCAGCAGAGTCTTCTTAAAGGGTTCTTTCTCTTGTATCTGGAAGCCTTTTTGAATTTTTCACTAGAGACCATCACATAGTCCTGGGTCTTCTCTACGATGGCCTGGATACTGTCAATTTGTGCTCCTTGCTCTTCCACGAGCAAGAACATATCTAGGAAGAGGTCTCTCAGGTCTTTCATATTGCTCTCGAGTGTAAGTAGTTCTTTGTGGCGCTGCTCTATCTCAGATAACTGTGTGCGAGTGATCTTGAGGTCCAGCAGGATGTTCTCGTTGAAGACATCCCACTTGCCCTGCTCCATCATGTTTTCCACTTCTTCTTCTGAAACTTCTCGACCAGACACCTCCAGCTGCCGGATGATGAACTGCTTGCACTTGTCTTGCTTGCTGAAAATAGAATCATTGTATAGACGCATGACCTTCTGGAACTGACGGAAGAGTGCAGCATACTGGGACTGCTGGATGCGAGCTGTGGCAGCTGATGGGCCCAGTTCAGCCTCAGAGCGCTTGGCCTGTTTGGAGAGGGCATCTAGTTTCTTGTGCAGGCTCTCTGCCTGTAGTTTGATGTCCCGTGTGATACTACTCTCCTTCTTCATGACACTGAGGCGTCGCATGGTGGCCACCAAGTTCCTCTGCTGCTGGTTGAACTTCTTCACATCAGCTTCCAGTTCTTCAAGGCCATCCTGTACACGCCTGGCCTCCTCAAGGAAGTTCTCCAGCACAGGCTCAGCCTCAAATACCACAGCCTGCAGGCCAACAAAAGAAGCTGGGTCTTCCTCTACATCTTGCATGAATGAACTGTTCTCCTGCCGTCCCTTATTGTTTTTCATTTGCTGACGCAGCTCCTCTAGCCGGTCCTTCATAGCTAAAGCTCAGAGAGGGAGTCGTTGTTGGAAATGGTGTCAGAGCTTTTTCAAGGCCGAGGTGCATTCATGCAAGAAATATCCTCTAAGCCGTGTCCTGTAATTAAGCAGAAACAAAATCAGGAAAGAATAAATATGACTTCACAGCACAGAAGGCCACACGTTTCAACATACTCAACATACTCAGACATGTTTAACTGTTGTCAGGTCTCTGGCACATTGTGGGTTGGATATTTATCAAAAGGTCACTGCAGGCAAAGTGTCTTGTTTCTTGTTTATGTCTTGCATCAAAGCATTTCCTCTTACTCTAATCTGATGTGGTGAACTTGGAATGAACATACAGTGAGTGCACATTGCATGAACCCGACTTTGCACATTCACATCCAAAACATTTGTGCCAAAAGCATCTGTGGAATTTCACTTCTCAATGCTACTGCAGAAAAACAGTCTGCCTGTTCTCAAACATTACATTTCATGTGGAGGAAAAGGTCACATTTTTCCATTTGGATTTCTATAAACCGCAGTGAGGCTATGTGCCAAGGAAAGAGTCCAGTGAAAGCCTAACCCAGTCTAAAAGAACTAAAATAATAAACTGTCTAAACTAATTATGGTCCATTTAAATAACCATGATGTATCTCAAATCAGTATGGATTCTGTAATCCATATTCCATGTAATCCGTAATCCATGACATATTCCCATTAATCTTTACAGTTCCAGGTCACATGTCCCATAAACATTGATCATTGCTGTTGTATATAGTCAGTATATCTTGTATTAAAAGTATATAATACCACAGAATCTGTAACTGTAGCTACAACAATTGCAGTGAAGTATCTATGTCTTCCATACACAGAGTTTTAAAAAGAATTGTGGCAACGGAAAGTTGGTCTCATCTTCTGAAGAGCGTGTTCTGGTGAGTAGTATTTAAAATGCTACATTTTGTCCAAGTAGTCCAAATAGGTGACTATCCAATTACTAGATAGATTTCAAGCAGGAAAGACTGAAAATGTTCAGTGTGTGTGTGTGTGTGTGTGTGTGTGTGTGTGTGTGTGTGTGTGTGTGGCCAGCCCACCCAATCCCCTTAGAGGGAAAGCTTATGAATATAAGAGTGGGCTTTGTTCACTCTGTTACTGGGTGAGAGGGCCCCTGAGGCAATGTTACACAGTCCAGAAAACTTAATGTTCTATCATCCAGCTCAAATGGATCTAGTCTGGTACAGTGTAATAAACTTTGTTTAGATGTTATAATAAATATTGTTAAAGGTCTGGTACCTCATAGCTTGCTGTCATTTCCTTCTATCTTGGACCTTTTGCCAAAACAAATATTAGTATTTGCATACTGCAACTGATCTCTGTGCTGGTTTATTAGTCTAAGGACTGACTTTTAATATATGGATTAGATGTAGATAGCTCTTGGTTAATGATATTGCAAGTGAATGCCTTTTTTCAATGCACGAATTGTAAAAGTAGTCCATAGAGATCTAAGATCAAAGTTTTCAAGATCAAATAAAAAATGATTTAACCTGAGATTTAAGAACATCAACAGATAATATCTTCATGACCAGGATCTTTCAGTTCATTTGCTTTATCTGATTTGCTACCAGTGATGTGATTCATCAAATATAATCTTATTTTTTTATTGGCATTTACAGTCCTAAGTCACATTTAAAAAGGGGAACACTGTCTCAGGGACTGTGTCAAGCATAGATACACTATATTCTGCGTCTGCAGCCAGAATAAACGATAACATAATTGTGTTATATTCACAAAATAAAATTCACCAAGTACTATTTTCTTTTTAAGGAATGTGCGTCACTTTATTTTTATTTGTCCCAAATAGAAATTTGCACATCCACCAGCTTTGAAGAAAAGCTCACATAATGAAACAATGAATTTGTGAATATTTGCTCCCCCTCATTCAAAACCCATCTTTTTATGCTTGTTTATTTTCTGGTTTTTGTTCCTTATTGTTGTATAACTACTTGCACTTTTTTGTACAATGTCCTTGGGAGCTATAAAGGTGCCTATAAATAAAATGTATTTTTATTAATAAAGCTTTTTTACCTCATATCCTGTACTCCCTGGAGGGTTTAATCACGCTGCATCATGAGTTGCCCTAGATTTCAGCCCATACTTTAACCCAGCCATGGATGATTTCAGATGTGAGGAAAGTTCTGTAAAGGGAAAGTCACTGGAGTCCAGATTCCTCAGAGGCATTCTCAGGTCCGGCCTGGAATTAGAGGAACTCCCAGGGATAAAAATGTCTGCTTCAGCTCGGCCAGTGTCAGTTATACTGTCCATCCGGCTGGGAAATCTGGTAGAGCTAGTTTACAACCACACCTCCTGTCACCGCTAGAACTCTGTTTAACCAATGGAGAGAGAAGCTTGTGAGGCTTCCTGAAGGAGTAGGAGTGGGCAAAAAAGCTCAGAAAGAGCACATGCTGAGGGCCAAGCACTGCCTGCGTCCCGGATCCAATGTAACTAAAGACAACAAAAAGCTCATCGAACTGTTCTGATTACTTCTGACATGGTTTCAAATTCCTGGGCCTATTTAGTTAGGACTCCCCACCCCCACACAGCACACACATACACACACATTTTCTGTTTCCACTTATTTAATTAACTAAATAAAGGCAAGGTGATCTCAAGCGAGTTTTAAATGTTAATGTAGTTGAAAAAGCATTGAAAAGGAAAAGCCATTATGTCTGAGTCATTTCTTGGTAAACCTGTTTCAGAAGCACTGACATCATTCTTTCCCATAACGGTGCACAGAGAACTGTTACACATATCACTGTGTTCAATCAGAAGATTGGGTTGATCCTTTATGTGGTCAGATTACTTTAAATGACAAATATAAATGTATTTAAACCTTATGTTTCTTTTTTCTTTCATTTTTTACAAGTGCTAAACAAGCTTTTCTTTCTCTTTTTTAACTTTTCAAACAGAAAACTCAACAATTTGGACCATTGCTTGAAAACAATGCATTCAGTAAACACAATACCCAAAAGTCTTTTAAGCACTTGTTAACTATTTATATAACGGGTGGGTAATATAGTCAAAGGATGCAAATGATGGACTGTGCCTTTTTTCTTCCCTATAGTATGTAAAGTACCTGATAGTTGCTTGTTTTCATCACTTTGTTCCTTTACAATTAGGATGTTTCATTGTGGTTTACTGTTGTTTCATTGTGGTTTACTTGTTGTTTCATTGTGGTTTACTTGTTGACAAACAAGTCTCTACATGAACAACCTATAGATGATACCTATAGAGCACAATGGATACAACATATATTTACATAAAATAGCAGATTCACAGTCAGTGTCTCATAGGTGCTTTGGAAAAAAGCGTTGTATGACCTCAAATGCTGATATTGTGACAGTGTTTTGGATGCTCTAGAGCATCTTGGACATTAATTGTTGGGTCCAGTTGCAGAGAGGTGTGTTGAGTTTTAGAAATGATACTTTTGTACTGAAAAGTTGTTAAAAGTTGTGCCCATGTGTTCCCTGTTTTCTGATTTGTCCATTTACATATACACTAATGCCCCTGAGAAACATTCTTCCTGCTTTCAGACAAAAATCATTAGAGCAGTGTTTCCAGTGGGCTATTTTCTGTTTTGTTGGATAAACATGCAGGGCAGGGCAAGGCAATAACTCTTCATGAGCTCTGGTCTTTTATGAATGACAGCAAATGCTGGTGTCAGAACATAAATATCTATGTGATGTCAAATCTCTGACACCTTAAGAGAACAAAACCAGGAGAAAACCTTTGCAACAATTACTGAAATGTCTATTAAAGATGCAGCCAAGGCTGGGCAATATGACAACATTTATAATAAATGATGTCACTATATGCTGTTCTGAGCACATTGTGATATATTCAGTACTTAACAACCAACTGTTTCATTACAAAAAAGCATAATCAGCATCAGGGGTCCCGCTGCACTGGTTCATTTCAAATTTATAGTGTTAAAAACATATATTTGGACATCTAGTATATATTGTATATATATATGATATTATATTTTTGCCAGATCACCCACCCCTTGAAGCTGCTGCATCAAATACTGTTGGTTACTTTAGCTTTCTAAAAGCTACTCTGAGCTCTCCTCTGCCTTCACACCACTGCCTGTGTTTATAAAACAAGAGTGTGTGTGAAAGAAAGCAGGGCAAGAAAAAAAGACACAATGAAACTTAGTTGATAAAGATAGAAAAAACAAAGGCACACACATGGATGTCAGCGTATTTTACAAGACCTTGAATGATACTTGATTTTGGATCAGTATGGAAGTTTTTTTGTCTGTATATACACTATGTGGTCAAAAGTATTGGGACGTCTGACCATTACACCAACACTACATTCAAACATTCAAATACATAACCTTTAATATGGAGTTAGACCCCAACTATGGATAGCCATCCAGCCTTAAAATCCAAAGCCGATATGACAACTTCCCTAAAATAAATCTCCTTTTAAACAGTATCTTGGCACTGTGTCAGCTCTGCCATCTAGGCCTCGTGTTAAGGCAAAATATTAAACGGATGGTGGAGGGTAAAATGTAAACAATGATAAAGTGTAAACAACCTCATGCCATCTTAAAAAGTCCACGAAGCATTAAATGGCCGAGACATTTATCATATGTAATATGTTTACAGACGCTGTCACACAAACAGACAAAGCCCAGAGTAAGATGTCTGGCCTATAAGCTGTGGACCTATAATAACGCTACAGCTGGGGTTACTCTACAGGGGTTTGGTCATGTAAAAAACAGAAAGGAATCATTAATAAACCTTTTCTTGTTTGCGGATATTCTTACAATTTTTTTGTATATGAAGTTTTGAAAACAAATGGGATATTATCATTTTACATATGCATGAATTTTCATTATTATTTTGTGCTATTTTATTACCCAAATTCCATTATTCTGGTGTAATAAAGAACACACTATGCATTGATTTTATAAAAAATGTTCAAACAATGTTTATATTTAGAAATGAGCAATTTCTTAAAATTCTTCTGTAAAAAATCTTTCAGAATATGATTAGGAAAAAACAGAAATATCATAAATGCTGGTATTTTGACATATTTGGTCCTGAATGTAGGGAAAACACGATTTCAGAACTGCAAGGATACTGTGAACATCTCAGAACAATGCACTGCATCCTATATTCATCATTTAAAATGCATTTGCTTGAATATTGCCTTTAGCACTTAGAAAGGTGACATCCTATTCCTTTTTATTTAAACAGGAAACAGTTATTCTGTGAAATATAACACAACGGAGTGCAGTAGAGCAAAGCCTGCATTAATGTTGCACTATTTTGAAAAATAATTAGATGGTGTTGCCTGGATATTTTAGTACACTTTTAGATAAGAGATAAATGCAGTTTATTTAAAAATCTGGAAAAATAGGACCTTGTTTCCTCTTGGAGTGTCTTGCTCTATGTAAAGATGCAGTCAGGAGAACAATAAAGACTCAATTCAATGCAATATAGTCATTAACTGCCTTGTCAGACAAACCTTGATAGTCATTTCAAATCAACTAAGATGGCAGAATCCTTGTTGTCCAGCAACAGTGTCTTCTTTCCATTTCTGGTAAGTGTCATGTCAGATGGCATAATATCTGATGTGAATGACAGCTTTTGTCATGAGCTAATTTTTGCTTAGTGTTATCTATTTAATGTAGTACAACAGATGTTATGACATTTTATAACACGTTTTCAAATTCCTAATGGTGATAAAATGTGAACATTGTCACTTTAGTAATAAAACACTGCAAATATTATTCAAGGGTACAATCTACTCAGTGTGGTGTTTATATTTAGGTATTCCATTATATTTAGTGTAACCAACTATACAAAAAAATCCCATCAGGATTGGCTTAAAGAGGAAGCAGAAAATGTACTGAGAGTAAATAAAGGTGTAACCAAGGACTGTACACCACCAAAGCTCCATGGTGACTCAGCCATAATACAGACCTGTGCACATTTCACACTTCCGAAACATTGTACACAGTAATCTGATCAAGGATCAAGGTCTTTCTTTACACACAACCTATAAGTTTTTTAAAGTTAAAAGTGAAAAAGCTTAATCTTGAATACTTTTTCAAGTTAATTTGTGTCCAAATGTTGTAATATTAAGTAAACTGTATCTATCAATATGCTGTGAACCCCTCTAAGATATTAGTTGCCACAAATACAGTCTGTTGTCTGTTAAACTTTAGATAATACAACTCATTGCAAACTTGGTACTATGCATTTTGTTTCTTTTCTATCCCTTTCTTAGCTCACTTTGTGAGTGAGTGGATAATTTTATGACTTGTGAGACTAATGCATCTGTATATCACACTTAAGTCTTCACTTACCTATTTTTATTTTTGTTCTATTTTTATATATATATTTTTTTATTCATTAACTCTTAACCTAACTCGGCATTTGTATGTGGACAGCAAAGTAAGAATTTCATTGCACAGAGAAATGCAATTTCTTCTGTACATATGACAAATGGTTGAACTGAATCTTGAATCTAATAAAGGTTTTATCTTAAACAAGGTGTTACCAGTTGATGCACCAAGGATCAGGCAGAAGATACCACCCCCTGCTGACTATTCCAGGACAAAGCAGGGCGATACATTTCTACTTCCACTTACCTCCAATCTGAAATGAGAAGTCTTGTTTCTGATTATGAATTCATTCATTCTTAGGTGCATGTCCTGAATATGACCAGACGACCGACTTAGTAATGGTAATTCTTTTATTATCAAGGATCAGAAATGACACCTACATTGTTAGATTATTGTGTTATCTGTACTGTCTCTCTTGCATCTGCACTTATTGATCATTAGTTTTTTGGATAGGACTCTGCCTCGCTTTCTGCTCCTCTGTGGTCTGTCCTTGTCCTTCCTCAGATAAGCTCTGCCCTATGAGGAAAAGAAAGGATCTCATTTTGGGAAGAATAATATGGATTCATTTACTTCTGAAAGCAATGGTTCTGAACAAAATGTACACAGCTGACCAAGATAGGGTCAATACATTTGAAGTTTCCTGCTTTTGAAGTTGCACTGGAACCACAAGACTGTTGTTAACAAGTGCAAAAAAATGAATCTGTTTTTATTAAATTTATAAAATGATAAAATAAAGTTATAAACTGGTCCTGGAATACCCCCGGCACTGTACATTATAATGTTTTCCTGCTTCCAACACATATGATCCAACTAATTAGTTATTACCCAGCTTTTCTTGAGTGTAAACACCAAACGTGTGCAATGCGTGGTGTATTTCAGGACCAGGCGGGAATCACATGACTGCAGAAACCTAGGAACATGGTAAGTGTGTACCAAAAGGGGTATTGTCCTTAACAGAGGGCCACAGTGAACGGCCAGTCTGAACTTTGGGTTTCCATTTTAGAATGGTGGTGGTGACTGTCTCCTCTTCCTCTGCATCTTCTTTAACCTGAAGCCCAAAGACTTTCAAATTAGAAAGAACGTAACTAATGATATCATACTATACTATTACTACTAATTACACTCACACGGTAGCTCTATATAAAGTGCATATATGTTTTGAATGGCTTGATGTGTTTTGTTTTTTTTTTACATTGGTGGGTATTTAGAAATTGTAAACTTTAAAACAAACACATCAGACTTTAAAACATTCAAAACTCCAGTGTCCAGCTTCAACTAAGATGGTTTTCTAAGGCCAAACCTTTTGAACAATGCGACAAATAATGCACAAGTAATGATAGATCTACGTTCAATTGTCTATGCTGGCATGCACAAAGGCCACAGTCAAACTACGCTATAACAGAGAGGCACTGCAACAGTCTGCCAGGCTGGTCATATAGAACCTCATCTCCAAAGGCTTTAATGGAGATATAGCTCTCGGCCTGAAGACCATTTGAGGAACGCAACTTCGAGGCCTTCTGGTCCTTAATGGTCTCCTCGTCTAGTGCTGGCTGGAGTTTCAGCAGGGACAAAATCACTTCAATCATTTAGAACATAAAACAATTCTTCACGTCTGCAAGGCAGCATTTCATGTTTTCTTTAGTTACTCACATCTTTATTTTATGTGGCTGCATACACAGTGCCATACTTTCTTTCATTAAAGTGCAATAGAACAGAGATGCTGATTGGCTTGAAACAATAAAGATATACTGAGGAAGTCAATACAGCTCATATATATCACATTCAAACAGACCTGCTTCACCTGCAGGTACTCTCCGTGCTGCTCACAGCCAAAGTCAAACACATACTTCCCCGGACCTGAGGGCTAGAAAAAAATTATAATGAATAACCAGAAACACAAGCATCCATTTCAAGCAAGGGGAATGCAGAGAGAAAAAAGCCAAGACTTACTTTATTATTCAGAAAGTTGCCTTGGTATCTGTGGTTTAGATGGATATACTCTCCAGAAGATTCCATCTTTCCCATAACCCAGGTACCAACATACTTAGAGCCTGTATCATTGTATGTATACACACCTTGGCCATGCCTGTGACAGACAGAAAACGAGGTAAATGTGTCCATTTTATCCATAAAGCAATTTGAGCCAACAGCAGTGTAGCTCAGAAAAACTATGTAATTTACGAGGGCTGGTTTTTGGCCTAAGCAAGTAAAAGTGATATTATTGTGTGATAGGCAGAACTTAATTATATAACCGGGGCAGCTGGTGGCCTAGTGGTTAGGCCTTTTTGATCAGAAGTTCATGACTTCAATTCCCTGGACTGCTAGTGGCACCACCGATTAAGGTACAATCCCCACACACTGCTTCCCGGGCGCTGTGTTCCTGGCTGCCCGCTGCTTCACAGTGTAATTTCACACTGTTCACATTGTGTGCTGTGCTGTGGTGTGTTCATGTGTGTATAATGTGAACAATGAAAACTGGTATTTGTTGTACCTTTGATGCTGCTGCCACTCTCCATCATATGTGTCTCCATTTGGATATGTATAAATGCCATGACCCTGCCGCTGGTTATCCACCCAGGAGCCTAATAGGTGGAAGGAAGGAGGCAGAATAGAGCTTTTCTGTAATTCAGCTATGATGTCTTAAGGTCCCCAGTTCAGAAAAAAAGGTACTTCAGTCCCTCACCTTCATACTTGGAACCATCCACATAGTAGAAAATGCCTTGTCCGTGCTTCGTGTTCATGTAATATTCCCCTATATATCGAGCTCCATTCTTGAATCTGTACGTTCCCTGAAAACCAACAGATATCTAAGAATAACTAACCTATGAATGAATCCCATCTACTAAAAACGAACAACTGATCATGAAATATAGAAAAAAATATTTAAAAAATCTAATCTAATGAAAATATTACAAGAAATTCAACCAAATAATAATATAAAAATTAAAACTGAATGGCAGTAAATGTCAAAGAACAGTAGTATAAAACATTTTTAATATGTGGTGTGGGCTTATAATTATGCATGTTTTTTAGATTGATCTTTAATGCTAAGGGAAAGGGAAAAAAAATATCAAAACTAAAATAAGGGTTTAGAGAGAGTTATACTTTACAAAGACAAAAAACACGCAATTTAAGCTTTGATTCCTGACCTTTTTGTTTTCTAACTTCCCACCTTGTCTGAGAGAGCCACTATGTATGTTCTGTGTGTTAAAATAAAATACCTGACCACATCTTTTCCCATGTGTATACATTCCTTGGTATGTGTCTCCATTCTGCAGAACAGCTCTGCCCTGCCCGTGTCTCTCTCCAGCTTCATTACGCTCACCATCATACTCCTGAAACAACAACTCTGATCAGATAAGAAAGACAATAAAATAAAAAAAAGACAATAAATAAAAATGCAACACAATTATAAGAACATTATTATAACAAAATAATGGTGTACCACTGACATTGCTGTGTGTAAAATTTAGTGTGCTGTACCAGCAAATCAGTAGTGCAAAATGTGTGAAGTGTTCATTTATCATACGTGAACACACCACAGCACAGTGTGAACAGCACGAAATTCATTCTCTGCATTTAATCCATTCACCAAAGAGAAGCAGCGGGAAGCCAGGGACACAGCACACAGGGAGCAGTGTGTGGAAACAGTAACTTGGTCAAGGACATCTCAGTGGTGCCACTGGCAGTCCTGGAATTCAAACTCACAACCTTCTGATCATGGGGGCAACTCCCTAACCACTAGGACACAAGCCGCCACACTTAGCCTTAAATGGTCTATGAAAGTGACTTAGTGTTAAGGCAATAAATTAAAAATAAATGCAATAAATAGCAGTGAATGATGGGGGATGAGATTGACATCAATTCACAATTCAAATATTAGGTGGCGGTAACCTAGTGTGCCTGTTTTGCCTGTGAACCTGATGACCACAGGGTTCCAGGATCAAACCCAGTCTTTCAAAGACTGTGTCCTTGAGCAAGTCACGTAACCTTCTGTGGCTCCAGGGGGGCCGTTCCTATACTTTATGACTGTAAGTCGCTCTCGATAAGGGCATCGGCCAAATGCACAGATCCGATTCGAGTTATATTGCACCGATTCGTAACAGAATGATACAGAAAAAAAGTAAAAAGATCACATACAGAACGGGATGGAATCTTATTGCCACAGGTAGAAAGCATTCCCTGCGGCGTTCAGTTCTACATTTTGGAGGCGATGAGACTCTTCACTGAGATCCACAGACAGTTTTACTGCCAAAAACTCTACTGTAAGATAACGTACTTACTCCGAGGTAACCCTGCTCATCTTCGAGATCTTCCGATCCAGCATCTGACATTTTTTAAGTTTCTGTTAACGAGAAAATACCAAAAAAAACACGGAAAACCCGTGTCTCCACAAGCGATGAAATGCGTCTGCTGTTACTATGACAACGCTCGCGTACATGATATAACAGACATGCGCACAATTCTCCAGATACACTACATGGACAAAAGTATTGGGACGCCTGTCTACCAACAAGGGCTTTAACGACATTGCATTCGGATACATAGACTTTAATATGGAGTTGATCCCCCTTTGCAGCAATAACAGCCTCCATTCTTCTTGGAAGACTTTGGAGTGTTTCTGTGATCATTTGTGCCAATTCATTCTGTAGAGCATTTATGAGGTCAGGCACTGATGTGACGAGAAGGTTTGGCTCACAATCTCCGTTCCACTCATCACAAATGTGATGGATGGGGTTGAGGTCAGGGCTTCCACCCCGAACTCATCCAACAATGTCATTATGTACTTTGTTTTGTGCACTGGGGCACAGTCATGCTGAAACAGAAAAGGTTCTTCCACAAACTGTCCACAAAAGCATGGCGTTGTCCAAAATGTCTTGGTAAGCATTAAGACTGCCCTGCACTAGGCGAAAGAGGCCTAGCCCAAACTCTGAACACAGGTGTGTCCCAATACTTTTTGCCGTACAGTGTATGTAAGTAGCAGGGTCTATTTAAGAGAAGTAGACTGTAAAATGGTTGAGTTTTGTCTTTCATTTCACTTATTCAAAACCGACAAGTTATATTTCTGCAAACTTGCAACCACAAAGAAGCTCAGTGTCTCAGCAGCTGTTAAACTTCCCTTTTTAAAATTTCTTTTGGCTTCTGGCTTTTTGGTGTCGTTGCTGAAATTATTGTTACTAACAATTGTCTCGCTTTAGTAATAAAACTTTAATTAAACTCTTATTCACAGGTTGTGTTTGAAAACTGTTGATCGACTGTTAAAAAACACCCTCGTGACAGTCATTTCTTCCCACCCGTGTTCAGAAAACCCCGCCTCACACGTTGGTATTGGCTAGAATACAAAAGCTTCTAATCCTTTTAGCCAATGAAAGTACGAACAATGATCTGCTAACCAATCACAGCACCTTAAGGCGGAGCCTGTCCCAACATGTATCTGGTTGGACATCTCGTGACGCTTGTTGATAATAATTGGACAAAACCACGTGACGGCAGTCATTCAACAAACAAGGAAGCGTGGTGTGAGAGGACGGCGAGAGTTACGCTCAAATGACTCCAGGATGACATTTGCAGCATATTTATTCGTGTACTTTGTATTCCATGCTTGGTTTCTAGCCTTGGTCAGTTCTAGGACTACTGAAAGTCAAGTTTGGCCCGTGCCGTACAGGTAAGGACGCAACGTGAGCAAACTACGTTTAACAGCTTAAGTTGTTGCAACTTTAGTTTCTGTTCCTTGAAAGTCTGTTTAGTAAACAGGGTCATCAGCGATAGTTCAGTCATACAATATATGGGCAAAAGTATAGGGACAACCTGTTTTTCAGGGTCTGGGCTAGGCCTCTTACATCCAGTGAATGACAGTCTTAATGCTTCAACATACAAAGACATTTTGGACTCCATGCCAATTTTGTGCACACAGTATGGCGGATGCCCTATTCTGTCCCAGCATGACTGTACAGCGCACAAAACAAGGACCATAAAGACATGTTTGGATGAGTTCGGTCTGGAAGAACTTGACTGTCCTGCTCAGAGCCCTGACCGCAACCCCATCCAGCACCTTTGGGATGAACTGGAATGGAGATTGCGAACCAGGCCTTCTCGTCTAAAATCAGTGCCTGACCTCATAAATGCTCTACAGAAAGAATGGGCACACATTCCCACAGACACACTCAAATCTTGTGGAAAACCTCATAAGAAGAGTGGTAGCTGTTATGGCTGCAAAGGGGAATCAATTCCATTTTAAAGTCTACTTATGTGAATGCAATTTCATTAAATTCCCTGTTGGTGTATATGTCAGACGTCCCAATACTTTTGTCCATATTCTATATGCATCAAACAGTAAACTGTTTTCTTTTTCAAATTTTAGTCAGCAGCTCTTCAGCTGACAGAGGTTATTGTAGTGACTAGCATCATTCTTCCAACCTGCTGCTGTGCTGAACAGGCACCATCTGTTTACAGCAATTTACAAGCCTGCCTTACATTCTTGTGTAATTCTTTTCGACACATTAACAGGCGATTTGACCGTCGTCCAGACACAGATCCATACTGCCAAGCACTGTACCCCTTCTGTCCCACTGGAGACCCAGATGGCCGTATACCCTACATGAGAGACTCTGATGTGATCTCGGTGTTCAGACTGCAAACTCCAGTTTGGGAATTCAAATATGGGGATCTTCTGGGCAAATTTGTAAGCTTGTAACTGATATTACAGCCTTTATGTTCAGAAGGACATATGTTTTCCAAAAATGTGACAATATTGTGCTATCACATGGTATGTAGCTACACTAAAATTAGACCATATAATACCACTAATAAAGTTAGTACCAACTAGTAGAGTAGTATTTTTAATGGTTCTTTAAAGCAAACAAAAAGTAGTGCTCACTTTGGAGTGTTTATTCTTTTTACAGCATATAATGCACGATGCCATTGGGTTTACCAGCTCAGAAACAGGAAGAAATTATACTATAGAATGGTATGAACTTTTCCAGCTTGGAAACTGCACATTTCCTCATGAGAGAGAGGACACAGTGCCTCCTTTTTGGTGTAATCAGGGAGCTGCCTGCTTCTTTGAAGGGATAGATGACATGCATTGGCAACAAAATGGAACTATGGAAAAAGTGGGAGAAATTTCAGGTCAGCGTACAGAAACCTTTCATATTCAGTGGTATGTAGTTAATATTACAGTTCACATTCTAAATATTGGTCACGTTTTTCTTTTAGGTGAGCAGTTTAACGATCTGGCTCGATGGGTTCAAGAGGACAATGAGACTGGTATTTATTATGAGACATGGACAGTGCGGTCAGATCCAGGGGCCAACTCCACAACATGGTTTGAATCATATGACTGTTCACAGTTTGTACACCGCACCTACAGGAAAATGGCAGATTTAGGAGCCAAACTCTCAAGCAAAACTCAGACAAACTACACCAAAATATACCTGTACAGTGGAGAGCCTACCTATCTTGGGGATGATGACACTATCTTCAGTCAGTCCTCCATGAAAACTCTGGCCATGGATATCAAGAAGTTTTACCACTCTTTCCAGCCTCATCAGTCAATGGTTCAGTTCATCATCAGCCTAATGGAAACCTTTGAAAAAGTAGTAGTGGAGAAGATCTTCTATTTGTACTATAACTTTCAGTATTGGCACTTGCCAATGAAGGCACCTTACATCCAAATTACATATGAGGAAGTTCCCTTACCACACTAAAGACTGCAGTTTTCACCTGCATTTTTTTTTTACTACCAGTGTGTGTCCGAAAGAGGGAATGTGTGAATCAAAAATTTGAATATCTAACAAAATTAATCATAAGCTTATCAGGACCGCATTTTGTTTAGAGTAACATTTCTGTGATATGCTGAATATTAAATCATGAGTGCTTGATCGGTAAATAACATGTTTTTAACTGGTCTGTTTTAACTGATTGTAAAATAATAACAGTATGCGCTACTAGAATTTTGTATACTTTATTTGAACAGTGCAAACATGAAGCAAGTTAAAATGCTGAAAGGGAATAAATTCCCAAAACAACATTTATGTATTAATTTGGAAAAATAGTACACCCGTCACTTTACACTTGAGTCATATACCTTTGAAATAGACAAACATTGCCCATTTTGACGCTTATATATCAGTTATGTGCAATTGAGGGACCTTTTCTAATCTTTTTCTTGCATTCTTTGGGGTAAAAGGCACAGCTCACAAATTTGATGTTGACTGCAATAAAATATTAAATGATGGACTTCAAGATCTTTATCCAGTGATTTTCTTTTAAGTAACCAAGCAACGTCCTCAACAGCCTGTTCCGATCCTTTACTGTACTGAGAGTCCTGTTTGAATTGAGTGTTATTTTGCAGTTACTAGTGTTAGTATCAATTAGTGTTTGTCATTGTGCTAACAAAATGTAGTGAAAATACACCCCACGACAAATTGATGATTTATACAAAAGGTTTAACAATAAATCATGAATAATTACATCTAAAAACCAGAGCAGAAGCTCTACCAAAGACCCATTTTTTACTAAATGAAAAGATCACTGAAACTTTTAACCCTGGCAGAGGGTGTGGGAGAGAAGTGCATCTGTATTTAATTTTAAACAACATTTTATACAGACATATAGAACCTCCTATGTAATGATTTTAAGCACTTCACTCCAGTGACTACAGTGTCTATTAGCTGGGAAAAAACAACACATTCTCAACAGGTCTGATAGCACCAGAAAAGGGTTGATTTATAGCACTCATTTTGTTTTGAAAAAACACATCTACAGTACTCAATTATGCCATTTCCAAAATCATTTCTGAAATAACTGACCTTCAGCTTAAACACTACACTCTCAAACTGCATGAACTGATTGGGTTATGCAGCCATACCTTGTGAATAGACTCTGGCTACAAAAATAGATCCAACTACTTACTTGCTTCTTACCATCAAAAGAAAAGCATTTCTTCTCTGCATACACACATTTCTGTAATTCATTTGCTATGTGATTAAGGTGCTTTCAAACAGTACAAAACCATTTATACAAATACACATAATAGCTTAACCAAATAATTGTTCTAGCACAAAGAAATTTGTTTAAATTAGATTTAAAAATACAAATCTTTAGTCTGAATACAAAATTGAAAGAAGTCAGCAGACTAATAGGTAGTCACTCCATTTTGTGTGCAGCAAATACTTCAACCAAACTTTCCATTCATTTTTGCCCTGTCTGTGTAGGTTTTACAGTAAAAAATGAATGATTTAAGTTATTTCTGTCTCCTAATGTATTCCAAACCTCCTAACATAACTGTGTGGTCCATGTCACATGACTGTGCTGAACCATATAGAGCCTTCCAGCATTTGTGTTTGGGCGTTAGCTTGGAATCAAAGGTGAATCTTAGTGGTACAACACTCTTCCTGTTCTTTCTAGTAAGCTTTAAAACTAGTGCCCTGCAAATATATTTTCAAAATATGACCATACAGTCTACATGCTTTTGGGGACAAGAACCCAAAACAAGTGTTGCTCAGATTTAAGCTGTTTTTCAGGTAAGAAACAGTTGTGGAATTCTTAAGCACTGATATACGTCGCTCTGGATAAGAGCGTCAGCTAAATGCCGTAAATGTAAATGCTAGTGGAAAAAGTAACGTATTTGAGGAGAAATGCACAAAAACAATGAGAAAGGAAGTAACAAGAGAAAGAAAAGAGATGGTGCTATTAAAGGGGAAGGCTCTGAAATGTTAGTACTTTGTCAAACCTAACATTGAATGCCAGGTTGCAGTGTCTTGAGGCAGAGCTTTTGGAAAATATGATTGGCTTGGAGCTGACAAAAGCACCACCTACAGCTGGTTAAACTAGGACAGCTTTCCATTCTCTACATCATAAATATTAAGGTTTTTCCCTCCACAATCACTGACAATAGCTGATTCTCCACAACACTTGTAAAAATACACAAATATTATTTGCATTATTATAACAAATGTTACAAAAAACCAAGAACTCAAAAAAGTGAGACGTAACTAAATGAGAAATCTTACCTGTAGGTCCTAGAAGAAATACTGAACATATAGCTACATGAATGATTAGCCTAACATGGTAAAGTTATGTGTTGTATTATGTGATTCTGATTAGACAACATAGAACTAGAATACATTAGAATAGTGTAACTACATTGTAGTTTTTCCCATTATGAGCTGGATACAAGCTTATTTTTCCATATTTTTCAGAATATACACATGGCATTTAGGCAAAGAGTCTAGGCAAGCAGTCTTTTCAGAAAACAAGTTATATTCTTCTAATGAAGTGTTTGATCTTCTGGAGATCTGCCTCCAAAACCCCTGATGTAGTTTTGTCATACATGCCATTGATATTTGCCCACGTTCCAATATTACACAAAGGGTACCACTGTAATATTTCTTAAAGAGAGGAAAAAAAACCCGAAAGAAGAAACTGATTGCCTTATGAGATTAAGTGATAAGCTTGATGTACTGGTTATGCATCTTATAACATGAGGTGTGATCTCTTCTACTAGTTTTTACCAGGTAGGCATCATATCAGGGAACCAGACACGGCCAAGGTGTTTGGACACCTCCCAGTGGATCTCGTCCAGATTATATTTGTGATCTGGGATGAGCACTTCCTCCATGATGGATAGTTGCGAGAGGCGTCGGCCACACATCTTCACGAACTCGACGAATGCACTGCAAGACACTTCACACTCCCCCAGGCCGATGGCAGACAGCTGCTTGCAGCGTTCTGCGATGCGGATCAACTCCTCGTCCAAAGGACGCAGGCCGTTAGCGCACACCACCAGCTCCACAAGCCGAGGACAGTTCATGCCCACACGGCCAAGCACATCCTTACTGACTGAACGCCCAAAATACAGGTGTGTGACAGGAATTTCATCACGGAAGAAGGGGCCAAACTCTTCTTCGTACAGAAAGAAGTACATGACCAAGTTGAACTTCGGGGAATGGCGGACCATGGCATCCCAGCTGCTTTTCTTGATGGTATGAAACTGCTGACCGGGGTTCTCACTCACCACATCAATGCGAAGGTGCTCTAGATGCACATGTTTCTCCGACGAGAGTGCGAGGAGAAGCTCATCACTCAGCAAGTGGTAATTCAGTGCGAGTTCCCTCAGGCCATGGCACTGATCAGCAACACACAGAATGCCTGGAGACAGCACATTTCAAATTATACTATACAATTCTATCTCCACAATCTGAAATAGAACAGCAAACGTGGGCATAGATATACAGCAAAAACACGTCAAATGTGATCCCAAATGAGGCATTCTTGACAGATGCATGCGTGGGATGCCTCTGTGCAAAAGTGGCATTCTACCAGAATTTGTTTAAAGAATTTGGGTGTGAAAGATCATGAGTAAGCGGTGAATCATTGTTACTCAATGTTCAGGGAGTATTATTTTGTACACACATAACAAGTAAGGCTTCAATATTGGTTTGATCATTCTACAAGTACCTGTCACAAAATATTTAATATACTTCTTTCAATTTTGAGGTCAAACCTTGATTCAGATTTCAATATTTTATGTGTTAAAATGTCTTGATTTTCTACATAGCTCTAATTATTTTCAAATGTACAAAAATGATAAACACGAAATCTAAAAGCGATTTCTGATCAGAAAAGCCCAATCATTCTAGCATGGTAGTGTACCAGAAGTTACTCTCCCCTCACATGTCACATCACACTGATAAGATTCCGAGGTGGCTATATTTGATCACTGATGGAATAGACCCACCCCCATGAGGGTTTCATTAACACTGTTTAAAATGTTGATGCACACTTTGAGAATTTTTGAGAACTCTTACAGTTGCTATTCAACTCAGGTTATTAAAATCTTACATACAAATATATTCAAACCATGACAATAAGACATACCAGCAGGGGAGACATGTGGGCAACTGCTCATCTTCAGCAGTTTGAGTGTGTCACTGTTGTTGGCCACCAAGACTTTAAGCGATGGGTCATCAACTGGCGTGTCATCAATCTTGAGTGATGACAGCGACTTAGAGTTGACAAACACCACTGTGAGCGCAGAGATGAAGTGGGACTGGTGGTATTGAAAGAATAAGGCATGTGAGAAATGTCATCTATCTTGCAGCATCAGTGCGGTATTTGTACATTTTTGTAGTTGCTTATATGTCTGCTGACCTTTGGTAACTCCATGAAACTTGGCCTTGCTGTAGAGATGAGCCCGAGAGTCTTAAGTGAGCAGTGTACAAGCTGAGACAGGATGTCACATGCTGCTTCTGCCGATTCTGTACTGCTGTCGACCTGAACAGACATTGTTCAACTTGACACAGGGCAAGCTAGAATCAATGATCACAGGGCAGCAATACACTAACCAGTCCCCTAAAGCAAACATACAGTCTAACACACAGACAACACACACTGGCCGGGTAAGTATCCTGAGCTGGTACATTTGTTTAGGAATATTATTCTTATGGCCAATCTCCTATAAGGATGTCAAATGTGTAAAATCTGAACCATCAGACATCACAGCAAAACCAACTCCTGACAAGCCTCTCACCTTAAAGCTGACGTACTGTAAATGATTAGCATGCTTCTTGATGATCTGCTTGATAAGATCGGGATGAGTAGCCTTTAGGTAAGAGCTTGCAGGTTGGGTGAGTTCAAACTCGAAGCATCTCCAGAGCTCAGGCATATGGAAGGCTTGGTTCCAGCCATGACACACCTGAGAGGCAAAAGCTCGATCTAACAGGGGCAAGTACTGAAAGATGCGCAGCAGTATCTCCTGTGGTAACCATGCCCAGTTGGATGTCAGATCTACCGTGTCCTCACTAAGATGTCTAGTTCTCTTGCAAACTTCCATCATGTCCACACTGGATGAGCTGCAGCCCTCTTTGTCTCTGCTCAGTCGTCTTTTCATTCTTAAGTGAAACAGAAGTAAACAGATAAAGAATTAATTCACAACAGACAACACACTGCAAGATTATGTAGATCCGACATGGGCCTGAACAGATATGACATCCACTAAATGGACAAAAGTATTGGACACACCTCTTTTTCAAGGTTTGGACTAGGCCCCTTACTTCCAGAGGAGGGCAATCTTAATGCTTTAGTATACCAAGACATTTTGGCCAGTGCCATGTTTCCAACAGTTTGGGGAATGCCATTTTGTTTTCCAGCATGACTGTGACCCAGTGCACAAAGGTCTAAAGACATGGTTGGATGAGTGTGGTGTGGAAGTAATTGGCCGTACAGAGCCCTGCCTGCAACCCTATCCAACACCTTTAGGATGAATTGGAATGAATACTGCAAGCCAGGTTTTTCGTCCAACATCAGTGCCTGACCTCATAAATGCTTTACAGAATGAATGGGCACAAAATCTCACAGAAACACTCCAAAATCTTGTGGAAAGCCTTCAGAGTAGAGTGGAAGCTGTTATAGTTGCTAAGTTGGGAACAACTCCATATTCAAGTCTATGTATTTGAATGCTGTGTCATTAAAGTACCTGTTGGTGAATGGTCAGGCATCCCAATACCATATAGTGTCGCGTAGTACAATGTTTTAGTACTTTGAGCAAAACTAATCACAGATGACATAATACGCCTTGACATTATGGCTTTGTAAAACATCTCAAAAAGTTAAAATGAAATTGTTGTAATTATTGGCACATGTTTTTTCAGATCAAGTACGGGAACAAATTAAAAAAAAATCACTCAATGAGGGAAAAAAATCAACAAAAACATCGCAATCTTCTCCGGCACCTTCTCTGGCTTTTATGACACCCTGAATTCTTTGAAGCATGGACTTCAATAAATATAAACATTATAAAGTACAAATAAAGTAAAACAACTGAATGAACCGGATGCCGTATTTTGTGCCTGGGATCGTACTAAAGTGTCCGCCTGAGATGCGTTAAGGGCATAAACAAGAGGGGGGTCTACTTGTTTAATCTAAATATTTATTTGTTAAGGCAATTCTATTTATTTTTGGAACAGCTGAGCTTGTTTAACTTAGCTCTCAACGAGGCTAGCTAATGAAGAGGCTACTTGAGGTCGCAGTAGCTTTCCAGACCACGTTTAAATGTCATTTATACTATTGTTACTGTGATTAATCAATATGTAACTTAATATTTAATTATTTTATTCAGATAACGTAAGGTTGGACTGTCCTTGTTCATGTACACCTTTTCATTCCCACCAGTGGCGTCAGTTAGCTACAGTTGCTAGCTCTGTGTGCAGACTACACGACCAAAACAAACTGGGCTAGTAACTTAGTCGGAGGTTTCATGCACAATCACAGAGCTAGACATCTATTTTATTTAAAAAAATATATATATTATATATATTGTCGTGTAACCGCGCTGTTTTCTCCAGTACAGTCTAGTGTGGTGTCACCAGCCCCTCAGGCTGTAGCCATGCTACATTACCTGTTTTATTCTTTAAAATCAGTTGAACTTGAAGTAGAAGCAGTGAAAATCACCGTGCCCTCAGCACGGACCCACACTCCAAAACATCCGAACCGGCGAGACCTGGAGCATTGGAAGCCAGCTGAGAGATAAAACACAGGTTCCCTCCGGAGTGTGTTGTTTTGCTCAGAGTCCGATGGTCTGTGACCGGCTGACCTAATTCCTGCCGCCCTGGTTTTCTGAAAATGGCGATGTTGTTGTGGTGGTGAGGAATATTCAAATACACGACGCTCGCTGTGCTCTATACGACTCCAATGTTAGACTAAATCAGTCTAAATGCGTAGTATAGGTTTAAAATAATCTGGGTCTAGAAAACTGTCCCTACCCCATAAACCACCTCGATGTCTTTGCCTCAGACTATTCAATAGTGCTGTGCGATACCACAAAATTTGGTATCGATCCGATACCAAGTAAATACAAGGCCAGTATCGCCGATACGATACTTTTTTTTTTTTACTTTTTAAAGGTGGATGCATCAACAAATTGCTAAATCTGAATGAATTTGCCTGTCCTTTAAGTGTTTTTGTGATTATTCCTTTGAATTATTAATTAATTA